>ML792034.1:174853-216099 GCA_009831015.1 Picea engelmannii
AATTATGATGGACAAATCCTTAATGGGAGAATCTTAATTTTGGTATAGAATGCATCATTTCAAAGAGTTCGATGAAGTTGTAAGGTCAAATTCAATTACACAAATCTCAAATCAAATACCTTAAAATGAGTGGAAAGTCTATCTATTATTTAAAGTTTGTCGATACTGTACACCATTAGAGCTAATCGATGAGGCCGATGACACTAGCGTGTTGGATGGGTATACCCATGACAAATTTTTCAAATCAGCAAAAGATGAGGATGAAACATCTTGTCCTACTTATGAAGACTAGGAGGAAATGTTCCAATCAACCAATGTTGAGTATCCAACACATTTCCCTATGAATGATGCTTATGATGAGGGTGGTTCAAGCCTGATAGAATTATGCATGATGAGGATTTAGTACCTTATTCTATTTATGACAAGTATGATGATGCATACATGATTGTACCAGAGTTATACGTGGAAGATGACAATGAAGGGGTTGAATTGGTTGATGAAATCTTGTATGAGGATGATAGTCCACATGAGTCCCATCAATGCACGGTATCATCTAGTGGGTCATTTGGTTCCTTCTGTGACAACCCATGCCATGTTGATGAAATAACATTGTGTGATTTGGAGAACCGATTATTGGTCAAAGAGGAGCAAGTTGTGCAGGGGTTGACAAGGGAAGATGGTGCTCATAAGTTTATTGAAGACATTATGTGGAAAACCCAATTGGAGGAGAGACAAAAGGGAGTTGCAGGTGGAGTCACTAGTACCCAATTACACATCATCAAAGAAGCACTAGAGCAGATCAAATATGTTTACTTGCAGTTGTTCATGGATAGGGATGTTGCTCTCAAGTTCACTAAGGACAAGAAAAGGGAGGTTGAGGAGCTTTGGTTATCAGTTGAGTTTGGAACTCTCTTCATCATTGATAACAGTAGATCATCCATCATCCTTGAAAACCATGACACATGAGGGCATGAGTGGCACCCATGATTTGAGGGAGGAGCCACTTGTCACGATCCCACATGAGGAGCATTCAAAGTTGCATGTGCTTGAGGAGAGGTATGACACAAAGGGTTTTGACGGTGCTCTCGATTTTCATTGGGGGGATCATGATTCATTTCTTTTGGAGATACCACTAAATGCTCAAGGCTTAGCTACGAAGGAGCTAGTTGAGAAAATTCCTTATGGAACAACCCGCAAGGAAATATATACATACCTGGATTGGGTGGGAAGGTACATGATAGACATGGGCATGCTCTGGGATAAAGTTTCAGGCAATATTGGTAGAGTGGTGGATACATTAGCACCTATAGGATACACTATGGTATAAGTCGATTCAGTGATAGGCAACAATATGCAGGGGTATTCATTGGCACACAGTGGTGTATAGTGGATTTTTGGAGCGTTTCTTCGAGGGATACCTCCTGACAGAGTCCTCAAGAATATCATTGAGTTGAGGTTACCTAGGATTAGTGAGCCTCAGGGAGAAACATATCCCTCGATGATTGATCTCCATCTGGGATATCATCAGATGAAGGCTAGGGAACATGATAGTCACAGGTCTAATTCCAGACTTCATTGTGATTTCTTGGTCATGCCCTTGGGGTTGACCAATGCCCTAGTCACTTTCCAGTCTTCCAGGCAGTGGAAAAGGTAGCTATTATTTTTATTTGATTCCGTCATGGTATACAACAAGACATGTGAGGATTAATTGATCCATTTGGGTGAGACCGGAGGAATTGTGGTCAAGACAAAGGTATTTCATTTGGACCATGTGATTAGTGCACAGAGTGCATGAGAGGAGATATTGACTCTACTGGATTGGTTCATAGAGATTTCAGCAAGCATTAGGAGTCATCAAATTCCATTTTGGTGGTGGAATCTTGGCATTCATAGGATTGATAAACTACTTCAGATGATGAGGATGATCGACATGGTCATGTTAACGATTGGGCTACATCATTGGGGGGATGTCGTGAGAGGAGTTGTTGAGCCTTATTCTATATGGCGAGGTAGATTTTCCCTAATGATACCTAGGATCAAGTCATTTTGTGGGATGGTATATATCATAGGTCGTTGTTTGGTCTTCCTCTATGAACACATCCGTAGCATGGCTAGATGCATGATCCTCCACTTGTCCTTCATGCTCATCTGTCTTCAATTTCTTCCCTATGCCTTTAAAGGAATCCTCATCCAAATCCTTGGGCCAACTTCTGTACTTGAGGGTGTAATAACATTTAAAGGGAAACGGTGCACAAATCTCCTCACCCAATTCTAGATACTCCCGATAGTAAGGCATGCATTTAATTTCTTCTATCTCCCTCAAAAATTTAGCCATGAGTTCTTAATTGGCCCTTATCTTCTTAAGCCACTGCATCACTAGAATTGAAGGGTATAAGTCTTGGTCACTTAACGAAAACAATATCCCCGACTAATGTTGTCCAAATTTCCCTTCTGTTGTAGCAATTTAGGAGTGTTTCCCGAGTGATGAATTTCATCAAACACTTAGGTTGTAGGTTACTTTTCACCATCTAACTGCCTAGTTTACTGCTATAGTATCTTTAGATGAATTCTTGAAGTGTATTGGGTGGATTGCATAGATTTAATATATACCCATTTTTTATATTTATGCTTGAGATACAATGATGGTGGAGTGGACTATCTCACTACTGTAATAACTATCTCATCAACCAAATGTAAATTATTTTTTCGCAAAGATCATGTCAAACACCATGTAGGCTCCGTCAATCACCCAATCAAGTAAACCCTTACTGTTGTCATCTTTTTTGGGATGGTTGTTGGTTGTATTTTTTTTTTATGTTTTTGCTGAGAAATAAGACTTGTACAACAATGGTCTTTTGATGACAAGCTGGCTAAAATGAAAAATGAAATGGTTGTGGCTATAGAAACACCTAAACTCCACCAACAAAAAATGTTATGATGATATCTTCCTCAGATCCATTCTTCCCAACAATTACTCAGCCTTCTTGAAGATGATTTGTCTATTTTCCTTTCAGAAAAATGGCCTAGGTTTGAAGAGATTTTCCTAGCAAGGAAATTTTCCCCAATAGGGAGGAGATTCGACTCCCTACATATCATAAGGTCACCCCCAAGGTAAATTTTATCCCTCTTCTAGTAAATCGACCCCAAACTTAGAAGATCGACCTTCTCTTCAAGGAAAATCATCCCCTGTGGCAATAAAACTTAGAATAGTGACAAGAACTTGACCTTTCTACTGTGAAAAGTGGCCACCCCAAATGGAACTCAACCTCACCAACCATTCCAAATTGCATAGGAGGAAGAAATTCAACCTCTATGAATGTATGTGAATCCCATCTCAAGAGAATGGAACCATAGCACAAGAAATTTAGCCCTTATTATTTTTCGGTTCCTTTTATAAAAATCGGGCTGCTCCCAAACCCTCCCATCTCTGTGATGAATATTATGTTGATGATTACAACTGCATGAGACATCCTCCAGGAAAAAGACCTGAGAAAGAGCCCCTGACTTGGGTGTGTGGTTCCTATATGAGACATAACTGGAACTTTATGCTGGCCTCCTCCTTGCAGAGAGTTGAGATGATACTCCAGATGATTCTCATGTGTAACGCAGTGAGAAAGAAGATTTGTTGAGTTGGGCATGCCTTTGCCTGAGCACAGGTGAACGTGTGAAAGCCCATGATCTAGGTGCATCATTCTGAGACAAAGATGAAACGATGTATTAGCCTCCTCTGAGTATAGAGTTGAGATGATAAACTCCATATGACTCTCATGTGTAATGCAATGAGAAAGAAGATATGTTGAGTTGGACGTGCCTGTGGATGACCACATATGAACATGATCCTAGTGGTTGAGCACTAGTGAGTGTGGTTCTCCTGTGAGACGCAATGAGATAGATATGTGGACATCCATGTGGCTAAGAACATATGGATGTGCCCCTACTGGTTGAGCACTATTGGGTGTATGATATCCCTTGCTATATTGTTCAAGATTCAGACGTACCTGTAACCCTATTTTTAATGTAAAGTGTACAGGTCGGCCCCACCTTAATGTAAAAGATAATTAATGTAAAATATAATTAATATGGTAATTATTAATTATATTGAGTTATTGAGGTTGGCCCTATTGTGCCAATATACACCATTGTTGATAATTTCAGTCTAATATAAGTAAAGGCAAATTCCCCATTCAGGAAACATATCACAAGTGTGAGTTTGCAAATTTCAGCAAACAATTGTTCTTAGGAAAAGTGTGCACCTCTCATGGGTGCTAGATTTCTAGGGTTTGTGAATGACCCTTTTGTGTGCTAGTTTTTTATGGTGGTGGAGGTATTTTTCTTGAATAATATAGCAAAGCATTGTTTGGGTTGTATTCCCTTGTCGAGAAGGGTTTCCCAGGATACTTCTTGTGTACTTGTGCATGGTGTTTCTTCTTGTGATGTTGGTTGTTGCAACAAATTGTTTATGGTTTAAGTAAAATGCTAAAAATGGAATGAAATTCATGCTTAAGCCTATATTATTGAAAAATCAACATGGTATCAGAGAATAGGTCTTGAAGAACCCATTGCACAAGCAATTTTCAACCATCTTCTCTCTCTAGAAAAACTGTATGACCCTCCTAGGATTTCCAGAAATTTCGTACGACCTACCTTTATGAGAGGTTTCAGCACTTGGAACTTGGACATTGGGGATAAAAATACCATATAATTATACGACCTCCTTCAACACACATCCAACAAGCTTCAAATTGCAATTCCAAGCATTTTGACTTTTTGGCCCTAGGGTTTCTAGCGTTTCGCTAATTTCTGCAGAAAATTCAGAATTGGGGTTTCTGAAAACTCTTTGAAGGATCTCTTCATCTCACTAGTGTTCTCCTATCTTTCATAGGATTATTTTTGGCAGTCATAAGTCCAACAAAACCTAAAAGTGTTAGCCTATCCTAGCTATTAGGTTTTCTAGCCCAGTTGACAAGGGTTTGTGAAGAATCCAAAATTATGATGAATAGAACTATGATGGAAGATAAGCTTAATGGATCAAGAAACTTCAAATTCCTAGAAGACAAGACTTCATAGGAAGAATTATTGTGGGCGATACAAAAAGGTTTACCAGAGACAGTTAACGATGAATGGAAGGAAGATGACATCAAGACAAGGAATCCAATCATCTACTCAAGCTCTTACATTGAAGGGCCAACTTCAAAATAACAATATGGAAAAAGGTGACACTATGACTACCTTCTTCATAAATATCTCAGAGGATAGAGATAAACTAGGTGACATTGGAGAAATCATATCAGCACCCTCAGGTATGCACTTGTATATATTATTTGTATCATTGTCATGAGGGAAATTGTAAAGTCCCCGACCATCAAACCTCTACGAGGAAACACTACCTATTGAATTGTATCTTTTCTACATCCCCGATCATAGATCAATAGGCCGACCATACCACCAAAAGAAACTTTCATTCTCTGATACCATTCTGTGATAGCCACACCCTTAATCTATTGGGCTATGACACACATAGATACTTGTGAAAACATCATACACATCCATATAAACATAGAAATGACAATTATCATCTACCTATAGATAAACACATACAGACGACATATTCTAATAATACATAGATTAATGAGGAAATAACAGTAATCCTACACATACAACATATACAATATATCCATGAATTACTCATCAATTATATCACATGTACAATTACAAAACATGTAAATGAACATAGACGTGACACTTATCTTTTAATATAAGACCACCAACTGCGTGAAGAATTTCCACAAACCTCTCAGCCATAGACCACGTTGCTCGTCACTTTCAACAATGGGTCACCCCTGAGCTGGGACTAAACTCCACTGGGAAAGGGATTCCTAGGCTAGGTAAGGTCAACAGGGAAGTCACACAGTTCAACGAGAAGGAATTCCTCCAAGGAGCCACTTACACCCACAACTCACAGAATCTCATTCCCCACATGGATGTCCCACCCCAGGAGTGTACACATTCATTGTCACACAGTCCAACGACTGCTACACCTCCCATTACTTGGGCTTCAACAACAAGCTGGATCAAGAACTCTCAGAGCTCTGTAGCTGCTACTGGACTCCCTCCAGGAGAACTCACTTCCTCAACAAACTCTCTCACCTGGAGAGCATTGGTCAAAAGAGAACTCACACAACAAAACTCTCTTCCTTATCACACTCTCTCACCTAGAGAGAGTTTCTTACAGGCCTGGCAACCTGCTTCTTCTATCCACACTCTCTCACCTGGGAGAGTTACCCATAGGCTTGTCAACCTACCTCTTCAAACCAGCTCTTAAGTCAACCAGGTAACCATAGTATCAAAATCTGGTAAGGCAAGGGATGACTCATCAATTTACACAGGTTCATGAAGGTAAAGGGTTCAACAATGGAAGAATTGGCCGACTACGTGCTTGATCTGTGCGTGAGTGAATCGGGGCAAAGGATGGATCATGGATCACCTCATCCCAATGCTGAGAGAGAACTCCAAAGGGAAGATGGCCAGAATGGTTCGTGAACCCCCAATAACTGTAGAAATTCCCACATAAATCTGCATGTGTCATGGGTGACACTTAGCTCTCAAGGAGCATGTTCCTTGCCACTTGGAACCCATTCCTTCTCCCAATAGAACTTAGGATATCTGGGTTTATTTCCCCAAACCTTAGTAATATAAGAAAATACATTATAATATTCTCTTGGGCTAAGCCCTCAAGCTTAGCCCCTTTTCCTAGTCTCTCATCCCCCCTCCCTTACCCAACCTAGTGGAGCTTAGTCCCCCATACTCTTTATTCGTGGTTGATCTACATGAAGCGATGTATAATTTTTATTAATGATCTGCATAATTACATATACAAAACATTATTGGACTTAACATCCGATGATATCTGACCTAATCCTCACATAAGCCTCCTAGATTATTATAACTCATCTCACCATCCTAACAAACATGTTTACAATTCATAATTACAACTGGGGCTTTGTCTGGGTATATTACAATCCTCTCCCCTTATTTTTGCAATGTCCCTAGTGCAACTTGTTTATACATATGCAATTCAAAAATTCTTCAAAAATCTCCAAGCTTTAGCTATTGGAAGCCTATTATCCACCTGGTGCTCTACTTTCAAGCACCCACTCTGGTGTTCATACTGCAGTTGAAATTCAATTTATTTATTCCATAGAGATGCTTCCGGAAAACATTCAGCTCATTATTCCTTATTACATGCTTCAATTAAACCTCATTGAAAGCACCGATTGGCTGTAGATCCACAACATTCCACCCAACCTTAGATATCACTGTTGATAAAATCTCAGTAGGGGCTATGACTCCAAATACGTAAACACTCTGCTCATACACCTATTCATTTGTAAGCAACATTAGAACATACATTCAATATATATAAAGGCAATTCTAATAACATTATAACATGTATACAAGATACACAACATACAATGAATAGAGAATTGATACTTATCTTTTGATTGAGAATACCTTCCACCCCCGAGAAGGGCTATGAATCCATCAGGGCAATGGCTTCCCAAGATAGCCATGGTCCACAATCCATATCAACATGGTCTAAGCCAAGGTACCAAACTTGAGCAGCACTCCAACCAATGGTATCTCATTCCCCACATGCCTGTACAACCCAAGGTAGTATGCACCTTCCTTCTAGGGCTCTAGCACAAGCCAGACAGGAAGTCTCAGAGCACCGTGGCTCCAAGAGTTCCAACTGCTCTCAGAGGTCTCCAGGTTCCATCCAGGCCTCAAACCGTGGAACCTATCCCCACACTTATCCCTCGAGGGCTCCATCCTTCTCCAAGGCAACCCAAGGAGAAGTGTACACACACCCAGATCCACCGGGGATCCACAGGGTAAGATCTTTTGTCTCCAACCAACATCTTCCCTGAGCTACTCTTTGTATTCAACATTCCAACTTTAATCAACATCATCTCATCTGAATCACCCACATGTAGTTATCATGAGAGAACATAAAAGAATTCATTTAGGAACTTAGACTTAGCTCAAAAGGGAATTCAACTTTTCCCCAAAACATGAAATTCTATTTCATAATTCTTCTTGGATGTTGTCATATTAGGAATCCTTCATCTTACATACAACCAACAAATTGTTATTATTTACTGTACATCATAATTCAATTTCAATATGTACAAAACCTTATGCAATGATCTTATAATTTCCTGCACCTAGCAATTCAATCACAACTACCAATTTTTTTTATTAATATAGAATGAATTATCATTCGATGCATAAGCATGTTCACAGTAGTATCAATAAGTTCATTAATTCTTTTTTGAACAAGAATTTTTTTTATAGTCAGTATTCATGTGACTACTTGACTTGCAACTTTCCTATTGCAATGTCTAACAACTCTTGAAATGTCCTCAACTTCATGAGTTAACAACATTTCAGTTGTTAGTAACAATTATTTCCATGCAATAATATATATGCATGTACTTACAAAACACATTCAACAATTGTATTTAGTATACAATTCTATCACTTACTATGCATGAGTGCAATTCTCAATGCATACTTATTCAATGCACCTTGCATTGAATTACATAATTCTCTTTATCTCAGCCATGTATCTCACCATCCATAAGTTAGAATTCTGGCCAATGTGTTGACACATTCTCCACACACTTCCTATTGTCTTCCCAATCAATTGGATGCCTTCCTTTTCGACCCAAACACTACACCAAGAATATAATTTTGTGGTGTTCATTAGTGTTAGTAAAAAGGTTGCAGTCCAAGTTTTATTTAAAGATAGGAAGCTTTTGGTACCTGTGTGGTTCATAACCTTTCCATATCCATACTTTTCCATATCCAACCATGTCCTTCTCTCATACATGGCTAGCTTTACTGACATTCATTCCTATAACAAGTTATTATCTTTTATTTCTTTGGTTATTAACCCATAACCAAATTAACATGACATTCTACTATGTCAGTGTGTGCATTCAAAAAGCTAAGAATCTTTGAATAAATATAGGCCTCCATCCTTTACCACATCTAGTGGTATGCATTCAAATAATATAATCATGTGATTTTATAAAATAACTATAGCTAAGGAAATTCTTACCTAAATTCCCTTCATCAATTATGCAATAAGAATAATAAAACTCATACCTACATGACTGTCATTGATAAATTTTATGCTACCTGAATGTCTGATGGTAGTAGAATCTTTCATGCTTCTTTTATCAAAATTATAACCAACCTTCAACTTTCTGTTGCTTCCTTCTATATGTAGCAACATCATCAACAACACTTGCAACATGAAAGAATTATTTTTCTTCTTATGGCTATTCAACCACACCTAATTCAATTGTTGCTACCGCAATTTCAGTAACTTCTTTCTCTTTGTATCATATTTCTTGTTGTTCTCATAGTTTTCACTTCATCCTAGATTCTGAAATCTTCTTTTGCTCTCACTGTAATCATTGTACATGATTAGTTCTGACCTAAGCACTTTCTAGCCAAATCACTCTTGGCTTCTTTTGCATTTACAATCACAAACTAAGTTGATATTAACCTTCAACATTCATTTATTTCCTAGATCCAACTAATCCAACTCATACTTGGACGAATTATAGTTCCAAACATGTTGTCTTATAGACTTTGAATATTTCAATATCCAGTTTCTCTTCAGGAATGAACTTTTTCAACCCTTTCGTGACTGAATACTTTAGTACTTGAGGTTTTCTTGTACCTTCTCTTCTCTTTGACTACTAGTCTCAAACTTGACTTTCATATCCGATCTCTATTCATATTGTAAGGATGCACATATGCCCCCTTTGCTAGCTGCATAGAATTATTTGACATTTCTTCAGCTGCATTGATAAAATTTCTCTTATAGCTATATCCCAATCATGCCCACTGGACCTGACTTAACCAACTCATTTACTTTTCTAATGGATCTTGTAGCCAATTGTACCATCCAAGATTTCCCATGCCTACTTCTTGGGAATTGCAATCTTTCCTCTACTTGAGAATCTATATAGCTATGACTAGCTTTTGAATCAACTAAAAATAGTGAATGCATGCTTTATGATCATACCTTTTAATTCAATAATGTGTGATTTAAACTATGCTTGCTTGTTGTTCAAGCTTCATAGGTCCTTGGTACACTTCTAATGTAAACCCCCTCTTCCTCTCGGGCTGCGCGACCTCCTAGCCTATGATCGATCAATTTAATGGAGTCAAATTGGATCTTAGGCTCTTGTTGAGCCCCAAAACCTTATCGACAAGCTTTTGTTTCCTTCCTCGTGCTCGAGATAGCGAACGAGGATATTTTCAAAACCCACAGAATCATTTAAGGGACCCTGTGCCAACTTAGGGGCCAATCAGATGATATCCGAGGAATTTCGGGACTTCTCACTCCACCTGGTGTAGGTCCAAACTCACCTAACTGTTCGGGAGCTTATCTCAGCTTCCCGTGCTTCCAATTAAGATTTCATGCCCTATCCCTTTTTCCTTCGATGTTGATAGCATATGATCGCGGATATGACCAAGCACCAAACCAAAAAGCACCGACTCTACACTTCAGAGTTTCAAGCTTCGGGTGTTTTCAACTCACCACAATGCCAATCTCTTGAACTCCGAACTCGCGAAGTTCACAACTGATGTGAGAGGGATCAATGGTCCCCACTCTCTATCCAAATCAACAACCAAAAATATCTTCAGGACTCTGTGCTTCAGGATTTCCAAAGCCTTCAATGCCACAAACCTCCGGAGTGTCAGATCTTCAAGTCCTTCGGACTTTGTGACTTCGGAGAAGTTTATGTGTTATAGGGAAAAAAGGGTCGAAGCTCAAAGTTCTGAAGGTCTTGGAGGTTAATCCTCATGCATCTTTCTCCATATCTAATGGTTGTGAAGGATCCTCCTTCTCCCAAACAAATCCTATGGACCAATTTCAAACTTCGCGGCCCAACACAATAGTTGTTGTGGTTTATTTCTCTGTTTCCATTGCATAAATAATTATACCTCATGATCTTCCGAACACAGTTCCAGGTATTCTCTTGGCACCTAGGGACGCTCTGAGGTTCATAATTTGTCCCTCTCAACAATAATTCACTCTGAATCCTTTGTTTCGTTAACCACTAACATGGCCCATCCAGGCTCAGTGTGGAAACCATGGCTCTAATACCAATTTGTAGCATCCTCGACCATCAAAACTCTGCATGGAAACACTACCTATTCAACTATATATTTTCTACATCCCCGACCATAGACCAATAGGCCGGCCATGCCACCAAAAGAAACTTTCATGCTATGATAACATTCTGTGACAGCCACATCCTTAATCTACTAGTCTATGCCACACATAAATACTTGCGGAAACATCATACACATCCATATAAACATAGAAATGACAATTAGCATCTACCTATATATAAACACATATAGACGACATATTCTAATAATACATAGATTAATGCGGAAATAACAGTAAGCCTGCACATACAACATATATAATATATCCAAGCATTACTCATCAATTATATCACATATACAATTACACAACATGTAAATGAACATAGAAGTGGCACTTATCTTTTAATAGAAGACCACCAACTACGTGCAAAACTTCCACGAACCTCCCAGCCATAGACCACGCTGCTCATCACTCTCTGAAGTGGGTCACCCCCGAGTTGGGACTAAACTCCACTAGGAAAGGGATTCCTAGGCTAGGAAAGATCGACAGGGAAGTCAAACAGTTCAACAGGAAGGAATTCCTCCAAGGAGCCACTTACGCCCACATCTCACAGAATCACATTCCCCACATGCTTGTCCCACCCTAGGAGTGTACACCTTCACTATCAGACATTCCATCGTCTGCTACACCTCCCTTTCCTTGGGCTTCAATAACATGTCAGATCAAGAATTATCAGAGATCTGTAGCTACTACTGGACTTCCTCCCAGAGAAATCACTCCCTTAGCACACTCTCTCACCTGGAGAGAGTTTCTCATAGGATAACTCACAAAAGAGAACTCTCGTCCTCAACAGACTCTCTCACCTGGAGAGAGTTGCTCACAGGCCTGACAACCTACTTCTTCTATCCACACTCTCTCACCTAGGAGATTTACCCACGGGCCTGTCAACCTACCTCTTCAAACCAACTCTTAAGTCAACCAGGTAACCACAGTAACAAACTCTGGTAAGGTTAAGGGATGACTCATAAATTTACACAGGTTCACGAAGGTAAAGGGTTCAACAATGGAAGAATTGGGTGACTGCGTGCCTATTCAGTGCGTGAGTGAATTGAGGCAACAAATGGCTCACCTCGTCCCAATGCTAAGAGCGAACTCCTAAGGAAATATGGCCAGAATGGTTCATGAACCCCCAACAACGGTGGAAATTCCCACATAAATATGCATGCGTTTTGGGTGACACTTGGCTCTCTAAGATCATGTTCCTCACCACTTGGAACCCATTCCTCCTCCCAATGGAACTTAGGATAACTGGGTTTATTTCCCCAAACCTTAGTAATCTAAGGAAACACATTATAATATTATCTTGGGTTAATCCCTCAAGCTTAGCCCCTTTTCCTAGTCTCTCATCCCCCTTCCCTTACCCATCCTAGTGGATCTTAGTCCCCCATACTCTTTATTCGTGGTTTGCCTGCACACAATGATGCATAATTTTTATTAATGGTCTGCATAATTACATATACAAAACAAGCTCTTGGCCTTAGTATCCTATGCTCTCTAACCCAATCATCACATAATCCTCCTAGCTTATTATAACTTGGCTCACCAGCATAACAAACATGTTTATAATTCATAATTATAACTGGGGCTTTGTCAGGGGATATTACAAAAAATTCATGAGGAAGGAACCTTTGTTGAAGTCATGGATCCAGAGGGATCTCAGTGCATTCATAGGAACAACACACTGGAAGTGAAGACTCTAGGTTTGATTGTTTTAATTATCATGCCTCTAAACCTACACTTCTAAAGTTTGCTACATTACAAGTAGGTGTTGTAGTTGTGACAACAATCCTTAAATTGTTCTGATTCTAGAGACATACTCATTATTATCCTTTAGGATATCTTCTTGTTTTGTTTCCTTTCGTTTGTTTTCTTGTTCCAGACAGATTAGCAACAAATGAAGATGGTCATACTTCAAACTTCGGAGGGATTCAAAACTATTTGAGAAGTAGGAAGAACAGAACCATCATTGAGGCAACCAATGCCATAATGCATGCTCAGGATCTTTCTATGATCCTATGGGAAGAAGCATGAATGACACTATATATTTTCAGAACAAGAGTCCTCACCAAACTTTGAAAAACATAATGCCTGAAGAAGCCTTCACCGAAGTGAAGTCTGAGATTGAACACTTCAAGATATTTGGGTGCCCAGTGTATTTTCATGTACCCAAAGAGAAGAAATTCAAGATAGACCCTTTAGGGAGAAATGATACATTTATGGGATAACAATGAATATTCAAAGACATTCCAGATCTACATCACTAGTTAGAGACAGATTGAGACAAGCAAAGATGTTGTCTCTGAAGAATATATAGCCTTTCAAAGATCCAAAGAATCTCAGATGAAGCTTGACAGTGAGACAATACCTTCTCCCCCTTCAGCAGTTCAGAGGGAGACAAACAATATTCCAGTTGATCCAGTTGCTCCAGTTGATATGTCCAGAGATATTGTAGTAGGGCATAAACGGCTTGCCTAGGCTCACCCTGCATGAGGCATAGAAACATACAAACCTCTCAAGGCACATCCCGAGAGAGAAAATAGATTTTTTGAGATACTCTTTAGCCATGAGCCACATCATTGATTCTGAGCCTTCTTGTCATGGAGAAACGATAGGTGAACAGGTATGGAAAGATTCCATAACAAAATAATACCAGTATATATTAAAGGGTGATGTATCAAACATTGTTCTGATACCAATAGGGAAGTCTATGGTGATGTCCAAGTGGATCTATAAAATCAAGCATGCAACTGATGGAAGTGTCGAGAAATACAAACCGATATCTATGGCCAGAGGATTCCCACAAACATAGGGAGTTGTCTATGATGAGACACTTGATCTAGAAGCTGAGTTGCTGGATACAAGCAAGTTTTGACTTCTTATTTTGAGATAAAGGATCTGGGTATGATGCACTACTTATTGGGACAAGAAGTATGACATAGGACCAATGAGACTTTTCCTGAGTCAAGGAAAATATACAGTGAGGATATTAAATAATTTCAATATGACTAAATGCAAATCCATGCCTGCATCGATGATGATAAATTTGAAATGATGATGATTCGGATGAGATTGTTCCACAACTGATTGGATCACATAGGTATCTGGTTAAACCCTAACTCGATATATGCTATGCAGAGAATGTACTTATCCAATTCTTGAGTCAACTGAGACAGACTCACTGGACAACAAAAAAACATGTATTGATATATCTACAAGGCATAATTAGATATGGCCTGAGATATGCCTCTAGTGTAGACTTGAGTTTACAGGGATATGCAGAATGGATATGAAGTACAGTGGACTGGAAGAGCACATCTTTTTGTTGTTTTACCATGAAGTTTGTCATGGTTTCTTGGTGCAGTAGGAAACAAAGCTTTGTTAGCTTGAGTACCATAGAAGTAGATTATATAGCATTGAGTGTGCGAAGTAGTGTGTCTTCACAAGCTTCTGACAGATTTACTTGATCATGAGATGGATTCTATGATGATAACTAGAGTTGTGTGAAGCTCTTTAATAACCCTGTGTTTCATGATAGATCGAAACACGTTGAGATAAAATATCATTTTTCATAGACATGATGTAGAGGAAAGAAGTACACATGCAATACCTTCCAACACATGAGCAGATTGCAGACATCTTCACCAAATTGGCTTGGTGAAGAATACCTCTCTAGCTGAGAGGGAGTGTTAATGACTACATCCAATACAAAGTTTTAGTACTTTCATGCGAGACTTGGCCTGATGGAGAATTCCTCCCTAGCTGAGAGGGAGTGTTGATGATTACAGATGCATGAGACATCCTCCAAGAAACTGACCTGAGAAAGAGCTCCTAAGTTGGGTGTGTGATTCCTATCTGAGATAGAATTGGAATGTTGTGCTGGCCTCCTCTTTGCAAAGAGTTGAGATGATACTCCAGATGATTCTCCTATATAATGTAGTGAGAAATAAGATCTATTGAGTTGGGTGTGCCTGTGGCTGAGCACATGTGAACGTGTGAAATCCCATGAGCTGGGTACATCATTCTGAGACAAAGATGAAATGATGTATTATCATCCTCTGAGAAAAGAGTTGAGATGATAAATTCCATATGACTCTCATGTGTAATGTAGTGAGAAAGAAGACCTGTTGAGTTGGACGTGCCCGTGGATGAGCACAGGTGAACGTGATCCTAGTGGCTGAGCACTAGTGAGTGTGGTTCTCCTGTGAGACACAATGCGATAGAGATGTGGACATCCTTGTGGCTAAGAACATATGGATGTGCCCCTAGTGGCTGAGCACTAGTGGGTGTATGAGATCGGTTGCTATATTTTTCAAGAGTCAGACTTACCTATAACCCTATTTGTAATGTAAAGGGTACATGTCGGCCCCACCTTAATGTAAAATATAATTAATGTGAAAGATAATTAATATGGTAATTATTAATTATATTGTGAGTTATTGAGGTTGACCTTGTTGTTCCAATAGACACCACTATTGATAAGTTCAGTATAATATAAGAAAAGGTAAATTCCCCATTGAGGAAACATATCACAAGTGTGAGTTTGGAAATTTCAGCAAACACATTTTCTTGGGAAAAGTGCACACCTCTCTTGGGCGTTAGGTTTCTAGGGTTTGTGAAGCACCCTTTTGTATGCTAGTTGTTTATTGTGGTGGAGGTATTTCTCTTGAATAATATAGCAAAGGATTGGCTCGATTTTCTTCCCTAGTTGAGAAGGGTTTCCTAGGATACTTCTTGTGTACTTGTGCATGGTGTTTCTTCTTGTGATCTTGGTTGCTGCAAAAAATTGTTTATGGTTTAAGTAAAATGCTGAAAATGGAATAAACTTCATGCTTAAGCCTAACTTATTGAAAAATCAATAGATTCAACCCCCTCAATGATTGGGAACTCGACCCCTCCATTAAATTTTATTGTTATGTAATAAAATGACCCTCCACACAAAAAAATGCAGGTTTCTTGAATCAATGTCTCCCTAATACAAGGTACCTCCACTCCCTCAAGAAAATTCGACTTCTACAACAAGTATTGACCTACCAAGAAGGGAAAACGAACCGCCCAAGAAAAAAATGATTTACACCAAGAGGACCTAGGATCTTTTGACCAATAAACTCAGCCTCTTCCCTCACTAACTCAAATCCTATAAACTTGGCCCACACATAGGAAATTCATCTCTACTCAACGAGAAGTAAAAATGCTACCACTAACCAACTAGGTCTTGGTATCATTGTTTCCTCTCAGGATGGAAAGATCTTTAACTATGATACCACTGTAATATCTCCAATTATGCTAGGCTAGGATATTATGTTCTTATGTTCAATAAGTGTTCTTAATGCTCTAAATTGGTTGACAAATTTTTACAAACAATTTGCATGTATTCTACTAATAGACATTTTGTCAAACATTTTGCATGCAATACAAATAAACTAGAAATATAAGAGACAATATGTGGTATTTTATTATGAATAGAATCTGGAACAAAACAAGCATAAGTCTCTACTAGTTTCTATAGCATCTACAACACATCAATGAAAACATACAATATTAAGACAAAAACTTGGAATCATGCCATGGCCTCCTCAATGGATGATATCAAACCCTCCAAGTGCCACAACCTCTCCAAGAAAATTGATACAACCCAAAACTAATGTCAAATCACAAGATGAAGCTCCAATGAAGATCTAGGATGGATCCTCCTCCTTGTCTAGCTAGGGTGGATATTACGCCACTAAAACTAAACTACAATGGAAAGGTTTTACAAAACCTAATGAAAACCTTAGCTCCAAGAGAACTCCAAAGAGATCAATCAAAAACATAATGATGAAATTGGAGTGCTACCCTTCCTTTTATATTTCTATGATGACTCTTTTGTATCTTTTCTCTTTGAATTAATCAATCATTACCCTTATTTCCCTTTTACTTTTCACTTAAATATTAAAAGTTACTTTTATTAATGTTTACGTAACAATTAATCTAAAAGTTACTTTATTACCTTTTTACTTAGTGTCACTTTAAAAACCATAACATCTCCTAGTTAAGTGACATTAAATAACCCCTTGAATGGGCTGACAAAAGCCTTAGAGGTCATCTCCAACTGTGGAAAAGGGGAACCCAAAAATTGGGACATGAAAAAAAAATCACTTTCTTTGGTTCAACATAATCCTTTCACAATACTAGAAGTCATAATAACCAAGTAGTTAAGTACTAAGAAACCCTCTCATTCCTCCCAACAACAAAAGCATTGGACTCCAATGATTTTAGGAGAGAGGAAAATCATTGTTGCATATGGTGCTAATAATTCAAATGAGCAGGTTGATCTACAATGAGTGGAAGTTGAAAATATAGAATAATATCAGTAGGATGATTGATCGGGATTTGTGTGTCCAATGTTGATCCATGATATATGTTGATGACATCATGGATGCTCAATTTATTTGGAAGATCATGATGGAAAGAATTGTGAGCCTGAGGGGAAGGTTCAGGTGATGAACGACACCGAAATGTGTTGTGGATATATGAGAAGAGGCCACTAAATATGAACAACCAAAAGAGAAGATAACTTTGTAACATGTGAGAAACTATGAAAGTTTTAGATTGTCATCCTAAGGTGGTGTTTCAAGGAAATTGAGGTCGATGAGATAGAAAATAAAATGACGAAGGAGGATGTGTACAAGAGTTATATAAAACTACTGACTGAACTTGGGACTACGAATCTAGAACATAATGATGTTGTGGATAGGGTTGTTGGACAAGAGTTAATGAATTCTTCTTAGGATCAACTTGATGTGGTAGTTCCATTGTACTATGGATATTGTTAGCACTAGGAATCACCCTTAGACTCTAATGAGAATAAGCCCAATACCCATCAGTTTATATAGTACATGTAAATGAATTTTAGGTGGTCAAATGGAGGAGACTCAATGGTAATAACGTTCTAACTCAAACATCTGGACTAGCATGCATAAACAATTGAGTTCTGGAATCAAATTCAGTCAGTAAGTTGGAGTAAGGGTGAATATAGGGAAGAATTTGGTGAGGAGAGTGTACAGGTCTGCTGTGGACATCGGGTCTTCTAGCATCTTAAGGAGGAAAAACTTAAACGCAAGATCCTCTTAAATTCAAATCTCAAAGAAACTGAAAGAAATTATAACAACACTATAATATAACATTCATCATAATACAGTCATAATAATCCATGTGAATCAGTCAATCATGAACTCTCTCAGCATCAGAGGAAAATAAGATGGAACAAGAAAGATGAATTAGATTAACCAAGATGTATCAAAAACAAATACATAACCAGAGAACCAATATTCTTACTAAAAATATTACAATAGTAGGGAGCCTAGCTCAACCCTTCCACCTTTACAAAATATCAAAACCAAGTATTTATACTCAGAAAAATTCACCCCCATGAGAAATGTGACCTGGCTATTACATTCAAAACTTTGCGTCTGCATCTTCTTTTGTCAGTTTGCACTTGCATTCTTTTGTCAGACATGATATCAGATCAGTATGGGCTTTGTAGGAGAATCCATTGATAGGGGAACTTTCGGCTGACAATCTACCTACATGACCGTATTTCCATGTTTTCCATTTATGGGGTGAGACAAGGTCTCAACAACCTCCCCCATTTCCATTAACTACTTTCATTTGGATCGGGATGGAGCCTGGCACCCATGAATGCTCTAGGAGACGCTCATGACTCTTCCAAGTCAAGCCCAACGCCTCGAAACCATGCAGATCTTCTGATGAGACCAAGATGGGTGCTTTCAACCTTTGGTGTAGCTCCTTTTCATAGATCCACACGACTTCGAGCCATGACCTTACGCATCCCCCATATGAAATTTTGGGATTTCACCTGTTGGGAGTCTTCACTCCATCTGATTTCAAATATCCCGATGTTCGATCCCGCGAAATGGCCCATCTAGATCGACGGTTAGATTTTCTTTGATCTTGACGTCCTGGATCATTTCCTTGAACAATCTCAATCGCCCGCTGCTCGATAGGCACTTTCCCTTTCTTTATGGCCCTGCTTCCATATGACCGCGCACTGTGATCGTGGGCCCAAATCTCAGGCGCATTATGATTTAGAGTTTCACGAACTCACGTTTTGATCCATGCTCAAACCTCTGAGTCGCGAAATCAAAATCTCTTGGATCAGGTGCCACGCGTCCCCTTTGATCAGACGACCCAGATGAATATTGACATTTTGGGATCTCGGACCATCAACATTTCAGGACCTCGGGCCATCAACATTTCTCACTTGATCTTTTCTTAAATGACTTTCTCCATGTTGATCATGTGCCACATGTCCTTTTGTAACAGATGACCCAGATCGCTTCGTGACTTCGTGTTTTTCGAGTCCTCATGACTCTGCCCTTTGAATTTTCTGCTCCACGAGTCAGGGAAATGTTAATCTATTTCCACCTATCCCCCGCCTTCATACACCCTGACTTTGGATAAAATCCATATGGTGGGTTTTTAAACCCCTTTTCTCACATTTTCTCTGCCCAAGGTCTGAATCCTTAGGGAAATCACCCCCTTACAATTATATGTGATAACATTAGGCTCCATGGGGGATAGAGTCATCCCTGCGAGTCTCTAAGATCTCCTTTTGTAGTTTTAGTCACCTTCTGTTGGGATATGGAGTCATGCTCTGAAACATCATACTGAAGAAAATAGGCCGACATGTACACTATTTTAAAAATGAAAGCAAACACAGCTGCTCCTACGGGATCTTGTTTATGTACAAAACCTAAGTTAACTGACTTTTGCAAAATGCTAGGCAAAATCAAACTTCCACCATAACCATTCAAACTGTTTGATGACTGAATCCTTCACTTCACTACAAATGATCCATAAAAGACAAGGAAAGAGTGACAACTGACTAATTTCATTCTTATGATCACCCATATTACCTTCAAATGATGATAAAAAGATCATGCCTGCATGCTCCAAAGCATTTGGAAAGTGTAACTTTATCTACTCATTGACAGGGTCATGAAACTGAAGGCAATGCATGATTAAATTATGAAAGGTTACCTTCACTTTTTCAAAGCCGTTGATAGATTTCTTGATGTCCCCTACATGAACACTTGATTGAAAGACAACCACATGCATCTGTGAATCCAAAAGCTGCTTACTGTGAACTTTAGGTACAAGTGGAAGAAGGATGGATGTAGGTGGTTGTTGATCCACTAATGACTGTGAATTTACTTCAGGCTGTGTATAAATGACCTCTTCATGTGCCTCAACTAAGGGCTTCTCCTGGTCAAATTTTATGTCTTCCGTGACAAGGCCAACCTCTGCATCATCCTTACTATCTTCATAGTGATCAAATACAAGATAAGCTTGATTCTCATCATCACTAGGAGTTGTCTTTCATATATATGATCAACCTTTAAATCAATAATTTTATCAGGAAAATAACTATTAAAAATATCTATTTCAGGAACAGTAGTAACTGCTTCTCCTAGTTGTTCATACACATGATTTTCATCAAGACGAGGCCGCTCATGGATACCTGCGTCAAAGAAAAAATTATCCACAGTCTTTTCTTCATAGGGACAATAGGTAAAAACTACCTTACGTTCAAAATTGATATGATACTGACTTTGAATCCTACCACAAACTCAGAGATTCTGCTCCACTTCCCCAACATCCATGAATAACTGAGATAAATATTTTGATTTCCTTTCTCTCAGGTGAAGGACAAGCTCAAAATGTTGAGCCATGACATAGTACACCATGGCAACAATCTATGTGGGTCTGATCTCTATAGGCATATTATGATACACACGGTAAAACCTCCTGTTGAATATGACCAAGGATTCCTCTTCCCCTCTCCTCAAGGAATTAAAATCATCCCAATACTGATCAAGGGACTTGTTCTCACCCCACCACTTCAAAAATGCATTGCATAATTCATCCTAGGAACCAATGGAGTCAGCTCCCAAACATTCAAACCACACAACAACATCTCCAAACAACAAATTTGAGAACAATATCATGGCAACATCATCATGAGAAATCTCAAATTGATCAATAAAGTTCTCAAAGGCCTCCACATGCCTCTCAACTGTAACATGATCTTCCCCAGAAAAATGAGGAAGATATTTAAAGAAATCAGGAGGATAATGATGAAGATGATATGGAAGCTTTAAAGGTTTAAACAACATGTCTATGATTCTAGTTTGAAAACTAGTGGGATGAATATGAGGCTTATCAAATTGATGGAAAGGATCAATAGTAACAACAGGATGTGATGAGATTTGAGAGGGTTGTGGATCAGTTTCAACCTCCTCAGGGCTGCAAGGGTGATTGAGTTCAGGATGGGTTTCAATATGAAGCTCATCTTTATGAATAGGCTGAGATGAGGATATAGGATCAACATCTACAACACAGGCATAAAGTATGGATTCTTCCTCCAAGGATGGATATATAAAGGAAGGCTGGTGATCAACCAAATAAACAAAGAAAAATATGATCCTTTTTATATGTGGAGGGAAAAACAAAAATGAGTTGGTAAAGAATAACAAGAGTTCATGCAGAAAGATCATAAGATGATACCTAGTCATTCCCTTCATCTTTCTTTCAATAGGATATTCCCTAGTGGAGTCTCTGATTGTGGAGTCACCAGGTAGATGATTACAATCAATTTCTGTATCCCACTCTTGTCTACCATCAAGAGATAGATCTATGTCGTTATTCCCAGGGAGATCTTCAATCTGCTAAAATCCATCCCCAACAATGATGCCATTTATGTTAGCACTAGGAATCACCCTCAGACTGTAATGAGATTAAGGCCAGTACCCATCATTTTATATAGTAAATTTAAATGATTTTTAGTTCATCAAATGGAGGAGACTCAATGATAATAACGTTCTAACTAAGAAATCGAGACTAGCATGCATAAACAATTGAGGTCTGGAATCAACTTCAGTCAGTAAGTTGGAGTAAGGGTCAATAGAGGGAAGAATTTGGTGAGGAGAGTGTAGAGGTATGTTGTGGACATCAACTCTTCCATCAACTTAAGGAGGAAAAACTTAAATGCAAGATCCTCTTGAATTAAAATCTCAAAGAAACTGAAATAAATTATAACAACACTATAATATAACATTCATCATAATACAGTCATAATAATCCATGTGAATTAGTCAATCATGAACTCTCTCAGTATCAGAGGTAAATAATATGGAACAAGAAAGTTGACTTAGATTAACCAATATGTCACAAAAACGAATACATAACCAGAGAACCAGTGTTCTTCCTAAAAATATTACAATAGCAGGGAGCCTATCTCAACCCTTCCACCTTTACAAAATATCAAAACCAAGTATTTATACTAAGAAACATTTGCCCCCATGAGAGATGTGACCTAGCTACTACATTCAAAACTTTGCGTCTACATCTTCTTCTATCAGTCTGCACTTGCATTCTTCTGTCAGACGCGATCTCAGATCAGTATGGGCTTTGTAGGAGAATCCGTTGATAGGGGAACTTTCAAATGACAATTTTCCTACACGGTCGTCTTTCCATGCTTTCCATTTATGGGGTGAGACGAGGTTTCAACAACCTCCCCCATTTCCATTAACTACTTTCATTTGGATCGGGATGGAGCCTGACACCCATGAATGCTCCAGGAGATGCTCACAACTCTTCTGAGTCAAGCCCAACGCCTCAAAACCACGCAGATGTTCTGATGAGACCAAGACGAGATCTTTTGGCCTTTGGCGTAGCTCCTTTTCATCCATCCATGTGATCTTGATCCATGATCTTAAAAAATCCCCCATATGAAATTTAAGGATTTCAGCTGTTGAGAGTCTTCACTCCCCCTGATTTCAAATATCCTAATGTTCGATCTCAGGAAATGACCCATCTAGATTGACGATCAGATTTTATTTGATCTGGACGACCAGGAGCATTTCCTTGAACAATCGCAG
Organism: Picea engelmannii; assembly: GCA_009831015.1. NCBI lineage: Eukaryota > Viridiplantae > Streptophyta > Pinopsida > Pinales > Pinaceae > Picea > Picea engelmannii. Next base: position 198,053 of record ML792034.1, read on the forward strand.
TCGACCGCTTCTCGATAGGCGCTTTCCCTTTCTTTATGGCCCTGCTTCCATATGACCATGGGTTATGATCATGGGCCCAACTCTCAGGTGCATCACAATTTCGCGTTTCACGAACTCACATTGTGCTCCATGCTCAAACCTCCGAGTTCGAAATCGCGATCTCTTAGATCAGGTGCCACGTGTCCCCTTTGATCGGACGACCTAGATGAATATCGAAATTTCAGGATCTCGAACCATCGGAACCTCAGACCATCGACATTTTGGGACCTCGGGCCATCGACATTTCTCACTTGATATTTTTCGAAACAACTTTCTCCATGATGATCCTGCGCCACGTGTCCTTCTATAACGAACAACCCAAATTGCTTCGTGACTTCGCGTTTCACGAGTCCTCATGACTCTGCCCTTTGACTTTTCTGCTACACGAGTCAGTGAAATGTTGATCTGTTGCCACATGTCCCCCGCCTTCATACACCCCGACTTTGGATAAAATGCATATGATGCTTTTTTAAACCCCTTTTCTCACATTTTCTCCTCCCAAGGGCCAAATCCTTAGGGAAAAAACCCCCTTACAATTATATGTGATAACATATATGATACTTGGCATTATTTTTATGCAATAGGTAATTGTTGTTTGATGCGTCATATTGAGCCTTCCAGTCACAATGATAAGGTTGTTTAAGAAACAAACAACAACAACCCATATTAGTCACAGCACAAGTGATCTTATCCACAAATTTAGGACCAAAACAAAATGAGATAGTGCATGCATGTGTGATCTGAGAAGAAGAATCATGATCCTTCCATCCAATCACATAAATATGAGGATGAGGGTCCACTTGCAAGTGCATTTTACTAATAATGGATTTGGAAATCAAGTTCTCTTATGAGCCATTGCCAAAGATATAAGTAGTGTAGAAATGAAGGGAGAGACGTGCATGCATGATAAACATACTATCTCGAGATTTTGGGGCAGTGGAGTGATGCAACAAGGTGACTTTATTGAGTCCCATTAACTCTTCATAAATCATGTCTTCACTAAAAACGGGAGCATCATCGTCTTCCTCATTAGAAGACTGTATAATCAAAGTTTTCTTCTTCAATTTGAAACATTCAAACTTATCATGTCCTTATTTATTAGAATACTAACAAAAATAAACAACATCAAGTGTGGTGATCTTTGTGTACTTCAACTCTTGATGCACAGGTCACTATAATCCAATTTTAAATTTGAGGACAATCTTATCAATTGGATAAAAAATGTTGAGAATAATTCACAATTGGTTGAACTGGTAGATGTATTATTTCACAAGCATGTTGAATCCTTGATACAAGTGAGGCCGCTTGATGTTCATATCATATTTGTATCTAGAAGGTTAGAAGGAAATACTAAGGGATTCCACAAGTCTGTTCTAGGTGGTGATTGGTTTTTGAATCACTGTATGTTATATAATGAAAAATCTTGGCAAGCCTTATGAGATTCAACTTGGCGAATCGAACCTTCTCTTCTTTAGAAATAAGTTTATACTCAAACCATGTTTCTGTTGATATTATGATAGCTTCGGGAGGTATAAACCTCCATTGTGACCTTTGACAAGATTAGAACGTTTCAGAAGAAAGAAAATAAGTGAACATAACCCTAGAAAAGATGTCGGCTGAGAGAGATAATTAATATGAATTAATTAGTACCCAGAATGAGAAGTCGGCCTAGGTAGTCTGCCAGGATTACTATAAATATAGGGCGCCAGTTTTTCAATTAACGCACTTCTCAGAATTGCAGACAAGAACTTGTGCGCACTGCAATCTGACAATCTTGTGTGCAAGTTCTGGAGAAGGTGTTGCCGCTAGTTTTGAAGCCTATTGCTTCTATCTTTTGGGTTGGACTCTCTGATAAGATTTGGTTACTTCTTGCTTGGTGCATTAGCCTTGCATGGCTATTGGATTGCTACCAGGATTCTTCTCTCTGTCAAGGTCAAGGTGCTCGGAGGGTGGCTTCGGCCTATGGTTGGGTGACAATAATGGTAAAACGAGCACATTCTAATAGGTTATGGGCCCACACCTCCTTCAATCAGTCTAACCACTGGAAGGAAGCATAACCATTAGAATATTAATCTCACTAAAGGACTTCCTCTAGGGTTACTAGCAGAAGTGGCTTCCAAGACACTGTCGCTAGGGATAGTAGTAGGAGCAATTGCAGAAACCCTATAACCCCGATCCAACACCTTGTGATGGAACATCTCTTTTAAGAAGAAGGTATTCAAGTGCACCTTAGTCCAGCACATCTCTTGGCACTTTCAGAAGGCAGAAAATTCAAAGTTGAAGTTTTGGATCGAGGCATGACCAGTCATCAGTCAATCGAAGACATGAGTGAAAAGACTAGTTACCTACACTACTCAACACTCACAGGAACGATTGAAGACGACATGTGGATAATTGATAGTGGATATTCTAGGCACATGATGGAATATCAAGCCAGACTCTTAAGTCTAAATGAGAATAAGACATCATACAAGGTAGAGCTTGGAGACAAAAGCACTTACCCAGTCGAAGGATTTGGACAAGCCTCTGTCAAGTTGAAAACAGGTAGCAATGTTCATTTGAGCAATGTCTTATATGTACCTGGTTTAGAAAAGAATCTTGTATCCATATCTTTCCTAGAAGACAAAGGAAAAATAATAGCTTTCGTAGATGGAAAAGTGTTATCTTGGCATAAAGACTCTAGCATAGAGAATGCTAGGGTTATTGGAATCCGTGAAGGAAATCTATATAGACTACTAGAACAAAATGAAGAAGCTCTTGTACATGATGAAGTCAATCCCAATGAACTTTGGCACAGAAGGTACGCTCATATTAACTATCAAGAATTACCTTTTCTCAAAAAGATGGTTGAAGGAATACCAGAATTGCAGTCTACACATGAAGGAATTTGCAAAGGATGTGCTCTTGGAAATAATATCAAGAAACCATTTCCAAGCAGCAACAATAGATCTAAGGAGATTATAGATCTAATACACTCAGATGTTTGCAGTCCGATGCCATTCAAATCTCTAGGAGGTTCTCTTTACTACGTAATCTTTATAGATGATTATTCAAGAAAGACTTGGTTATATCTTCTGAAGACAAAGGACGAAGTATTTAGCAAGTTTCAAGAATTCAAAGCAGAGATAGAGAACCTCACGAACAAGAAAATCAAGACCTTAAGAACAGATAATGGAGGAGAATACACATCAAAGGAATTCGTTGCATTCTATAAATCAACAGGGATTAGGAGGGAGTTGATTGTTCCTCATTATCCTCAACAAAATGGTGTTGCAGAAAGAAATAATAGATCTATTGAAGAAACCATGAAGGCACTACTAAACAATCAAGGTTTATCCATGTTTTTATGGGGAGAAGCAACCATGACAACAATATATGCCCAAAACAAAAGTCCTCACCGCATACTGAAGGACATGACTCTAGAAGAAGCTTTCTCAGGTAAGAAACCTAATGTGGAAAACCTAAGAATCTTTGGATGTCCTTTTTACTCTCACATTCCCAAGGACAACAAGAATAAATTAGAACCCTCAGGAAAGAAGGGAATATTCGTGGGATATAGTGAATCATCCAAGGCATATAGAATCTATATTCTGGAACAACATAATATTGAAGTCAGCAAAGACATGACCTTCACTGAAAAGATTGATTTCAAGAAATCCATGGAAGAAACTATAGAAGAAGAAGAGCAAGAAGAGCCTATTGAAGAAAGAACAGAAAACCAGAATGACGAAAAGGAACAACCTGATCATCCTATGCAACCATGTGAGACCATTGATTCAGACACCATACCTGTTAGTCTCTAATTTTTCTTTTGATTTAGTGAGAACCTCTAATCCTAAACCCTCCCTACCTACACTTCATTGTTTGCTTTCATTTGATTTTAATCTTTGTTTTCAGTTTGTTATGTTTCACATTTTTAGCTTTTTGAATAATTTCCTTAAGTTTGGGGAGTTAAGACATGGTTTTACAAGATGTGTCACTTCATATGCCTATTTGAATCTTGCAAATTAAAAATTCTGCAAAGTTATTAATAGCGCTACTGGAATAACATTATTCCCATAGCACTAATATAATCATGCCATGCTAAGCGCCAACCACTCTGATTTTGTTATGACTACATAAATCGTGTACTGATAATCCACATGTGTCACACGATATCTCTTGAATCATTATACATTTCACACCGTTACATGATGGGATCATTTTGTACCTGCAAAGACCCTTTTCAAATCAGTAAATTTCCAAACATCATTATATGATCCTGTCACTCGTCGTTCTAATTTGTTGAATTATAAGCGTAGGTATTTTCTAGAAGAAACTGTTATATGCTAATAGTTGTAGGTTGTAAATTCAATTTTCGAACAGTTTCAAGTTGCAGCATCGTGTTATTGATATGGCACCGAAGAAAAGTGGGCAAATTGTTAGGTTGGAACCTGAGGGTACCGAGCTGCTTGATGGATACCCACTGATGGGACAGAGGTTCACAGATGCTGGCTAGTTCGATTTATTTACCACTTTCAAAGGGCATGACAAACAACTTGCAGATTGGAAATTGGAGGAGAATGATGGTGGAAAAAGGATCACATAGTCATGGAGTTTGTCAACCAATTATTGCTTTAAGATAAACAAAACCCAGATTGGAAAAAGGGAGTCCCTCACAACTAGATTAGACAAGAGTGGCATATCGTCCTGATCATAACTCACAAAAACCCTAGAATTGGCTGATTCAATCTCTAAATCCTGATCCACAACCAAGAAAACAAAGAAAGGGCAAAGGGAAGAAGGCAGCCACACAAAAAAAGAGTATCATAGTTAATGAATTTTCTATCAAAGAAAAAGTAGAAAGGCTTCCATTAAACAGGAAAACAAAAGAAGACAACAACTTGGGGAAGATACAAAGAAAAGGATAATAAATTGCTCACTATTCTAGAATACCTATAACAAGAGAAACCACCAGATCATCAAAAGCTGAAGTAGTGTTTTCTGATGACAAAGGCTATTATTTTGCAGAACCAGAAAAGCTACAGGAAATACTCTGTTTTTTACCTGTTATAGTCTTTATCTTCAAGAGAGGTTACAGAACAACTGGAGAGGAATTTGTTGAAACCAAAAGAGGTTTTTGTTGGGAACATGCCCCTTCACAAAAACCTCTCTTGGTTTTTACACAACAATTACATTTTAAGATATTCGAATTGATCTTTGAGGCCTAATTTTCTGATAAAGCTACAGGAAATACTCTGTTATTTTTACATGTTTTAGTCTTTTTCTTCAAGAGAGGTTGCAGAACAACTGGAGAGTAATTTGTTGAAACAAAAAGAGTTTTTTGTTGGGAACATGCCCATTCACAAAAACCTCTCTCGGTTTTTACACAGAAATCACATTTTAAGAGATTCAAATTGATCTTTGAGGCCTATTTTTCTGATATTTCACAATAAATAATTTTATGTTTTAGTCAGTAATTTTGGGAGCGGTTACAGAATAGCTGGTGATGAATTTTTTGAAACCAAAAGAGGTTTTTGTTGGGAAAGAATCCCTTCACAAAAACCTCTTTCGGTTTTTACACATCTTACCATTTGAGATATATGAAGAGATTGTTGAACCCTATTTTTCAGGAATTTGCCAGATTTATTTTCCTAAAAAATCTCATGGACAACACTTGACAAGCCACCTCATCAATTTGAATTGGAGATCAGATTGGATATTCTCCTTGATTATTTGAAATAAGAAACTAAATATAGATGAGGAGGTTTTCAGATCCATTTCTTTTGGATCTTGATAATTATGTATTGTTTCTTAATAAACTCTGTAGAATGAGAAGTTAGGGGTCAAACAATTGGAGATCCAGAGGACATTTTTGTGAAACTCCTTGTAAAGGAATTTATGTTCTATTTGACACTTAATAGAAAAGGCATATGAATGGTTAGACACTCTTTTCTACTCTATTTTTCTTTCTTCATGCTTTAATTCATTATTCAGACTGCAATGCATTTGTTTATTGATTGTTAATTAATACACTAAATAATTTGTTGTGGGAATTAATTTCAAGTTTTGATTTCAAGTTGATGTTCTTGTTTCTTTTGATATTATAAGACAAGAATTTATGTGAAGTTGACAAATTGAATGCTTCATATTCTCTTTTTCTTATTGGTTTAATCCATTTATGTGCCTACCTTTTACTCAGTCAATGGAATATGCTATGTTTTGATCTTGATTTTCATGTTATGTTATAACCTTAAGCCAGTTTTCAACCACCTTATTAAAAAAACCAAATTATAAAAACCTCCTAAACACTTTGCAATAAATCGATGATGCCCTAGCTTTCCCTCTCACAGTCAAGTGCAACTTTAGGGACTAACACTACCTAAGACCAAGAAACGACCATCTTGGCTTGAAGCTACCTTACAAGAAGTAGAAAGACTCAAGGCCCCATATGAGACATTCATAAAAAGTAAGAAGCCTAAAAGATTCTCAAGCTATGCAACATGTATGACAAAGCTTCTAGATGAATAACCTACCATGTTTGAAGAAGCAGTTCAAAAGAAACAATGGAAAGAAGCTATGACTGAAGAACACCAATCCATCATGAAAAATGATGTGTGGGAAATTGTGCCTAGACCTAAAAAAAAATCAGTGGTAACTTCAAAATGGGTATATAAGATCAAACATGCAGTAGATGGAAGCGTGGATAAATATAAAACAAGGTTCGTAGCTAGAGGTTTCTCCCAGAAGGAAGGATAAGACTATGATGAAACATTTGCTTCGGTTGCTAGATATACTTCCATTAGAGCTATCATATCTCTTGCCACTTCCATGGGATGGAGTTTAGAGCTTGGTATGCCAGAATAAACAACTATCTAACGAGACTTGGTTTCTCCAAAAGTCATGCAGATCCAAACCTTTACTACAAAGTCGTGAACAATGCACCTGTGATTCTACTACTATATGTTGACGATCTATTCCTAACAGGTGAAGAGTCTCTCATCATCTAGTGCAAAAAGGAACTAGCTTATAAGTTTGATATGAAATATCTTGGTCTCATGCATTATTACTTGGGACTAGAAGTATGGAAGAAGCGTGGTGAAGTATTCCTTGGACAAGAAAAGTATGCAATAAAGATTCTCCAGAAGTTTGGAATGATGGACTGCAAATCCATGGACACTCCTATGACTACAGACATAAGAAAAGTAAGAGATTCAGATTCTGATCCAGTAGATCCATCACTATATCGACAATTGATTGGGTCATTGATGTATTTGGTAAATACTCGACCAGACATTTGCTTTGTCGTGAACACACTAAGCCAGTTCTAGGTGGAACCTAGACATGAACATTGGATAGCTGCAAAGCATGTCCTAAGATATATTCATGGGACAATAAACTATGGTCTAAGATATACCACATCCAGTGATATACAACTTCATGTATTCACAGATTCAGATTGGGTAGGAAGTTCAGGAGACAAAAACAATACTTCAGAGATGTGTTTCAGCTTGGGCTCCGCTATGATATCTTGGGGCAACAGAAAACAGAAGTCTATCGCACTCATCACAACAAAAGTAGAATATATCGCAGCATGTGAGGCATGCACAGAGGAAATATGGCTGAGAAATCTAATCTTCGATTTATTTGATCAGGTTCCAAATTCAACCATAATACACCGTGATAATAAGAGTTGTATAAGGCTATCAGAACACCCAGTGTTTAATCAATGTTCGAAACATATTGAGATCAAATACTACTTTATTCGAGATAAAGTCCAGGAAGGAGAATTAAAGCTCTAGTATATCCCCACATATGAGAAGACAATAGATATCCTTACAAAGCCTCTGTCCAAAATAAAGTTTGCATATTTTCGAGACAAATTGGGGATCGTGGAAATAACTCCCTTAGTCGAAAGGGAAGAAATGAATCTCCAAGTTGGGAGGGAGAATTGACATTTTATTGAATTAAGGAAAGTCATTTTCAAGTTTGAAAAATGGTCCATCTTGGGAAGTTCCTTTCTAGATTCAGAAAATGGTTTGAGATTTCTAACGGACAAGCATTTTCCAGTTCGGAAAATGGTCCAGATCGAACGGTCATTTTTGTAATGAAAATGTATCGATGGATTGTTGATGTACCATAGTCAACGATTTCCCATTGTGGTTAACATGGGGAATGGTCTAGGGAAGTCTCTCTCCTTGAGGGTTACTCAAGAAGATTGGCCTGCCTCGCCGGACAATAATTTCCATTGTGGTTAACATGGGGAATGGTCCCTTTTGGAGGTTGGTGCAGGATAGTCATTTCCTTAGGAAATGGTCCGGACAGTCATTCCTTAGGGCAGATTCATTCTCTCCAGGTTGCACTTTTTCTAGTGTCAGAGGAATGGCCTAGGGTGGGGAATGGTCCAGGTTCAACAATCAGGGACATGCATTCCTTAGGGAAAACTCATTCTCTCTAGGTTTCACTTTGTTTAATGTCGGAGGAATGGCCTAGGGTGGGGAATGGTCTAGGCTGATAAATTAGGACAATTATTCTTCCTTGCTTGAGAAGTATAGTCCAGGTAGCCCATCATTGATGTTCTACTCTAAGGGCAGATGCTCTTTTAGATCTCACAGATGTGAGTGAAAGAATGGCCCAGACGATTCAGTTTATATCATAACAATATTTTCTGTGCAGGTTGATATCAGATGATTGTTATGGAGACTGCATGTCTCCATACAGTAGAGATATGCTAATGTGGTGGATATGTACCACTGTTTGTGACTGTGTAACGGTTTGAGTAGTTGTGTACTACCATGGATAAACACAATTGTGTTCTATCAATTGATATTGTACTTGTTTTCATGGAAAGTATCCAATTGGATAATAATGATAGTGCTCGTGATGCTAAAAATTAATGGTCTATTTGTGCTCAAGACCATTATCAGTTATACCTCCCTATCTAGGAGGGAGTGTTGATATTATGATAGCTTCGTGAGGTATGAACCTCCATTGTGACCTTTGACAAGATTAGAATGTTTCAGAAGAAAGAAAATAAGTGAACATAACCCTAGAAAAGATGTCGGCTGAGAGAGATAATTAATATGAATTAATTAGTACTCAGAATGAGAAGTCATCCCAAGCAGTCTTCTAGGATTTCTATAAATACAGGGCGCTAGTCTTTGATTTGACACACTTCTCAGAATTGCAGAAAGGCACTTGTGCACACTGCAGTCTGGCAGTCTTGTGCGCAAGTTCTGGAGAAGGTGTTGCCACCATTTCTGAAGCCTATTGCTTCTATCTTTTGGGTTGGACTCTCTGATCAACTTTGGTTACTTCTTTCTTGGTGCATTAGCATTGCTTGGCTATTGGATTGCTACTAGGATTCTTCTCTCTATCAAGGTCAAGGTGCTCGGAGGGTGGCTTCGGCCTATGGTTGGGTGACAATAGTGACATTGTCAATGGTAAAATGAGCACATTCTAACAGTTTCTAGATCAAGGATCCAACCGCTGAGCACTTCCAAATCATGGGATCCATCATAAATCGACACCTTACATTTTACACGTTGAAGAGATGGCTTGATAATAGAAATATTGTTAACCTTATTGACTAACAAGGAAGTTATGATGGAAATATTTGTCACCCATTCAACAAGCATAAGATTTTTCATGGTTTGTGTAGTCATTGTCTGGGATGTAGGGGAGATTGTAGAGAAAAATACAATAAACCTTCCAACAATAATAATAGATCTATAGATCTCCTTTAAAATAATGTCTTTTAAAAGGATGCATAAAGAGATTTTACAAGAGATTTAATACTCATGAGAAAAATTATCTCATAAATGAATAACACTCTCTTCATAGAAAAATTAAGCAAATCATGTAATTCCCTTTATGAATAAAAAAATATATATTACTAGGCATAGGCACACAAATCCACAAAACCATGCGATATTTCACACATGTTTTACACCTTTGGCTAAGACCTCATTCACAAAATCCATTTCATGCCAATAGTTTTAATAAAATATGGAAGGATGTAAACATAACACACACTTTTTAATGAATCTCTTCCTCATATAACTAATCAATTCACCTTTTAGCACTCTTTAATTAAACTTCATAATATATGCAATGGATTTTGATTCTCATAACATGAGAGTATTAAATGAAAATTTTATCAATATTTAATGCATTTCTAAGACATACAACTTGAGTGGGCTTAATGGTTAAGAACACATGTTTCCTCCTAGAAGGTCATAGGTTCAAAACTAGGGGGGTGTGGTATATACAGATATATAGACTTTAGAAGTCAAATTGTTACATGAAATGGGCTCCTTGTTCCACAAAAAAGGGGTATCATACACTAATTTGATGTTTGTCTTGGTTGTGACCTTAAAGATAAAGTATTTTTGTTATTATAGTATGCACTTGTGTTGATGTGTTTTCATGTCACACATCAATTAGGTGTTTGGGGTGCATATTTGAACTTATGCCTCTTTCAAATGGAGACTATTTTTTTTTTTCAAATTTGGAAAGTGCCAAATAACCCTCACCTATTGATCATGAAGACCCAAAAAAATTTAAAATATCTTCAATATTGCAATTCTTCATAATGAAAGGCTAATGGGGATGGATTCTCTTTTGAACAAAAGAGAAGAAAAGAAAAAGATGCAAAAAATAAGGAAATATATATTTTCCATCTTCTCACTAAATATCCCTATGTCTTAGCTTCGTCCCGTTGATATTATGGTAACTGCGGGAATTATTAACCTCCACGTGTAACCCTGTCAAGAATATAATATTCCGGGAAGAAAGAAGAAACCCTAAAGCATTCGATATAACCCTAGAAGACAAGTCAGCTAAAGAAAATAATTTAATATTGAGTCTTTAGCCTCCAAAAAGAGAAGTCAATCCAGACAACTAAGAAAGAGAAGTCAGTCCAGACAATATAGGATGCCAAAGCTCATTTGTACACACAGATCGCAACTGCATAAATCTAATGCACACTGCAGAAATGTAGTAAGTGCACAAGTCTGGAGAGTATCTGCAGTTGCAGCTACTGCAAATTGTATTTTCGGTTTTAGGCTTGGAACTTCTCTTGGTTATGGTTTGGACTTTCTGCCTTGTGCACTAGCTCTGGAGAGAGGTACGCTATATTAATTGGATATTAGGCCTAGGGTTTGCTTCCATAATTATTCTCTATCAAGGTTAAGGTTCTTGGGGGTTGCTTCAGCCTATGGTTGGGTGACAATCTTTCTATATTGTCTATGGTTAAACAAGAACACCTAATTTTCTAACAGGTTATGGGACCACACTATCTTCAGACAGTCTAGCTGTTAGAAGATAAATTGGGGGGATTTGCTCAGTTACAATTGTGGTTGCAGTCAAAGTTTTTGTTGCAGCAACAAAACCCTAACCCTATTGTTGAGGCACCTTAAGTGAATATATTGACCTAATTTCTAGATAGCCTAGTGCGCCCTAACCTAGCGCACCTCCTGGTTCTCTCAGCAAGCTAAGATGTCAAGTTTGATTTTTTGGTCAAAGTAAAAGGTTGACCAAGTCAAAGCAGTCATGACTTACTCTATGAAGTCAAAAAACAAGTTAGAAGGGGATTATAACTTCAGAGCATGGAAGAAAAGGATTGAACTCGTCGTTTCCAAGAATAAAGTGTTGGATATCATGAAAGGAAAGATTGTGGAACCACAATTTGAAGAAGGAAAAGAGAAGGAACCTTAGAATGTTGCAATTATGAAGAAGTTCAAAGACACTAACATCAATGCCATGAGTATCATAGTGGACTCTGTAAAATACCACTTGATGCCCTAGATCTCTCATCTTGACTCATCTAAGAAGATGTATGATGCCTTAACTAACCTCTTCTCAGTCATAAACATTGGACAAGTAATAAGTCTTAGGAATGAGCTTCGTGACATGAAAATGAATCATGATGACAACATAACATCATACCTTGTGAGAATTTATCAGTTAAGAGATCAACTACAAGCTATTGAAGAAATCATTTCAGAGAAGGAACTGGTAAAGATAGTACTCAATGGCCTTCCCAATACATGGGATGCATTTGTCGCAAGCATGAACACAAGAAAGGAGTATCCCACATTTGAAGAACTTTGGACTTGTTGTGCACAAGAAGAATCAAGGATTAGCGCAAAAGTGAAATTCCAAAGGAAAGATGATGATCAAGCCTACACAACAAAGTTCAAGAAATTCAGGAATAAGAAGAAGTTTGATTCAAGGAAGAAACCAAATCAAGAGAAGGATATGTCAAAAATACAATGCTTCAATTGTCAAAAGTATGGTCACTACAAGAATCATTGTCTTGAGTTAAAGAAAAGGAAGGAAACACATGAAGCAACAATTGTCTAAGAAAAGGAACCCTCAAAGAAAGTCAAACAAGATGAAGCAGATTTCTTCTTCTAGTCAAGGTAACAATATTCTACTGTAACATAGTCCTTGTACATACCATGTTTACATAGTTCCTATATATCTATTTCTTAGAATAGAAGATGATCAGTGAAACAACACCTATGGAAGAATAGCAAGATAAGGATTACTATTACAATGATTACCAGTCAAGTAATGTATCTGGAAAGATGAAGGACGTTGACAATCCTTGGTAACAATTCCTATGGAAGCTATTATATAAGTAACAACTGCCAGATAAGCCGAAATCATAATCAAACTTGAAGAGGCCTAGAAGAAGTCAAAATAGAAAGAAGACAACAATCAAGAGAAAATTAGAAAAAGACTTGTGACACTTTGCATAATGCAATAAGGATGCAGACGAAATCATGGACTCTCTTAGATAGAGGGAGATGATTATATAATTCCAAAATGAAGAGCATGCATTCATACATGAAACAAGGATTAGGAGGGAGATAATCCTAAATGATATGATCCATTGAGGATTATGAAGTATATGTCCATGTTCCCATTGAAAGTAGCAGCCATGATAAGCAGTAGTGTTCAGAAGAATTATTCTTCAAAAATAAGCCTTAAAGTATCCTTAGTTGTTCATATACATCCATGATCATATGATGAAAGGAAGAAGTTGGAATCTTCAAGGCATGGAATTTATAGAAGACTCCATGGACCCAAGAGCCAAAGAGAAACATGAGGAAGAACATCAAGATTCCAAGAAATAAAGAAAATCCAGAACAACCAGTTATTATATCGAGAATCACAATACTACCAGCTTGGTTTGAACCCACTAGAAGAAATCAAGCAAAATAAATGGAATCTATAATAAAGAACAGTGTATGTAAGAAAATGTGAAAAATACTTGTGAATGGAAGCATTGCAATATTCAGAGGTTCTTCTAGAAGGAGGGAGAAAAACTATAATGAAAGCTCACCAATATTCATGGATTGGAATTTACATGTAAAAGATTGTTCTTCCAAAATAAACCAAGTGAGAAAGAAGCTTATACCAGAAAGAGACCCATGTATGCAGATATAAGAAGACCTTGTATGGATTCAAACAACCTGATGCAAAGTATCTCATATACAACAGAAGCATGGTGAAAACTTTCTATAACATAGATAGTGTATCAGAATAGTTACTCAGAAGTCTGAGATGATGGATTTTTAATCCATGGAAAACTCTCACGATGATAGAAGAAGTGCTACTTGGATATGTTTTAGTTTGATATTTTCCACAATGTCATGAGCTAGCAGGAAACAAAAGTGTTGAACTCGACCATGATATATTTTAATGATTAGAGTTGTATGAAGACTTCAAAGAAAACTAGTGTTCCATGAAAGACCGAAGTACATTGAGATCAAGCATTATATTCTTCGTGATGAAGTCCAAAAAGAGAAGTGCTTTTCCAATATATCTCCACGAAGGTATTTTGGTAAAGCCTCTATCCAAGATGAAAAGTTTCCATACTTAAGAAACAATATGTGGCTCGTGGAGATGACTTCCTTATTGAAAAAGGAAGAGATTACTCCCAGGTTGGGAGGGAGCATTGATGTGTTATTGATTTATGGACAGTCATTTTTTAGTTCGAAAAATGGTCCAAGATGAGTAGCTCCTTTCCAGTTTGGAATGTGGTTTGAGATTTCTGACGGACATGCATTTTCCAGTTTGAAAAATGGTCCAAATAGGACAATCATTTTCGTAATGAAATTGGTTCGATAGATTGTTGATGTACCATAAACAAAAATTCTGCTTTTGGCCAGTGTGGGGGAATGGTCTAGGACAATCATTCTTCTTGGTAGTCACTCTGAGTAGTGGTCAATTATAATGGTCTACCTCGTTGGGCAGCCAATCTTTCAAAGTTCACAATTGTGAGCAGTTTTGAAGAATGGTCTGTTTTGGAGGTTGGTTTGGACACTTTCCCATTCTTAGAAACTGCTCATTGGAGGTTGGTGTAGGAAATGGTTCAGATAGTCATTCCCTAGGGAAGAATCATTCTCTCCAAGTTGCACTATCATTAGTGCCGGAAGAATGGCCCAGTTAGGGGAATGGTCCATGTTCAGCAATCAAGGATAGGAATTCCCTAGGGCAGACTCATTCTCTCCAGGTTGCACTATGATTAGTGCCAGAGGAATGGCCCAGTTAGATGAATGGTCCAGGCTCAGAAATCAGGGACAATTGTTCTCCTATGCTTGAGAAGAATAGTCTAGATAGCCCATGGCTTATGTTTTACCTTCTGACGGAAGATGCTCTTCTAGATATCACAAATGTGTGTGGGAGAATGGCCCATATGACTTAGTTTTTATCATGATATTGTTATATAGGTTGATATCAGATGACATGATCACTATGGAGACTTTATGTCTTTGAACAATAGTCGTATGCCACCGTGTTGGAAGTGTTCCATTGTTTGTGACTATGTGTCACGTATCCATTAGTTGTGTGCTACTTGGTTTGGTTGTGTACCACTGGATAGTAGTTTTGTACTACTATGGATAGACACGATTTTGTTCTATTGAATGTCGTTGTTCTGATTTCCATGAAGACTATCAATAGTGTTGAAAATGATTACTAGCTAGATGGATAATCAGTGTATGGTCCATGATAGTTATTCTTATAGGATACATGTTTGAATTAGAAGAATAGTCCTTGTATCCCATGGTGTGGCTTCCAACATCTGTTGGAACAACTATTCTTCTAGGACATATGTCTGGGTTAGAAGAATAGTTCTTGTATCACTCTGTGGAGTGAGTGACTTATTCAACATCATTGCTAAGATTAAATATGGCTTAAAGATATGATGCAGTTAATGTTGTCAGATGATACTGATAATGATGATGGTGCTCGCGATTCAATCATGAGATAGTTTGAGTGGATATGATGATGCTACCGGTTGAATGGTATGTTTTTTCTCAAGACCACTGCCTTCAATACCTCCCTAGCTAGGAGGGTGTCTTAATATTATGGTATTTATGGGAAGTATTAGCCTCCATGTGTAACCCTGACAAGAATAGAATATTCTGGGAAGCAAGAAGAAACCCTAAAGCATTGGGTATGACCCTAGAAGATAAGTCGGCTAAAGAAAATAATTTAATATTGAGTCTTTAGCCTCCAGAAGGAGAAGTCAGCCCAAATAACTAAGAAAGAAAAGTATAAATATAGGATGTCAGAGCTCATTTGTACACACACAACTTGCAACTGCAGAAATCTAGTACGCACTGCAGAAATTTAGTAAGTGGGCAAGTTTGGAGAGTATCTGTAGTTGCAACTACTGTAACTTGTATTTTCGGTTTTAGGCTTGGAATTTCTCTTGGTTATGGTTTGGACTTTCTACCTTGTGAGCTAGCTCTGGAGTGAGGTACGCTACATTGATTGGATATTAGGCCTAGGGTTTGCTTCTAGAATTATTCTCTGTCAAGGTTAAGGTTCTCGAGGGTGGCTTCGACCTATGGTTGGGTAAAAATATTCATATATTGTCTATGGTTAAACAAGCACACCTACTTTTCTAACATGTCCAACATTTTATGAAATCTAAAATAAAAGATATGCCAATTTTCTCCCTCATTCTACTGGCCCATACTTAGCTATTTCCCTTATTCTCCATACCCATACTTAATTTATTTCCTCATTTTCCTTCTTCTTTACCTCTCTAATCTCCATACTTAGTCATTTTTCATTGTTGTCCATATTCCTTTACACTACTCTCCATAATCTCCATACCCCTATCCTTAGTCATTTTTTCATGAATGTGGATGTGGGACCCCTTCCCTCATCTCCACCTTCCATCCCCTAACCTCGTAAGTCCACAATCCCACCCTTATATCCCCTAACCTTGTAAGTCCACAATATCGAAACTCTTCATACTTAGATATTTTTACTACTTCTCAACACGTAGCTATTTTTTATATCACCCTACCCGCGACCGTACAACCTACATTACCCTACCTCCACATTTCCCTATTTCTATATAATTATATTTGTCTTTTTTATATTTTGTGAAATTATTCGCTACATTCCTAAGTTTTATCCCCCTCCCCCTTGCTTTGGAATATTGGGACATGTGGAAATGAAGTGGACCTAACCATAGGTGACACTTAGATGGTACAGGTTAGAAAGATATGAATTATTAGTGACTTGGTATGATGACTGGGTGATGAGGTGGCAACCAACAACTATACTCTGCACACGCTACACAAGGTTCCATAGTTCTTTCTATTTCACACACAAATAACATGGGGAAGAATTTTTCTTATAAACATTATAAGAGAACTATTTCCCCATGCATGTGGGATAAATGGGGCGAATTCACAAATCAAGGGATTAGAATTCATGTGCATAGATCGATGACTAATGAGTGCCTATCTTCCATAGGTCATAACTTTTGATCCTGAAGTCAAAATTGAGAAAATGATAGCTCGTTGGAAATATAGAGACATGAAGAAAGATTTGCAATTAGTTCCCATGTATAGAATCATAACTATAATTACCTAAAGATTAAATTGCAGTCGTGAATATTTTCTAGCTTGGCGACGAACTATTTTTGGAAAAAATGTTTATTAAAAGAAATTTATGATTTTCTAAAGTGGGTCCCAGTTGATGGCACATATATTTTAGTTAATATTCACAAAGGGGAAAGTAAAACCTTAACTGAAAATGCAGTTCCAAGAAGATGAAGAGAAGATATTAAAAAATATGTGAAAGATATTCAAAAGGTTGGAAGTTGGTATTTGTTGGTAGTCATGAGTTTTTTGCAGCGATGCAGAGTTTGCAAGAAGCAAATTTTGCCTTTCCAAGATTTTGTGAATTAGCTTCTTGAAATTTCTTCCTCATCTTTCTTTCCTCTTTATTCTTTCCATAAGTTTTTCTATGTATGTGGACAAATAGGAAGATCTAGATCTGATTAACTCTTTCCTAAATTCTTCCAGTAATTTCTCATGATATTTCAGGTCTAGGGAAGTAATATCCATGCTTATAAAAAAGAAAATGTAGTTTAATACAATTTATCTAATTGTCATTGAGATCTTGTTGAGGTTGTTTCATCCTTCTCGTTTCATACATTGTTAAACTTGTTACATTTGAGATATTATTATTTATTTCTCCTACAAAGAATTATTCAGGGCATTACATTAGTGATTTCTCAGACTTTGATTTTAAAGCATGAGATTTCAAATGTGTGTCTATCAAATTTTTTTTTGAGTTGTAATGAAGTGATCATGTTAATTTCTTTGATGACCTGTCCATTTTACTTTTCTTTCATATTGCAAAGTCATAGTTGATTTTGGGTTCACATTATTTTAAAAGGAAGACATAATTTTTGTTGAAAGAAGACTCCAAACGTTGTAGATACAAATCTCTGCAAACATATTTATTTCTTTTTGTAGTGTACCTATTTGCTCTGATACCAATTTGTAGTGTACCTATTTGCTCTGATACCAATTTGTAGTGTACCCTTTTACACTACCCAGTTTCACCCAACCTCTCACGCACATCATTCATTACATGGATGTAAAAACAAATGCATTTAACCAGAATTAAACACATAAAACTCAGAGTCAAATATATAATTCACTCCTGCAATTAAGCAAACCATAGCATTCAACAACAAATTC
>ML792035.1:0-13918 GCA_009831015.1 Picea engelmannii
GGCATACCTTAGCAATCACAATGTCTTATTGTCACCATTATTTGTATTAATCATTTAGGATAATAGGAATTTATCCTAAATGATCACTAAGTGAGTTAGTTGAGATTTCACAGCCTAGTCACCGTGCAAGGTGTTAAGATCTAGAGCAAGTCTCTCTATGAGGTGGCATTACCCATTGTATTATAAAAATATGTAGCATTGGTGTGAATACAAAAGAGTTGGCTAGTGAGTCTTTTCCATCACATTGTCCTTCTTGTGCATATTATGATTTCTACATTAAAAACAACAATTTTATCCATCCAAAGTAAAATATGTCACTATCAAACTTTATATATATATATATATATATATGGGGCTTAGATCCATATTAACTCTTAATTTATCAAGCATGGATAGGGATCAAGTCTCTTAAAGTAAAAACTTTTTTAGTTTAAAAAAAATTGAGAAAATGTTTGTATCTCAAGGAATTTGATCATTGTTAACTCATGATAAATCTAAAGTCGAAATAGATTTACACTAATAATAACATTTGGAAATGAATAAAACAAAATACAAAACCTGGTTGAAATGAAACATATATTTATTACTTTATTAATTTGAATTACAGTATAATGTTTCATTTAGTCATTATGCTAGAGAGGCCAACTTAAATAGAGAGACGTGAATAAAATAGTACCAAAAAAAGGAGTCGTTTTTGTGGTGTGCATTTACCTAATAAAAGTATTATAGGTTGAAAATTATATCCATGAACATAAATATTGGACGGTTAAACATATTGTAGGCATAACTTCTTGCTATTGACACAAATACTCATATAAAAGTCATTGTAATAATGAACATAAATATTGGATGGTTAAACATATGGTAGGTGTAACTTCTTGCTATTGTCACGGTTTTCTAGCCTAGTTGACAAGGGTTTGTGAAGAATCCAAAATGAGCAAAATCATGATGGGAGACAAGCTTGAGGATTCAAGCAAACTCACTTCCAGGAAGACAAGACCTCAAAGAAATGAAGACATCAACATCTCAACACTCTCAGGTATGGTCCCTACCAATTATAATGCTTGGTTAATGGATAGTCGTGCCTCTAGGCACATGACCGATCTTAGAGATCACCTAACACATTTCATTGAGAAAGAGACACATCTAAATGTTGTCCTTGGAGATGATGTCAGATATAATGTGAGAGGAGTTGGAACTTCTACCTTCCAATTAGATTCAGATATGGAGCTTCAATTAAAGGAAGTATTATATGTACCCAGAATGAAGAGAAATCTTGTCTATATTTCTGCCTCGGAATATAAAGGCTGCAAGATTACTTTCTCAGAAGGAAGAGTCCTTGCATGGCACAAAGACTCTCATATAATTTCTTCCAAGGTAATTGGTGTCTGAGAAAACAGCTTGTACAGATTAACCATCAAACCAGTCCAAGCCTTGCTACATGACACTATCAGTTTAAGTGAGCTATGGCATAGAAGACTTGCTCACATTCATTATAGAGCTCTTCCATCTCTAGGGGAAATGGTAATAGGTCTACCAGAAATATAGATTCATCATAAAGGTGTTTGCAAAGGTTGTGCCCTTGGAAAAAATATTAAAGGATCATTCTCAAGCAGCGACAATAGATCCAAGGAAATCTTGGACTTAATACATCCAGATGTATGTGGGCCAATGATTGTTTCATCTCTGAATGGGTACCTATACTATGTACTCTTCATAGATGATCACTTCCGGAAAACTTGGATTTACTTTTTGAAGAACAAGGATGGGAAAAATTTCAAGAATTCAAAGCTCAGGTTGAGAACCAAACTAGAAGAAAAATCAAGATATTAAGATCAGATAATAACGGAGAATACACCTCAAAAGAATTCAGCAGTTTTTGTATTGAAGCAGGGATCAAGAGGGATTTCATGGTTCCTTACAACCCTCAACAAAATGGGGTTGCTGAAAGGAAAAACAGAACTATCATTGAGGCAACCAAAGCAATGATACATTATCAGAGTCTACCTATGACTCTATGGGAAGAATCATGTATGACAGCAGTATATGTTCAAAACAGAAGTCCTCATCAGATCCTGAAGAACATTACTCCAGAATAAGACTTCACCAAAGTGAAGGCTGAGATTGGACACTTCAGAATATTTGGATGTCCAATATATTTTCATGTACCCAAAGAAAAGACATCCAAGCTAGAACCTTCAGGAAGAAAGGGCACATTTGTAGGATATAGTGAATCCTCAAAATCATATTGAATCTACATTATTGGTCAGAGACAAATTGAAGTAAGTAGAGATGTTACTTTTGAAGAAGAAGTAGCCTTCTAGAAATTCAAAGAAGATCAGATGGAAATTGATAGTGAGACAATACCTTCTCCCCCTTCAGCAGTTCAAAGGGAGACAGATATTATTCCAGATGATCCAATAGCTCCAGTTGATCCAGTTGTTCCAGCCAATTCAGTTGCTCCAAGAAACATACCCAGAGATATTACAGTTGGACATAAAAGGCTTGCTTGGGCCCGACAAACTCTACAAGAAGCAGAAGGGCATAAAGCCCCACAAGGAACAACCGGAGAGAGCAAGAGACCAAAGAGATTCTCAAGCTACCTTTCATCCATGACCCACATTATTGATTCAGAGCCATCTTGTCATGGAGAAGCTTCAGGTGAACAAGTATGGAAAGATGCCATGATTGAAGAATACTAATCTATATTAAAAAATTATGTATGGGATGTTGTTCCAAGACCAGAGGGAAAGTCTGTAGTGACTTCCAAATGGATTTATAAAGTCAAGCATGTTGTTGATGGAAGCATCGAAAAATACAAAGCTAGATTTGTGGCCAGAGGGTTTTCACAAGTAGAGGGAGTTGACTATGACGAGACTTTTGCACCAGTAGCTCGATACACCTCCATACGATCTATCATTGCACTAGTTGCTTCCATGGGTTGGAAGCTACATCAGATGAATGTAAAGACAGCCTTTCTCAATGGTGAAATTGAGGAAGAAGTTTATATTGAGCAGCCAAAAGGATTTGTTGTACACAACAAAAGATCTCATGTATGTAGGTTGAAGAAAGCCCTATATGATCTAAAGCAAGCACCACGTGCTTGGTATGAGAAAATGGATGGATTTCTAATGAGTTTGGGCTTCAACAAAAGTGTTGTTGATCCAAACTTATATTATCACATTGATGGTAATGAGTGTTTGATTTTGGTCCTATATGTGGACGACCTTTTTCTCACCGGTTCAGAGAGACTCATTGTTGAATGCAAACAAGCATTGAATGCTAAAATTGAAATGAAGGATTTTAGAGATATGCACTACTTCTTGGGACTAGAAGTATGGCAGAGAATAGATGAGATTTTCCTGAGTCAAGGAAAATATACTATGGAGATACTGAAAAAATTTGGCATGACAGAATGCAAATCCATTCCCACTCCAATGGTAATGGATTTGAAGAAAATGAGTGATAATGATTCAGGAGATGTAGATTCACACTTATACCGACAATTAATTAGATCACTGATGTATCTGGTTAACACCAGACCGAACATTTTCTATGTTGTAAATATGCTTAGCCAGTTTATGAGCCAACCGAGACAGACACATTGGATAGTTGCAAAACATGTATTGAGATGCTTATGAGGCACAATTGGTTATGGCCTAATATATGCCTCGAGTGTGGACTTGAGCCTGCAAGGATATGCCAATGCAGATTGGGCAGGAAACGCAGTAGACAGAAAAATAACCTCCAGTTGTTGCTTCACTTTAGGTTCTACCATGGTTTCCTGGTGTAGCAAAAAATAAAGCTCTGTGGCATTAAGCACCACAGAGGCAGAGTACATTGCATTGAGTGTAGCAATTTGTGAAACAATGTGGCTTCACAAAATTCTGACTGACTTGTTCGATCATGATATGGATCCTACTATTATTCATTGTGATAACCAGAGTTGTGTAAATCTCTCTGAGAACCATGTGTTTCATGACAGATCGAAACACATTGAAATAAAGTATCACTATATCAGAGACATGGTGCAGAGGAAGACAGTACACAAGTAGTATCTTCCTACTCATGAACAGATCGCCAATATATTCACCAAACCACTTGCCAAGACAAATTTCGAGTATTTCCGTGAGAGACTTGGCTTGGTGGAAAATTCCTCCCTAGCTGAGAGGGAGTATTGATGATTGCAGCTAGGTGAGACATTCTCCAGGACACAAACCTAAGAGAGAGCCCCTGAGAGGGGTGTGTGGTTCCTATTTGAGATAGAGCTGGAATGTAGATATGGCCTCCTCCTTACAGAGAGTTGAGAATAACTCCAGATGATTCTCCTGTGTAACGCAGTGAGAAAGGAGATATGCAAATTTGAACGTGCTTGTGGTTGAGCACAAGGTGAACGTGTGAAATCCCAAAGTGTTGGGTGCATCGTCATGAGAACAGAAATGAAGATGATGTATTAGCCTCCTCTGAGCCAAGAGTTGATGAGAAACTCCAGATGACTATCCTGTGTAATGTAGTGGGAAATAATTTATGTTTAGTGGACGTGCCTGTAGACGAGCACAGGTGAACGTGGTCCTAGTGGTTGAGCACTAGTGAAGAAGTGGTTCTTCTGTGTAATACAGTGCGTCGTAGATATGGGCATCCCTATTGATGTTCCCCTAGTGGATGAGAAATAGTGGGTGTATAATATCCCTTGCTATATTGTTCAAGAGTCGGACCTGCCTGTAACCCTGATTGTAATGTAAAGGGTACAAGTCGGCCCCACCTTAATGTGATTGATAATTAATGTAAAAGATAATTAATCTGGTTGATATTAATTATATTTTGAGATAGAGAGGTCGGTCATGTTGTGCCAATAGACACTTATGTTGACAGGTCAAGTCTAATATAAGTAAAGGTAAATTCCCCATTGAGGAATCATATCTTTTGTGTGAGTTTGGAAATTTCAGCAAGTACACCTTCTTGGGAAAAGTGCACACCTCTCTTGGGCGCTAGTCTTCTAGGGTTTAAGCACCTTCTTGTGTGTTAGGTTTTCTTGGTGGTGAAGGTATTTCTCTTGAAGAATATAGCAAAGGATTTGGTTGGGTTTTCTTCCCTTGTTGAGAAGGGTTTCCCAAGATACTTCTTGTGTTCTTGTGCATGGTGTTTCTTCTTGTGATCTTGGTTGTTGCAACATTATTGGTTATGGTTAAGTTAAATGCTAAAATTGGAATGAACTTCATGCTTAACCTTTCTTATTGAAAAATCAACATAGATGTGGTTGGGATTGTTCATCATGATGTTAGTTTGCTTTTGGGGAAAATTTGTTTTCAACCTAGGGTTGGTTGCAAAGGTTTCCAGTTTCACACACAAGACCAACAAGCCTTGGGTTGGGAGCAGAGAAATTTCTCTAAGCCTATTTTGACCCCTTGCTTTGCTCTTTCTTCTTCTATGGATAGCCTTAGATTCTTCTATAGGCTCCTCTACATACCTTCTTCCCAATCTTTGGGTGGTAGCCTTCTAGTTGGGGATGAGGATCTACCTTCGTCTGATTTTTTTGATCTTGTCTTAGAATGGATGGGGAAGGGTTGTGGTGATACCTCATTGCATGATTTTGTCCCTCCCTCTCGCCTCCATGATTTAGATTTATTATTAATGATATACTAATTGCACAAGCTCATGTTCTTTTTGTGCTTAACTCGTGCTTGTTTTGGTTTATGATGAAGCACAAAGGTAGATAGTATGATACATTGTTAGGATGGTTTCATTGGTTATATGATTATACCTAGTATTTCTCCACTAACATAGATTATAGTAGGTAGGTTAGGGTAAGAATTTGCATCCTGCATGTCATATAGTTTGCATTTACCTTAGCTTGATTTGCATACATGCTTATGATTTACATGTCCTCTTCTTTAATATTGCATCATTACTATGTCATACTTATATGTTTGCATGATCATATTTACATGTTAGAATAAAAATATTGGAAAATTTTCTTTTCAACATATGCTTTTGGATTTTGATAATTTTCATAAGAATAAGGGGTGATAGTGCCACCCTCAATGCTCTGACGATTTTGCTTGAGTGTGTAGGCACGAGTCATACCAGAGATGTTGAGACTCTCATGCACTTTACGGTGAGCACATGTCTCCAAGTAGGAGCCTCATGTTACCCCCCCCCCCAAACCTAGGGTTAACTAAGGAGATCATGTCTCAAGTCCCACATGTAGCGGACATGGAGCGTCGAGAGCCAAATTGACTAGCATAGCCTCATAGGGCCCCTCCTATATTGAGTTGCACCATTAGACATCACTAATAGCAGAGCAGCATCCATCACACGACCATGGCCCCAAAGGATAGAGTATCTTTCTTCATGAGGTAATAAGTCTGGGTTCATGGTAAGTGTCACTTTAATAATTGAAGCATTTGAATATGTTGTAAAGAATCCTTTCTTGATTACAAAACATTTGCTTGGAAATTATACCCGTTTCCTTATTTAACCTTGGTGGGTGTCATCATGTCGTAGTAAGCTGGTCACCCTCTGGAATGGAGTGCTAATGGGGGGTTCCTTGAAGAGTCATTGCACCATTCCTGATCATATTTATCAATTTGCACACTTCTTCCATTTCGTCTCCTCATCTTTTTGGTTTTAATTCTTAATGACCCAAGAAGGGCATGTACCTCATTTCATGGGAAGAAGGGGCCATTAGGCTCGGAGGTGCCCTAGAAAAAACATCATGCATTAGAAACTCACCCTGGGATCATGAGAACAATGAAATGCTTCTCAAAAAAAGAGGGACCCGGAAAATAAATAACTAACTAATCAAACATGTAAACCAAGTTAGACCGTATGTGGGCTATGCATTTATGTTTAGTGCCCCTTATTGTCTTCAACTTGAAATAACATGCAAAATAAATGGTTAATAAACGGTTTGGAAAAATAGGCTTTAAAAAACAAAAAGAGGAAAAGGATGTGGCTAGCCCTCAACAAAGGCACCCATAAATGAGACAATAGGAACCCTTGTATGTCATGAAACCCCATATCCAGAAGTCTTACCCCACTCCACCTCATACTCACACATGACTTAGATAGGTTTCCCTTGGGAAACACCTTTGACCTGGGAATTGACTAACCCAATAGGATGCCTTGATACCCCTCCCACACCTAAATTTGACAAATTGTATAAGGTCTTTGAGCATTTGTTTAGTTTGAAAAGGGGGGTTTGATGCACATGTTTGGGTGGTTATATTATTAGATGTGGCTTAGTTGGCATGATTCTTGTGATTTATGGACCCTTTGAGGGTGCATATGTTTTTCTTTGAAGAACCTTTCCCGATGGATAGGTATTCATGAGGAGATTACTATGTTCGGACCTTCATGGGGGCTTTGGAGCCCAAGGATGAGTGCTAGACCCCGCGTCTAGGGAAACCTTGTGATGATCATTTGTACCTTGAAGGAGGAAGTTGTTGCCTTTGGAGATACTTTAGCATGGCTAGGAGACGAGCTCCCACCTCTTTCCACCTGGACGTTAGCCTTTGGAGGCTTGGACATCACCCACCTAGCCCATGACGTCACCATGGAGAGGACTAGAGTTTGATGGTGACACCTTGGTGGAAGAGAGTTATGATGTGATACTTTGATATGTGTGGCACAGTTATTATCCTTTGGAGGCCCAACGTTCCACTCATTAGCCTCAACATTACCTTCTTGGAGCTCAACGTAACCCTAAAGAGGGATGACGTCACCCTTTAGGATTTTACTTTATGCAAAATAAATTAATTTTGTAAAATTAAAGCATGATTGAGGGGGTTGGCCCTCTGATAATTTTGTGTTGACAATTAATATGGACAAATTAGTTCAAGAAGCTCCATATAAATAAGCCTCTTGACATTTCATTTTTATCATAACTCTTCCTCTCACAAGAGGATTAGATATAAAATTTTCGCCCTAGTGGCAATATTCGCTCTTTTACTTGGTGTGCTATCTCTTGGAGGACAACTTGTGGATGTTTATTGGCTTATTCTTGGTGGAATTTTCTGCAACTAGGGTTTGTGCTTGGTTTATGCTTGGTAAAGTAAGTAAAATCTGCAATTTTTTTCATGTGTTGAATGCTTATGGTATGCTTCACTTGTTCATATTGAAGCTATATTACTTGTGTAAACCCTAGGAGAGGAAGATAAGGTGCTTCGTCTCTCTAGTATATTTCATCCATTGATTTGTTAAGATAATATTTTTCAGAGTAAGCTCCTAAAGTGGTAGCACTTTAGAAGTCTTGTTCTAGAAACATGTTGTTATATATTTCAAGAGTCTAGGGAAGAAGAAGAATTTGCTAGAGCCCAAAAGAGATTGTTCTCTAGAAAATTTATATTTTGAGACTTGAAGGTTGAGTCCCTAAGGTGCTAGTACCTCAAAATCCATTGCATCATCCTTAGGACACTATTATCATCATTATTTCTCCAAGTTATATTTGTTCTTGTAAATGACTCCATAGCCCCAAAAGGTACTAGTTTACTTGCTCTCTCTCTCTCTTGTGAAGGATTTGATCAAACAAACTATCAAACTCTATTGTCTAAATCTTCTACTAACTTTCTCTAACCTTAGCTTAGCTTAATCTACTAATTTATTTGTTGGTGTTGCAAATCTTTGCAATAGCCATCCTAACTGTTGTAATTTGATGCATAATTCACTCTAATTACTAGCTAACATACTCAGAAATTTTTTGGGATAAGCGTTAAATGATCTACATGATAAATGCTAAGTTTTCATTGTATTCTCTTGTAATTCTGAGTTAAATTTATTGTGGTTGTTACAAAATACTATTGGTTGTTATAAATCGCCATCTTGCTGCAATTTTTACTTCATCCATCATATATCTATGTTGTCTATTGTCTATTGAGGTATTTTATCATATTGGTGCTTGGAAATTGTTGTTTATATATGTTATATTGTTCTTTTTCCAGGAAGGTACACAAAACTCTTCTTTTGTCTCAATTTCACATACATAGACCCTTTGACTTAGGTAACCAGTGAGAGTGTGCTCTAAGCTTGACCATATCCTTGTGATCTGATCCCTTGAGGTTATCAGGGACGCCTCCCTTGGGTTGTACCTCATCCATCCCTAAAACGTGGGGTTTCCTACTAAGGTGACAATGGTGGGTTATCATATAGATATGCAAGATTTGATTTACTTGTCTTGGGCTTGCACAAGTACAAATTGTGCGATAAAATTTTGGCGCCATTGTCGGGGAGAATCGAGTCATTTTTCCTCAATGACATATCTTTGGTAAGCTTATCATGAATCTCTTGTCTTAAGAGCTTACCTGACAACTCTATTGAGGGTGATTCCCTCACTTCCTTTGATAATCCTAGAAGGGTTATCTGGTGACTCCATTGATGAGAACATGTGTTGAACATTCTTGTAGCAGCCGACTGTTTTACCCATGGACTCTCTAGGATGGGATCCGGTTGATACTTTTAGACACTGGGACATGAGTGAAATCCTAGGGTACCCTCAACGAATGATTCCTGAGTACAAAATGAAATGGATGCACATGTTTTCTGGTATGGTGAGACTATTGTCGAAGATCACATGAGTTTGTATCGACCTTCTTTCAACTTAATCTGGTGGATGAAGACATTGAAGATTTGGTGTTGAAACTTTTCTCAGCTACTCTTTGTGACAATGCTAGAATATGGTATGAGGATCTCCCAGATAAGAGCATCATCACCATGGAATAATTTGAATAAACCTTCATGAACAGATGGAGCACTGAGGAAGGCCCTAATGTACTCTATGACATGAAAGAGAAACAAACTTATGAAGAGGAGTTATAATTATCCCATGATTCTACTAAAAATAGCGAAGGCATAGTTGACTACATTTTTGGTCAACAGTACTTAGCCGGCAAAGTGTTGTCAGGCTTCCCCTCTATTAAAAAATACTTACACAAAATGTTCCATGCTCTCATTAAGTTATGTTAGTAACATTTCTTGTCCGGGGCACAAGAGTATTCAGATCTGCAACTTGCGTGAGAAGGGCCTGAGTGCAAAGCGGAAAAATCTCATTTCGGGCCTTCAAGCAAGTAAGTGGGCAAGATTATATCGCCGACGGTCCGGATTCATCCATAGGAGCAAATTAGCGGTTGGCGGAAAATCACGGGTAGTGGAGTTGCGCCGAGATTAGCGCAAATGCATTGCGCCCATATTGTATGCAGGGAAGGATAGCAGTCGTCCATCCAAAGGACGGACGCGAGATCTAGTCGCGTCGGCGTTTCGGCAATCGCGAGTTCAAAGGGTGAAGGTTCTGGGATGTCCTATATCTCAAAACCCTGAACCCCGAAGGCGCTCAAAGTTGGGCCTGTAGTATTGCGGAGCAATCTCGGTTGTCCATCCACAGGAGACACCTGGCGCGTGACTAGGTTCCTCGCCATTTCGCCCATCGCGATTTTAAGGCGCAAAGAGCAGCTCTGTCATTCCCCGATGCGCGAAGTGCCGGGAGTATCCAGGACCCAGGCCCACAGCATCGTCGGGAGAGTTCAGAACCGTCAGATCTAGAGGGACGCGTGGCGCCAGATTAAGTCATCTCGACATTTCGCTCATCGTGATTTCAAGAAACAAGGATCAGCCCCTTCCTATTTGCGAATGTTGAAAGCTCCTTTGAGAGTAAAAACGCAAGGTCACAGCCCGTGGTCACCTGGGAAATAAAAGAGCTGCACAAAGGGGGCCAAAGGTGTCGGGTCCATTCGTCGAAAGGTTCATCGCATTCTCCGAGTGCCATTTGATCCGACCTCAAGCCTGGTTTTCGCTTGAAGTAAATAAAGGTAAGGAAGAGTGGTTGAAACCTCTCTTCATGCATTAAGTGCAAGATATGGAGAGTCGGGCCAGCGGTCTGCTTGAGAGGGTCCTGTGTACCATTTTTTCCAAAGAGTCCATGCCCAGTCCTCGATTAGCCAGAGGAGGTCTGCACACGCTAACTTGGCTCTTAATGGCTCAGCTACTCCCCTTACAGGAGCCACGCGCAGTTAAGATGGCGTCTGACGCAGGATATTTGTCCGAATTCGGCTGAAGGGACACCAAGCCTTGGATGACTGAGCACACTGTTGTTAGGCGAATTTGCTTAGTATATAGACCCAGTCTTTGTATTTTGTAGGGATCGATGGTTGAGCAAAGCTCCCGATTGTAAAGTTTTAACGAAGCGTTGGTCGCTCTGGTTTTATGTATAAGGCATTTGAGATTTCTTACTTTATGGATGTCAGCTTCTTTTCCATCTCTTTGTTTATTGTGTTAGAACAACTCGGAATTGGAGGATCCAGTCGAGTTGCAGCTGTTATAGGATGATGTAGGTTGGATCACTGTGACAGTTGCATTGTTTCTAATCGGTTCCTGTGATTTTCTCAGCGCTGAAACGACTTGGAATTGAAGGATTCAGTCGAGTCACCCCTCAGCTCCTTGAAGCTTCAGACCAAGAGGATCTTGGATTCTGAGTTTTTCACCCTCAAGCCTCCGAAGGCCTGTCGCCCGAGGTAGTCTTGCTCACCCTTCTCACAAGTCTTCCATCTACCACCCTTAATCCACTTACTGATGGAAGTTGGATCAAGACCTCCCTTGCTTTCTACATACCAGGCCTGATTTATGAATTAAAGCTATATTTTCTTGAGCCTTTATCCATCCGATCACCCCATTAAACAAATTGTGACATAAAACTGATGGGCGTCGGGCTCTGCTCCTGCTGCAATCCATGGGTGACTTCCGTCGCCAACATTTATGGTGTCGTTGCTAGGGACGAAGTTGAAAATTTTCCCTGGGATTGAACGACATTGAGCCTCTGATTCTGAAGGTGCATCGGGTATCAGAGCCTTTAAAGATTACTACTCTGCATCTGGTGACTCCATTGTGATGAATCCACTGTGTCGAACCTGCTGTATTAATTGTGTCTTTCAGAGGCAGACACACGTGGTCTCTTCCACAGCTGCCTTTGGCTACACCTGAAACTGACCCAGAGGTGGTTCTCAGAAAAGGAAAGGCCTCCGAAGAAGAAGCTTCCACCGCTGAAATAGGTAATCTGCCATCTCCCTCTGTAGGAGCTCCATTTTCTCCTCCTCGGTTTCTTAATAGACCTCCTTCAGAGGTTTCTCGTTTCCTTAATTTCGGGAGTGTTCCTGCTGAGTTTTCCCCTCCCGGTCTAGCATTGGAGGGAGAAGCCCTTGTCACTCCCCTCTCCTCTGAAGTTGTACTTTGGCGAAGACCTAGAGCCTTCGAAGATTGCCCCACTCCTGTACAAAAGGGAGCGTCTATTGACTTGAGCTCATTGGCCTTCTCCTTAAATCCCCTTTTGTTTCCCACTCCACTTCGGGACTCATTCCCAGTAGCCCCTTTGTGAACGCCTTCTCCCCCAAGTTCTCCTCCACCTAATATTCCTATGGTTGGTGCTAATCCCCCTCTAAATAGAATGAATGCCATAGTCATTGCCATATATGCTCCCTTAGTTCTACCCCATCCTATGAATCCCCTCCCTGTTGGAGATTACTTGAAATACATGCCCAAGTTCACCGGAGAAGGGGACGTAACTGCGGAAGAGCACCTGGTCGCTTTCTACAGTTACACAGACAACCTCAACATTGAAAATGAAGATGTCTGGATGAGAGTCTTCGTCCAGAGCCTGGATGGCGAGGTGAGGAAATGGTTTAGAGGTTTGGCCCCCGGATATATTGTTGGGATCGAAGCCCTGGATAGTGCTTTCCTGAGACAGAGGGGAGATAGAAAGGATTTCATGTATTACATGACAGAGTTCGGGTCTTTGAAGAAGATGGAAGGAGAGTCTGTCTCTGACTTCTCCAAAAGATTCAATAAGATGTAGAACAAAATCCCTGCCGAAATAAAACCTTCAGAAGCCTCGGCCAAGATTTCTTATGCTAGTGCGTTTGGCCCCGACTTATGTCTTTTATTGAGAGAAAGAAGAGCCACCTCCTTAGCTCAAATGAAAGATGCATCCATAGAGGTGGAATCCAATGTATTAGCGGTTGATAGACTGAGGAACAAGGCCGACACAGATAGAAGAAAGAGAAGATCTGAAGCCTCAACTTCTGGCCCGACGGTGCCCCACCCTCAAGTGGATGAACTGACCAAGATGGTGAAGTCTCTATCTGCAGAGATGGAGAGAATGAAGGTGGAGGGGAGGCAAGCATACAAGGGCCCTCAAAACACTGAAAACAAAGGAGTTTTCAGGAGGCCCAACAATATTAATTCCCCGACTGTGCATAGAGAGAGGGGAAGAGACAGAGAAGACCAAAAAATTTAGACCCCTTTTCAAAATAATTTTATGGCCGAGGAAGAAGAAGGGGGAACAGATGAGTTGGATCCTGAAATCCATTGCTTCGGAGACACTCCTCCTTTTCCTCATCTTACTCAATCAGCATACGAGGAGTCTCTCATGG
The DNA here is from genome assembly GCA_009831015.1 of Picea engelmannii. Taxonomy (NCBI): domain Eukaryota; kingdom Viridiplantae; phylum Streptophyta; class Pinopsida; order Pinales; family Pinaceae; genus Picea; species Picea engelmannii. The sequence goes on from ML792035.1 coordinate 13,413, forward strand.
ACAGTCAGCTAAATGAACTGAGCAAGGAAGACAAGGCTAATGGTAGCCAAGGCAGCTATGATCTGAGGTCTAAGAAAAGGACAGTAGCACCTGATGTTCCTGAGCAGTCTCCTAGAGCAGAGAAACCTGCTAATGAAGTAGCAGACAGTCACAGAGGTAAGAGGCACCAACCCCTCTTTCCCGTAGTCCAGAGTCATGTTCCCGAAATAAGAAAAATCCCAAAGCTTACATCTTCTTTTAATTTCGAGCATGAAATTCAAAAGATCAAAATCCCTGTACCCCTGACCGAGTTGATTAAACATGAAGGGTTCAAGAAACGCTTCTCTGATCTTTTACAGTCTGAGGTCTCACACCTTCCCACAAACTCCATCAATTTGCAAGATGAAAAGCCTGCAGTTATTCTAGGTCCTATGGTAGAAGACAGGAATGACTCATCCCCTCCCTTCTACACTTCCTTGAACATACATGACAAGGTACTGCACAACTGCTTGATGGATTCGGGGGCT
>ML792035.1:24275-37131 GCA_009831015.1 Picea engelmannii
ATCTTGCATATCTATATGATAACCCACCATTGTCACCTTAGTAGGAAACCCCACGTTTTAGGGATGGATGAGGTACAACCCAAGGGAGGCGTCCCTGATAACCTCAAGGGATCAGATCACAAGGATATGGTCAAGCTTAGAGCACACTCTCACTGGTTACCTAAGTCAAAGGGTCTATGTATGTGAAATTGAGACAAAAGAAGAGTTTTGTGTACCTTCCTGGAAAAAGAACAATATAACATATATAAACAACAATTTCCAAGCACCAATATGATAAAATACCTCAATAGACAATAGACAACATAGATATATGATGGATGAAGTAAAAATTGCAGCAAGATGGCGATTTATAACAACCAATAGTATTTTGTAACAACCACAATAAATTTAACTCAGAATTACAAGAGAATACAATGAAAACTTAGCATTTATCATGTAGATCATTTAACGCTTATCCCAAAAAATTTCTGAGTATGTTAGCTAGTAATTAGAGTGAATTATGCATCAAATTACAACAGTTAGGATGGCTATTGCAAAGATTTGCAACACCAACAAATAAATTAGTAGATTAAGCTAAGCTAAGGTTAGAGAAAGTTAGTAGAAGATTTAGACAATAGAGTTTGATAGTTTGTTTGATCAAATCCTTCACAAGAGAGAGAGAGAGCAAGTAAACTAGTACCTTTTGGGGCTATGGAGTCATTTACAAGAACAAATATAACTTGGAGAAATAATGATGATAATAGTGTCCTAAGGATGATGCAATGGATTTTGAGGTACTAGCACCTTAGGGACTCAACCTTCAAGTCTCAAAATATAAATTTTCTAGAGAACAATCTCTTTTGGGCTCTAGCAAATTCTTCTTCTTCCCTAGACTCTTGAAATATATAACAACATGTTTCTAGAACAAGACTTCTAAAGTGCTACCACTTTAGGAGCTTACTCTGAAAAATATTATCTTAACAAATCAATGGATGAAATATACTAGAGAGACGAAGCACCTTATCTTCCTCTCCTAGGGTTTACACAAGTAATATAGCTTCAATATGAACAAGTGAAGCATACCATAAGCATTCAACACATGAAAAAAATTGCAGATTTTACTTACTTTACCAAGCATAAACCAAGCACAAACCCTAGTTGCAGAAAATTCCACCAAGAATAAGCCAATAAACATCCACAAGTTGTCCTCCAAGAGATAGCACACCAAGTAAAAGAGCGAATATTGCCACTAGGGCGAAAATTTTATATCTAATCCTCTTGTGAGAGGAAGAGTTATGATAAAAATGAAATGTCAAGAGGCTTATTTATATGGAGCTTCTTGAACTAATTTGTCCATATTAATTGTCAACACAAAATTATCAGAGGGCCAACCCCCTCAATCATGCTTTAATTTTACAAAATTAATTTATTTTGCATAAAGTAAAATCCTAAAGGGTGACGTCATCCCTCTTTAGGGTTACGTTGAGCTCCAAGAAGGTAATGTTGAGGCTAATGAGTGGAACGTTGGGCCTCCAAAGGATAATAACTGTGCCACACATATCAAAGTATCACATCATAACTCTCTTCCACCAAGGTGTCACCATCAAACTCTAGTCCTCTCCATGGTGACGTCATGGGCTAGGTGGGTGATGTCCAAGCCTCCAAAGGCTAACGTCCAGGTGGAAAGAGGTGGGAGCTCGTCTCCTAGCCATGCTAAAGTATCTCCAAAGGCAACAACTTCCTCCTTCAAGGTACAAATGATCATCACAAGGTTTCCCTAGACGCGGGGTCTAGCACTCATCCTTGGGCTCCAAAGCCCCCATGAAGGTCCGAACATAGTAATCTCCTCATGAATACCTATCCATCGGGAAAGGTTCTTCAAAGAAAAACATATGCACCCTCAAAGGGTCCATAAATCACAAGAATCATGCCAACTAAGCCACATCTAATAATATAACCACCCAAACATGTGCATCAAACCCCCCTTTTCAAACTAAACAAATGCTCAAAGACCTTATACAATTTGTCAAATTTAGGTGTGGGAGGGGTATCAAGGCATCCTATTGGGTTAGTCAATTCCCAGGTCAAAGGTGTTTCCCAAGGGAAACCTATCTAAGTCATGTGTGAGTATGAGGTGGAGTGGGGTAAGACTTCTGGATATGGGGTTTCATGACATACAAGGGTTCCTATTGTCTCATTTATGGGTGCCTTTGTTGAGGGCTAGCCACATCCTTTTCCTCTTTTTGTTTTTTAAAGCCTATTTTTCCAAACCGTTTATTAACCATTTATTTTGCATGTTATTTCAAGTTGAAGACAATAAGGGGCACTAAACATAAATGCATAGCCCACATACGGTCTAACTTGGTTTACATGTTTGATTAGTTAGTTATTTATTTTCCGGGTCCCTCTTTTTTTGAGAAGCATTTCATTGTTCTCATGATCCCAGGGTGAGTTTCTAATGCATGATGTTTTTTCTAGGGCACCTCCGAGCCTAATGGCCCCTTCTTCCCATGAAATGAGGTACATGCCCTTCTTGGGTCATTAAGAATTAAAACCAAAAAGATGAGGAGACGAAATGGAAGAAGTGTGCAAATTGATAAATATGATCAGGAATGGTGCAATGACTCTTCAAGGAACCCCCCATTAGCACTCCATTCCAGAGGGTGACCAGCTTACTACGACATGATGACACCCACCAAGGTTAAATAAGGAAACGGGTATAATTTCCAAGCAAATGTTTTGTAATCAAGAAAGGATTCTTTACAACATATTCAAATGCTTCAATTATTAAAGTGACACTTACCATGAACCCAGACTTATTACCTCATGAAGAAAGATACTCTATCCTTTGGGGCCATGGTCGTGTGATGGATGCTGCTCTGCTATTAGTGATGTCTAATGGTGCAACTCAATATAGGAGGGGCCCTATGAGGCTATGCTAGTCAATTTGGCTCTCGACGCTCCATGTCCGCTACATGTGGGACTTGAGACATGATCTCCTTAGTTAACCCTAGGTTTGGGGGGGGGGGTAACATGAGGCTCCTACTTGGAGACATGTGCTCACCGTAAAGTGCATGAGAGTCTCAACATCTCTGGTATGACTCGTGCCTACACACTCAAGCAAAATCGTCAGAGCATTGAGGGTGGCACTATCACCCCTTATTCTTATGAAAATTATCAAAATCCAAAAGCATATGTTGAAAAGAAAATTTTCCAATATTTTTATTCTAACATGTAAATATGATCATGCAAACATATAAGTATGACATAGTAATGATGCAATATTAAAGAAGAGGACATGTAAATCATAAGCATGTATGCAAATCAAGCTAAGGTAAATGCAAACTATATGACATGCAGGATGCAAATTCTTACCCTAACCTACCTACTATAATCTATGTTAGTGGAGAAATACTAGGTATAATCATATAACCAATGAAACCATCCTAACAATGTATCATACTATCTACCTTTGTGCTTCATCATAAACCAAAACAAGCACGAGTTAAGCACAAAAAGAACATGAGCTTGTGCAATTAGTATATCATTAATAATAAATCTAAATCATGGAGGCGAGAGGGAGGGACAAAATCATGCAATGAGGTATCACCACAACCCTTCCCCATCCATTCTAAGACAAGATCAAAAAAATCAGACGAAGGTAGATCCTCATCCCCAACTAGAAGGCTACCACCCAAAGATTGGGAAGAAGGTATGTAGAGGAGCCTATAGAAGAATCTAAGGCTATCCATAGAAGAAGAAAGAGCAAAGCAAGGGGTCAAAATAGGCTTAGAGAAATTTCTCTGCTCCCAACCCAAGGCTTGTTGGTCTTGTGTGTGAAACTGGAAACCTTTGCAACCAACCCTAGGTTGAAAACAAATTTTCCCCAAAAGCAAACTAACATCATGATGAACAATCCCAACCACATCTATGTTGATTTTTCAATAAGAAAGGTTAAGCATGAAGTTCATTCCAATTTTAGCATTTAACTTAACCATAACCAATAATGTTGCAACAACCAAGATCACAAGAAGAAACACCATGCACAAGAACACAAGAAGTATCTTGGGAAACCCTTCTCAACAAGGGAAGAAAACCCAACCAAATCCTTTGCTATATTCTTCAAGAGAAATACCTTCACCACCAAGAAAACCTAACACACAAGAAGGTGCTTAAACCCTAGAAGACTAGCGCCCAAGAGAGGTGTGCACTTTTCCCAAGAAGGTGTACTTGCTGAAATTTCCAAACTCACACAAAAGATATGATTCCTCAATGGGGAATTTACCTTTACTTATATTAGACTTGACCTGTCAACATAAGTGTCTATTGGCACAACATGACCGACCTCTCTATCTCAAAATATAATTAATATCAACCAGATTAATTATCTTTTACATTAATTATCAATCACATTAAGGTGGGGCCGACTTGTACCCTTTACATTACAATCAGGGTTACAGGCAGGTCCGACTCTTGAACAATATAGCAAGGGATATTATACACCCACTATTTCTCATCCACTAGGGGAACATCAATAGGGATGCCCATATCTACGACGCACTGTATTACACAGAAGAACCACTTCTTCACTAGTGCTCAACCACTAGGACCACGTTCACCTGTGCTCGTCTACAGGCACGTCCACTAAACATAAATTATTTCCCACTACATTACACAGGATAGTCATCTGGAGTTTCTCATCAACTCTTGGCTCAGAGGAGGCTAATACATCATCTTCATTTCTGTTCTCATGACGATGCACCCAACACTTTGGGATTTCACACGTTCACCTTGTGCTCAACCACAAGCACGTTCAAATTTGCATATCTCCTTTCTCACTGCGTTACACAGGAGAATCATCTGGAGTTATTCTCAACTCTCTGTAAGGAGGAGGCCATATCTACATTCCAGCTCTATCTCAAATAGGAACCACACACCCCTCTCAGGGGCTCTCTCTTAGGTTTGTGTCCTGGAGAATGTCTCACCTAGCTGCAATCATCAATACTCCCTCTCAGCTAGGGAGGAATTTTCCACCAAGCCAAGTCTCTCACGGAAATACTCGAAATTTGTCTTGGCAAGTGGTTTGGTGAATATATTGGCGATCTGTTCATGAGTAGGAAGATACTACTTGTGTACTGTCTTCCTCTGCACCATGTCTCTGATATAGTGATACTTTATTTCAATGTGTTTCGATCTGTCATGAAACACATGGTTCTCAGAGAGATTTACACAACTCTGGTTATCACAATGAATAATAGTAGGATCCATATCATGATCGAACAAGTCAGTCAGAATTTTGTGAAGCCACATTGTTTCACAAATTGCTACACTCAATGCAATGTACTCTGCCTCTGTGGTGCTTAATGCCACAGAGCTTTATTTTTTGCTACACCAGGAAACCATGGTAGAACCTAAAGTGAAGCAACAACTGGAGGTTATTTTTCTGTCTACTGCGTTTCCTGCCCAATCTGCATTGGCATATCCTTGCAGGCTCAAGTCCACACTCGAGGCATATATTAGGCCATAACCAATTGTGCCTCATAAGCATCTCAATACATGTTTTGCAACTATCCAATGTGTCTGTCTCGGTTGGCTCATAAACTGGCTAAGCATATTTACAACATAGAAAATGTTCGGTCTGGTGTTAACCAGATACATCAGTGATCTAATTAATTGTCGGTATAAGTGTGAATCTACATCTCCTGAATCATTATCACTCATTTTCTTCAAATCCATTACCATTGGAGTGGGAATGGATTTGCATTCTGTCATGCCAAATTTTTTCAGTATCTCCATAGTATATTTTCCTTGACTCAGGAAAATCTCATCTATTCTCTGCCATACTTCTAGTCCCAAGAAGTAGTGCATATCTCTAAAATCCTTCATTTCAATTTTAGCATTCAATGCTTGTTTGCATTCAACAATGAGTCTCTCTGAACCGGTGAGAAAAAGGTCGTCCACATATAGGACCAAAATCAAACACTCATTACCATCAATGTGATAATATAAGTTTGGATCAACAACACTTTTGTTGAAGCCCAAACTCATTAGAAATCCATCCATTTTCTCATACCAAGCACGTGGTGCTTGCTTTAGATCATATAGGGCTTTCTTCAACCTACATACATGAGATCTTTTGTTGTGTACAACAAATCCTTTTGGCTGCTCAATATAAACTTCTTCCTCAATTTCACCATTGAGAAAGGCTGTCTTTACATTCATCTGATGTAGCTTCCAACCCATGGAAGCAACTAGTGCAATGATAGATCGTATGGAGGTGTATCGAGCTACTGGTGCAAAAGTCTCGTCATAGTCAACTCCCTCTACTTGTGAAAACCCTCTGGCCACAAATCTAGCTTTGTATTTTTCGATGCTTCCATCAACAACATGCTTGACTTTATAAATCCATTTGGAAGTCACTACAGACTTTCCCTCTGGTCTTGGAACAACATCCCATACATAATTTTTTAATATAGATTAGTATTCTTCAATCATGGCATCTTTCCATACTTGTTCACCTGAAGCTTCTCCATGACAAGATGGCTCTGAATCAATAATGTGGGTCATGGATGAAAGGTAGCTTGAGAATCTCTTTGGTCTCTTGCTCTCTCCGGTTGTTCCTTGTGGGGCTTTATGCCCTTCTGCTTCTTGTAGAGTTTGTCGGGCCCAAGCAAGCCTTTTATGTCCAACTGTAATATCTCTGGGTATGTTTCTTGGAGCAACTGAATTGGCTGGAACAACTGGATCAACTGGAGCTATTGGATCATCTGGAATAATATCTGTCTCCCTTTGAACTGCTGAAGGGGGAGAAGGTATTGTCTCACTATCAATTTCCATCTGATCTTCTTTGAATTTCTAGAAGGCTACTTCTTCTTCAAAAGTAACATCTCTACTTACTTCAATTTGTCTCTGACCAATAATGTAGATTCAATATGATTTTGAGGATTCACTATATCCTACAAATGTGCCCTTTCTTCCTGAAGGTTCTAGCTTGGATGTCTTTTCTTTGGGTACATGAAAATATATTGGACATCCAAATATTCTGAAGTGTCCAATCTCAGCCTTCACTTTGGTGAAGTCTTATTCTGGAGTAATGTTCTTCAGGATCTGATGAGGACTTCTGTTTTGAACATATACTGCTGTCATACATGATTCTTCCCATAGAGTCATAGGTAGACTCTGATAATGTATCATTGCTTTGGTTGCCTCAATGATAGTTCTGTTTTTCCTTTCAGCAACCCCATTTTGTTGAGGGTTGTAAGGAACCATGAAATCCCTCTTGATCCCTGCTTCAATACAAAAACTGCTGAATTCTTTTGAGGTGTATTCTCCGTTATTATCTGATCTTAATATCTTGATTTTTCTTCTAGTTTGGTTCTCAACCTGAGCTTTGAATTCTTGAAATTTTTCCCATCCTTGTTCTTCAAAAAGTAAATCCAAGTTTTCCGGAAGTGATCATCTATGAAGAGTACATAGTATAGGTACCCATTCAGAGATGAAACAATCATTGGCCCACATACATCTGGATGTATTAAGTCCAAGATTTCCTTGGATCTATTGTCGCTGCTTGAGAATGATCCTTTAATATTTTTTCCAAGGGCACAACCTTTGCAAACACCTTTATGATGAATCTATATTTCTGGTAGACCTATTACCATTTCCCCTAGAGATGGAAGAGCTCTATAATGAATGTGAGCAAGTCTTCTATGCCATAGCTCACTTAAACTGATAGTGTCATGTAGCAAGGCTTGGACTGGTTTGATGGTTAATCTGTACAAGCTGTTTTCTCAGACACCAATTACCTTGGAAGAAATTATATGAGAGTCTTTGTGCCATGCAAGGACTCTTCCTTCTGAGAAAGTAATCTTGCAGCCTTTATATTCCGAGGCAGAAATATAGACAAGATTTCTCTTCATTCTGGGTACATATAATACTTCCTTTAATTGAAGCTCCATATCTGAATCTAATTGGAAGGTAGAAGTTCCAACTCCTCTCACATTATATCTGACATCATCTCCAAGGACAACATTTAGATGTGTCTCTTTCTCAATGAAATGTGTTAGGTGATCTCTAAGATCGGTCATGTGCCTAGAGGCACGACTATCCATTAACCAAGCATTATAATTGGTAGGGACCATACCTGAGAGTGTTGAGATGTTGATGTCTTCATTTCTTTGAGGTCTTGTCTTCCTGGAAGTGAGTTTGCTTGAATCCTCAAGCTTGTCTCCCATCATGATTTTGCTCATTTTGGATTCTTCACAAACCCTTGTCAACTAGGCTAGAAAACCGTGACAATAGCAAGAAGTTACACCTACCATATGTTTAACCATCCAATATTTATGTTCATTATTACAATGACTTTTATATGAGTATTTGTGTCAATAGCAAGAAGTTATGCCTACAATATGTTTAACCGTCCAATATTTATGTTCATGGATATAATTTTCAACCTATAATACTTTTATTAGGTAAATGCACACCACAAAAACGACTCCTTTTTTTGGTACTATTTTATTCACGTCTCTCTATTTAAGTTGGCCTCTCTAGCATAATGACTAAATGAAACATTATACTGTAATTCAAATTAATAAAGTAATAAATATATGTTTCATTTCAACCAGGTTTTGTATTTTGTTTTATTCATTTCCAAATGTTATTATTAGTGTAAATCTATTTCGACTTTAGATTTATCATGAGTTAACAATGATCAAATTCCTTGAGATACAAACATTTTCTCAATTTTTTTTAAACTAAAAAAGTTTTTACTTTAAGAGACTTGATCCCTATCCATGCTTGATAAATTAAGAGTTAATATGGATCTAAGCCCCATATATATATATATATATATATAAAGTTTGATAGTGACATATTTTACTTTGGATGGATAAAATTGTTGTTTTTAATGTAGAAATCATAATATGCACAAGAAGGACAATGTGATGGAAAAGACTCACTAGCCAACTCTTTTGTATTCACACCAATGCTACATATTTTTATAATACAATGGGTAATGCCACCTCATAGAGAGACTTGCTCTAGATCTTAACACCTTGCACGGTGACTAGGCTGTGAAATCTCAACTAACTCACTTAGTGATCATTTAGGATAAATTCCTATTATCCTAAATGATTAATACAAATAATGGTGACAATAAGACATTGTGATTGCTAAGGTATGCCATAGGCTAACATCCCCCCCTTAATCACAAGTCTAGCTATCTGTACTAGCTAAATTATACCTTGTAATTTATTGTACAACTATACACACATGGAATCCACAACAAGTTAATGTAAGAACACAATTAATACCAATAAAGCACACACAAATTCATGTCATTCATACAATTCGAACACATGTGACCATTTCCAATCAAGCACATACAATCAAGTATATGAAAACAAATCACATCTAATCAATCAACGACAACAAATATTGAAGCAATGCACAAAGCGAGCTTGTAATGAAAGGATAATTCGACGTGACCTTGAGTCAAAGCATCATCAAATTTGAAGATGAATTCAACTTTGAAATCAACATTCATTGTAAAATTGCAATAGTCCTTTGTAAGTGTTAGTATTAAACTTAAGTTGAATTGTATTGAATGCATTCTCAGTTGAACCCGACCACTGTTCGAGTCACCGTGAATCTACATTGACATGGTTGGGTAAAACCAAACCATTGTAATAATCATGACTAGGGGTGCATTTTCAGTAGTATCCGACATCCTCAACTTATTGGAAACAAAATGAAGCAAGCGAGTTACTCAAACTAGTACAAGCAATCAAAGTTCAAGTGAACAAAAGTTCAAGCAAGCAAATTCAAGCAAATTCAAGAATACAAGTGAGCGAGTTCGAGCGAGAAAATTCAAGTGAGCGTGAAGTGAAAGCAAGTGAGTTCAAGAATACAAGCAAGCAAGTTCAAGTATTTTCAAATGGAGTGAAGTTGTAATGTCCCTTTCCAAATAGGAGCTCCAGAGAGGAGGCTTATTGTTATAAATCGCCCCGTTAGACTATAACCATGGCCATAAAGGGGTAAACATGGTTACTAGAGGTCACTCCAGTCAAATGTATTATATTCAAAAAGTGTCATTGAGCTAAAAGTGGCTAAAATCCCTTTTAAGCCAATTTGAGATAAAAATAGAACAAACAAGTTAAAATTAGAAGTCAACAATGAATTAGGGTTTCAGTTAGCTATAAGAGAAGGTTCAATGACCTAATTGATCATTATGCAGATTTTGACTTGTCATTGAGGAGAGAGGTGCATCTCATGAGAGATAGTTCAGTGGATTCCAGGAGGAAGACACCAGTTGGATGATTTCGGTGTTGAGAGACACACCCTAGTCATCGAGAAGATCACACAAGTCTTCCATCATTCTTTAATAGCAGTTACATAGGTTCCAGCAGCAAGGGCACACTTATTCAGGGTGAGGGCACAACTTTTGAGGAGGTTCAGTGAATCGACTTGTCCCATCCAGGGAGAGTTAGGAGCTTCCCCTCTGACCCAGTTGAGAGGAAGGACATGCACACCTTTTGCTTGGTTCCTCGTTAGATTCCGATGAAGGAAACATCTGGGGTGCATTTTCTAGACATTGGGAGTGCAACACTTTGGGCAGACACATTCAGGGTTCCTGAGTGATCATTGGATCAGATCCAAGGAAACCCTTGTGACCCATTTCATAGTAGGCCAAGGCGATCATTTTGAGACACATCTCAACTGATTTCAACTGTGGAATCACTAAGGCACAATTTTCCAGTGGTAGAGGGGCGCATTCCCCCAGGGGGATCCATCCGGGGTCTAGACATACCAACAGAGGGGCCAGTCAGTCACTGGGACCGAGAGGTAGGGTAGGGCACACCATTTGGGATAGTTTCCAGGCCATTCTGAGAGGTTTAGCCACCAGGGCGAACTTTCCGGACTTGCAGTAGTTACCGTGCGAGCTGCCATAGTTCCAACTCATCCATTGATCCCGCAGTACTTATCTATTATCGGGTATTATCTTTTAGTTTTATTATTGTATTTCAACTAATATCCTTTTGTCATTTGATCTAGTCGAGTGATTCATTTTTATTCAGCTGCATTTGACATTTGTACTCCATAAAGATATCATAATATAAACTTTGCAGTATTTTGTCGCATTTGTTATTTGTATGATCATTTATATGCTGTAAACAATTAATCCCACACACACATTAGTAGAGTTTCCTAGACTAGTCAAGTCAGGAACATTACATAAGTTGAGAATTACTAGAGTTACTGAACACTCTAATAATCAGTGCTGAAGACAATACAATCATACTTCACAAAGATACTCTTCAATCAATGATAACTTGTTTGCAAGTGACACAAGCTAAAGTTGGAATTCTTCAAGTACAATCCCAACTATTGAATGATGAAATCAGGGATCTAAAAAATAAACAATCAATAAAGCATTCTGAACAATTTTTTTTTAGAACAACCATATTTTCTATGATGACAATGGTGATGATATAGATAAACATTCAGTGCAAGAGAAACTCAACAAGTCAACTCCAGATGGAGATAAAGATGAAGTTGTCCAAGTTCAACATGACCAAGTTCAACTTTCTCTTTCCAATCCAATCATTAGACCTTGGGAAGAAATCAACTACAACAAGCATAAAACATGACATGGATATGAAAATGAAGTTACCTTTCATATTCCCAATTATTCTAAACCAATGTAGTTGCACAATGCTAGATTCCTTCAAGAAGTTTTAAATTCACCTATTCTAGTTCAACATCAAAATGAAAAATGCCAACATTGCAATCGAGTTGGTCACTTGGAGAATCAATGTTTTGATCTCCATCATTGTCAGAATTACGACAAGTCAAATAATCCATTAGAAAAATTTTCTAAGAGAAAAAAATTGCAAGATTAAAGATTCACTGTGAGTAGATCGATCCTTAGCAATGGTCATCAACATCCGAGCGATTATTATAGTTTTACCAAAGAATTCAAACTTGAGTAAAGATACGTCTTGTAGCAGAACAAAACTCTCTTACACCTTAAGGGGGGGTGTTCAAAAATCAAGTGAAGATGGTTTGTGAAACCACTTGTGGTCTCTCCTTTCAGTTGACAAAGGGGGGAATTGATGATGGAATTTATGATAGTTGTCTGAATTAAAGTTTTCGACAACAAAAATTAATATTTGGGAAGATCCAACATGGAATATGGGTTCCTCTCATTGCCTTTTATTATCCAAATGGGATACATTGAGATGTTGTTGGGCACCTAAAAGTGCCAAAATTGGTTAGTGGTCGTCCAAAACTACCAGATACATGGTATCAATTGGTTAGTGGTCATCCCAAACCACAGATTCAGATAACACTTCAGTGATACACTCATAGTAGAGTGATGATACTACATGTTCACCAATTAGCAGAAAGCATAAGATTCTTCTAGCTCAAATACTTGGAAAAATGATAGAATTGTCAAGTAATTAGGGAAAGTTTAGACATTGCAGCTATTCACTTTCATATCTCATCTCTCTTCTAGTTCCTTTCAGATGAACCACTTGTGAAGTTTTTATAGCGAACCTAGCTAGTAGAAAATGAACACACAACACTTGCGAGAGAGAAGAGAAGGTAGTAGAATAGTATTAACTAAATGAGTAATGGTAAAAATACACATTATATACTCTACATGAGCAAACTAATTTGCCATAGTAGTGATCTAGAGAGATCTAGACACTCACTGATAGACACTGGAGTGAACTATCACTTAGTCCTAGTTAATTGAACATGCAATCATGAGTTAAATGACTAATCACTAGTGGAGTGAGGAGAGAATCATGCATGCACATGTGTGGTTCCTTGTTGGTGATGATTCCAAGGTAAGTGCACAATCATGGTGATGATA
>ML792035.1:99930-115718 GCA_009831015.1 Picea engelmannii
CTCATCATGAATTTCATGGGATACATTTTCACTTTTAGGTGTCCTCTCTATTAGGAAATTTTTCAATCCTTCCATGATCTCCCCTTTTAAACCCTCCATCATCTCTTGTAGTTCATCTTTTGTTACTGTCTTCTTTTGTAAATAATTTATGTCCGTACACATTTCTTCACCTTCATCAAGAGTCCATGTAGGATTGTTTGGAGGCTTATTTGGTGTATAAGTTCCCTTTTTTGGTGGCATGTTGGCCAAGTATCACTTTAAACCTTGATTTTGAGGTGGTTCTGCTAAACAATCTTCCTTTTATTGCATCTCCAAAATTTCGGCCCTTCTTAGTATGAAAATTTCTTTTTTGTAGGTATTTGATATTTCTTTTGTGCAATTCCATAGGTCTGATCAAAATTGGATGTGCCAAGTGGAATTTATGGTAACTTCCACACAACTTGCTGATTTTTGGCCTTTCGAGGATATATCATTTTTACAGTGTGTCCCACACAAAATAATTGATATAAAATTCTGAAACACGTACCATAACTAATACAGGATGTCCACTATCCAATGCAACTAGTCTCACTCAATTTGGATACTCTAGGAACAAGTTATGATTGTTTTACCCGAAACACCTTCTTGAGACTAGTCAATAGGACTAGTCATATACCCTATCTTCCACAGGGTGTATCTACAAATCTAAGATGACCTAGAAGATGAAATTGATACCACAAATACCTTACTAATTTATGTGAATATCCTCTAGATTTCAGGGTCTGATACATTACATAAATTGTTTTATAGCGAAAATTACGCAATGACTCAATTCATGATGATTCCAGAACCCTATCTTACAAAGGATGTATCTCCGAAAGTGTAAGGCCTCAGGGGATGAAATTTTAAAACAACGTACCTTGATCCGTCTACTAAATATCCTCCAAGACGTACCTTTTGAATCGTTGTAGAAAAAAACTTATAGCGAAAATTCCAAGGTGTCTCAGATGTAGCAGCGAAACCCCAAGACCTTGAGCTCTGATACCATATGTTAGGAACCAAATATCAATATAGCATAGAAAAACCTTAGAATAAGTACTCAATGCCTTGAAAAAGAGATAAATTTAGATAATAAGCCTGTTCGAGGGGTAAACCTCCTTATTCCTACATAAATGTCCAAATACCAGATGATTCCAAATGAAAATGTCTCCTTGGTATATATAGGAGACTAGGAGGTATAATTAAAGCTAATGGACTAAAGCCGACATAAATAAAATAAAATTACTAATGTAATAAGCCCCAATTAAGGGGTAATGAGCCATTATTTGGGGCTTAACACCGACTCTACAGAAGAATATGAATCAGAAGAAGAAGATCCTCATACTCCGGTATTGAGGAGATCGGTTCGAGAAAGAAGGATACCGGAAAGACATACTCCATCTGATCTCCGTTCAAATTTTTCTTTGTATATTACTGATGATTATCCTAGAATTGTCAGAGAGGAAATGGATTTAGAGGATGAAAATATTTGGAAAAAGGCCATGGTCAAAGAAATGGAATGCTTGGATAAGAATGAGGCTTGGGATCTAGTGGAGTTGCCAATTGGAAGAAATACCATTGGAAACAAATGGGTATTTAAAAAGAAGATGAATGCAAAAGGAAACGTGGAGAAATACAAAGCTTGGTTAGTAGCAAAGGGTTATTCCTAGGTTGAGGGAATTTATTTTGGTTAGATTTTTTCTCCTGTTTCCAAGTTAACCTCTATAATATTTCTGTTATCTGTTGCTGCTGATTTTATTTTGAAGTAGAACAAATGGATGTGAAGATAACATTCCTACATGGGGATTTGGAAGAAGAAATCTATATGAAGCAACCAAAAGGATTTGCTGTGAAGGGAAAGAAGGAGCTGATATTCAAGCTGAAAAAGTCCCTGTATGGTTTAAAACAATCACCAAGGATTTGGTATCAAAAATTTGATACTTATATGTTGGGACTTGGTTTCACAAGAAACAAAGAGGTTCATTGTGTGTATTTTAAATTAATTGGTGATCATTTTATTTATTTGGTCTTGTATGTGGATGACATGTTACTGATAGGAAACAACAAGGAGATTATCCAATATGTGAAAACTCAGTTGTCCTCTAAAGTTGACATGAATGATCTCAGTGCTTCAAATTTAATTTTGGGAATGGAAATTAAAAGAGATCGGAAAAAGAGGAAACTCTAGTTAAATCAGAGAAAATATGTCGAGACAATATTGTAGAGGTTTAATATGCATGAATGTAAACTAGTCAAGGTTCCAATTCATGTTGGTGTAAAGTTATCTGCAGATCAATGTCTTAAGAAACAAGAAGAGGAGGAGGACATGTCTCGTGTTCCATATGTGAGTGCAGTTGGCAGTTTGATGTATGCAATGGTCTGTACTAGAATAGACATTGCACACGCAGTGGGAGTTTTGAGTAGGTATATGTCAAAACTAGGGAAGGAGCATTGGACATCAATAAAAAGGGTTTTCAAGTATTTGCGTGGCACTGCTAGCTATGGATTGTGCTACCAAGGAAGACCGAGATTGAACAGAGTATTGGATATACATGTCTTTTTGGATACAGATTGGGCTGGAGATATGGATCGTAGAAGATCTATAAGTGGGTATGTGTTTAGTCTGTTTGGAGGAGCAATAAGTTGGATGAGCAAAAGAAAGGTTGTAGTGGCACTTTCAACTACAGAAGCTAAATACATGGCAACCAGTCATGCAAGTAAGGAAGCAATATGGTTACAAATATTGTGTTCAAGTATTGGGTTGGTACAACAAGTTGTAAGGATAGATTATGACAGTCTGTTGTGAGTGGGAAATCCCCCTATGGAATAGCACTTGGGGTTTTATCATGCATGCAAAAAAGACCTAAAGATTCCTACTTTTTACCATCATCCCAGACCTAATCCCCATTATTCTTAAGCAAATACACAGTTAAGAAGATCAAGTGAACATACCTTATTTCTGGCGTTTGGTATCAATCCCTTTTCACTCTTGGTCGCTCTTTGACTGCAACTCTCATCCCAAGGCTGACCTGTATTCACAAAAGAAAAACAAATAACTCCACATGCATTTGATCTATGGATTAATGTGTTAGAGATTTTAATCAACATGTACGCAATAAACAATGAAAACATCATATGGTGGGACGGGAAAAGTACTTCTTTATTATTAACTTCACTAAAACAACTTACAATGATGAAGCCGACCACTGCTCCACGAATCTGGTCCTGGGCTCCTCTTTTACTGTGCACCCACTGCTAACACACTTTCTTCTCTTCTTTGTTGAAATCAAAAAATGGTTGCAGAATCTTGGGCAAAGGGGAATACGAATTCGGGTAGAGTTTCTTTACTATGTTTTTCCTTTTTTCAAATGGGATCCTTATCCCTTCTTTTATAGGCTAGAAGGAGCTAGGTATTTGGTCGAATGACCGGCCATGCATGGCCAAAAGGTTTAGTTAACTTACCCAAAGCTGTGTGTTCTGTCAACAACTTTCCTTTTTTCGTGCTTTCGTAGGTCCACGCGGGCTGTAGTGGGTCAGCTAGCGTGGACACTGTAGATACACATGGGTTGTAGTGGAGTAGGGTGCGTGGGCCTTTAAAAAAGGTATTTTTAAGAAGAGTTGTTCAGTAGTGTTTTGGAAAAGAAGGAATCTGAGATGGCCCGATGCCAAGTAAGCATGTCTGGTGCAAATTAAGGTTATAACACAGTCAGAGTGCAAATTTTATGGCAAAGAACCTGTCTTATCATTCAAACAAAAAACATATTGATATTCAATATCACTTTGTGAGAGACATGGTTGAAGACAATAAAGTGTTGTTGATGAAGGTGGAAAATTTGAAGAATGTTGCAGATTCATTAACAAAATCTGTGAGCACTGAGAAGTTCTCTTGGTGTAAAGGATCCATGGGCATTGCTTCCCTGGATTGTTGACTATGTAACCCTGTAACCCCCTGTATGCAAAGAAAACAACAAGTGGGAGAATGTTGGGTATGTGTTATATTCTTTGCACAAGTAGTAGTGTCTACGTTGCGCTGGGAACGCAGGGGGGTTCGGGGGAAACACCCCCAAGATTTTTTTTTTTACCTCAGGAAATGTGTCACATTTTTGCCTCGTTTTTTGTGTTGCCTTAATTTTCATGTCCATTGTTGGGTGGTTTTTTGGCACATGGTTTTTTTTCGATGGTTTTCTATTTCCGGTTAAGCTATTATGGTTGTTGACTAATACAGGTCATTGGGTTAGTGTTTTGGATGCCGCTGGCTCTTATACGTATATTGTATTGTAAACAATGTATCACTATGAATAAATATAGAATATGCTGGTTTTCTTGGTTTGGGTTTCCAGGGGAAAATATCCATGTAATGTTTTTATTTGCCATTGTATCTTTTCTGTTCTTTTACTGAAAATATGTTTGCAATAAATATTGTACAAGGTTAAAATATACAATAGAAACCTAATTACCGAGCTTAAGAATACTAGAGATCCATCTCATCTTTCATTGGCCACTTCACTCCACACCATCATTGCTTCCATTGACCATTCCCGTGGCTAATTATTTGATATATTTGAATATAGGGCTAGGATGTTACATACCAAATACTTAAGATATCATAATAAAATAGAGTACACACATTGTACACAATATGTGAGCATATAACACAACTCCATAATAGATAAGAGAGATGAGTTACACAATAACTCCTTAAATAATAGGAGAACCTCCTCCAAATAGCCCAATGAAACTATGCAACCAAATCACATGTTCCTCTCAATAATGACTACTTGGCCTCTATATATACTGATTCATTGATTTCACATGTGGGCCCTTTATTAGACCAACCTATATAACATAAATATTTACCCCATTACATATACATTTACCTTGATATATGCCTCCCTTCGATTCATATCATAGGAACAGATAATATTACTCAACTAACATGAGTAAGGAAGAGGTGAAATATCTAGATATAAACAAAGAGATGATTGTT
Source organism: Picea engelmannii (assembly GCA_009831015.1). Lineage (NCBI taxonomy): Eukaryota > Viridiplantae > Streptophyta > Pinopsida > Pinales > Pinaceae > Picea > Picea engelmannii. The sequence continues at coordinate 104,936 of ML792035.1, forward strand.
TAATTATTTATTAACCCTAGAATCAACCAACTCCCTAATCCAAGAAAGAAACATATTTTCATGGACTAATTCACATTCTATCCATCCAAATAAAATTGGATGGATAAGTGGTTTATGATATTTGGTAAACCTCCTTGTAATAATAGGGAGGTTTCATTGTATTTTCTACATGAATTATGGGTCTTGTCAATTATTTTGAAATTGGTGAAATCTAGGAGGTTGGTCTTAGCTCTACTTAGGAATGAGAAAGAGAAATGAATGAACCATTAATAGGGCCATCCCTTCCTAGACATACAATATGAGGGAGGGTGTAAGATTGGATGGTGGGATACACCCAATAATTGTGTTCGTTTAATCTTTATCCTTTAATAATTTAGTTATTCAACTATTAATTAGTGATAAGATATATTGTTGATGGATGGTGATCCCTATCAACTATCTAACATTATCTAAAAACATTATTTCCAAATATTAAATTATTAATATTGTACAATTTAATTACATAAAATTATTAAAGGATGTTAAATCCATTTTTTTTTAAATGTATGATCGATATAAACTTTGTTCCATTTTATGAGGTGATATCTAATAAACTTGGAATGGGATAATAACTGTGTTTATTATTATTATATTTTGTATCTTTGTGTTTATTATTATTAGTTTTTCCAAAAATGTCTAGGTGCGCAGGTTAACGGACTCACGGGTTCACATTTATAGTCATGCTTCTGTATCACGAGTCCGAGTGACAACTTCCTCTTTTCATACTTAGCCGCTTTTTGGATTGCGGGTTCCCGGGCTGGCGAGCTCAAAATTGCGCTTCTATTGTTCCGTGTCCTCCAAATAGCACCCAGAGTTCCGCGATATACAAATTGACAGCCGGACTCCCAGGCTGGGAGGCTCAAGATTGGGCTTATATTATAAATTTATATTAAAATGAAATGTTCATGATACCATTAACTTTAATTATGATAATTCTTACTTTATTTTTTTAAAATTTAACTTCTCAATTACTATCTCAAGCTTCCATATAACCATTGGCTTACATATTTTAATAAACTTTAACGGAATTTAAACTTTATGGTTTCAAACTTTCATATAACCATTAACCATTAGCTTTCATAGATATTTTAATAAAATCTAGACATTTATTTTAATTTTAAACATGTATTTTTTAAAAAATAATTTTAATTATTCAAATTAAAATAATAATTTTTTTATAATACTTTTATTATTATAAAATTTATCTTAATTTTATAAGAATACAAAATTTAATATAATTGTGTTTTTTTTAATATTTTCATAATTGAATTTTAAAATTTTTAACTATTTTTTTTAAGTTTATGGTAAATACACTCTAAGTAAAAATCAAAATTTATTTTGAACAATTTATTTTTTAATTTAAATTTCAAATAAAATTAACAAAATTTGAAAAGAAGAATACTTAATTTTAAGTTTTAAAAAAACTTTAATGTGTACTTTTGATTATAACTTTTTACTAATGTTTAATAAAACTTTCTCATCTATATAAACTTGGTTGTATTTTTTTGGGTGATATCTAATAAACTTTGAATGGGATAAAAAAATTGTATTTATTATTATTATATTTTGCATGTTTGTATTAATAATATATTAATTGAATTTAAAATGTGTGATATATTAAATTATAGTGATAGGTGTTTTTTATTTTAAAAATATGAGGGAGGGTGAAGATTGAATGGTGGGATACACCCTCTCTTCATTTAATCTTTATCCTTTAATAAATTAGTTATTCAACTATTAATTACTGCTGAAAGATAGTGATATTGCTGATGGATGGTGATCCCTATCAAGTATCTAACATTATCTAAAAACATCATTTTCAAATATTAAATTATTAATATTAAATATTAATATTGTACAATTTAATTATATAAAATTATTAAAGGATGTTAAATCCATTTTTTAAAAATGTATGATCGATTGTTCTCTTTTATGAGGAGATATCTAATCAACTTGGAATGGGATAATAACTGTGTTTATTATTATTATATTTTGTATCTTTGTGTTTATTATTATTAGTTTTTCTGAAAATGTCTAGGTGTACGGGTTGGCGGATTCACGGGTTCACATTTATAGTTATGCTTCTGTATCACGAGTCCGAACGACGACTTCCTCATTCCATACTTAGCCACTTTTTGGATCACGGGTTCTCGGGCCGATGGGTTCAAAATTGAGCTTCTATTGTTCTGTGTCCTCTAAACAACACCTGAAGTTCTGCGATATACAGACTCTCGGGCTGGCGGGCTCAAGATTGCGCTTATATTATAAATTTTGAAGAAGCCTTAAAAAGTAATTTAGTTATAAAAATAAAAAAAATGTTATTTTATATTATTAAGGGTTGATCATGTTAAAATGAAATGTTCACGATACCATTAACTTTAATTATGGTAATTCTTACTTTATTTCCTTAAAATTTAACTTCTTAATTACTATCTCAAGCTTCCATATAACCATTCGCTTACATAATTTAATAAACTTTAATGAAATTTAAACTTTATGATCTCAAACTTCCATATAACCATTAGATTTCATAGATATTTTAATAAAAAAAATATATTTATTTTAATTTTAAACATGTATTTTAAAAAAAATAATTTTAATTATCCAAATTAAAATAATATTTTTTTTATAATACTTTTATTTATTAATAATTTTATTATTACAAAATTTATCTTAATCTTATAAGAATATAAAATTTAATATAATTGTGTTTTTTTTAATATTTCCATAATTGAATTTTAATTTAAATATTGTTGACTTTTATTTTCATTTTTGAATTTTATTGTGTACTTTTAATATTTTCATAATTGAATTTTAGTTTGGAAGAACATTTGGAACCCCATATTGTTGACTTCGGTTTGGCCCAAATTATAAGCAATAATCAGTGCACACAGAGCTTGTTAGGGCCTTCGTTTCAGTTTACTGTTGGTTACACATCTCCAGGTACAGATAAATTCACTAGTACAACTTTAATACTTAACTTTAATAGGGAAGTTTAATACTTAAAAATTAACACTAGGTATAGGAGCGCAATTTTGAGCCTGTCAGCCTGGGAACCTGTGATCCAAAAAGTGGCTAAGTATGGAATGAGGAAGCTGGTCAGACTCCTAATATAGAAACATGACGATAAATGTGAACCCGTGAGTCCACCAACCCGCACACCTAGACACAAAGATTCAAAATATAATAATAATAAACACCATTATTATCCCATTCCAAGTTTATTAGATATCACCTCATAAAAGAGAATGAAGTTTATGTCGATCATACATTTAAAAAAAATGGATTTAACATCATTCAATAATTTTATGTAATTAAATTGTACAACATTAATATTTAATATTAATAATTTAATATTTGGAAATACTGTTTTTAGATAATGTTAGATAGTTGATAGAGATCACCATCACTCAACAAGATCAGTGATTAATAATTGAATAAATAATTTATTAAAGGATACAGATTAAACAAAGACGATTATTAGGTGTATCCCACCATCCAATCTTACACCCTCCCTCATATTTTCAAAATAAAAAAACACTTATCACTATAATTTAATATATCACACCTTTTAAATTCAATTAATATATATATATATATATATATATATATTGACAGAAACGGTTAGAGGAGATTTGTATTAATAACAGTGGACATGCCACCAGGGTTCGTTACATCGATAGAAATTTGCTTGTAAACTTGAAAACATAAGCCTAAATATCCTAACTCAGTACTAGTTCGCCAACACAAAGACTATTTCAGCGAGCCTGAACGGCTTCGCGTCATTACATCACTTCTAGGATGGAAGTTTTTTTTCCTCTTTGACACTGTTTTCCATTCATTGGCGTGGTCAATGGAATGGATTTCTGACAGGCCTAAAGCTTCTTCCTTATCAGCTAAGTTTGCCCAGCTTGAGGCCAGGGGATCTTGCTAGGTGGGCGACTTGGGAGAGTCTTCTGCTTCCCCCTTAGAAGGGGGTTTGATTTCGTCTTCAACTTCTGCCTCTTCTGCCTCTTCAGGGGTCTTTCTTTCAGGGCGCGGTACCGTTGGTACCCCTGTCCACCAAGTGGGCTTGGACGACCTTTTTTTCTCAGGCGGTTTTCCACAGTGACGGGCTAAATGCCCCGTTTCGAAACAATTCCTACACCTGAAGCTGAGATTCTCATTGTCGAGTTTTTGGGTCCTTGAGTAGTCCTTACCTTGAAGAATAATTTCAGCTGGGAAACCTTTGGAGAAATCCATTTCCACACAAATTCGGGCGAAGGTGGAGCGAGCTGGCTTGGAGTCCAGAATTCTGTAGAGGAACTTGCCGAGGCTGTTGCCAATCGAATGAAGAGATTCATCCCCCTGGAAATGCAAGGGCAAGTACGAGAGTCTCACCCAGACTGGGGCTGAATAGATACAATCCGTAGAGGGGTCGAAGGCAGGGGTCCAGTGTTGCATGGACAAGCCTGCTCTGCCCCAAAACCATGGCCCAGAGTTAAACACTTTGTCTCTGTCGCTTGTAGAATAAAAAACTACCAAAAAAAACCCTTTTTCACAAGGGCAGGGGATGACTTCTCCGTCTAATAACGGGTACCATTCGGAAGAGAACCAGGAGATTAAATCTGGAAGAGAGGGCCAAAACCCATTGAATCTGCAAACTAGAGCATGCCTGCTGTAATGGCGAGCATGAGTTAAGGCTTCTTGCGGCATTGGGATGGAAACTGTCGGAGCTTCAGGAACTACTGCATGTAGACCGGAGGGGTGACCTTGAAGAGTTGCAACCTTCGGAACCGCTGCAAGAAGATCGGAGAGGGACCTTTGACGTGAAGCCACCTCTTTGAAGGAGAGGGTCGGCACTAGAGGGGGAAAGCCTGAGGCCGCTGTCGACGGAGCTCCCGGAGATGCACCTGCAAGAGAACTCGGCCCACCAGATGAAATCACGGTCGAAGAAGGGAGGCACACAGTCTTTGTCGCGGCCTTACCAGGAGAGGCGCCACCGTTTTTTGGGGACGAGGGGGCCGCCAGAGAAGACTGCATCATCTGCGAAGGGGGGCGAGGGAGGCCCGCAGCCAATGCCGCGGCCTTACCAGAAGTGCCACCGTGCGATGGAGACGAGGGGGCCGCCATTGAAACGCGGTTGCAGCGCAGGAGAGCAGGAGACGTCGGGTCGGCGGCCTTCAGGAGAGCTAGGAGCATGGGAACTCAGCGCTAGGGTTTCTACTTTACTGCCAAGTTTATTTAAATTCAATTAATATATTACTAATACAAACATGCAAAATATAATAATAATAAATACAATTTTTTTATCCCACTCAAAGTTGATTAGATATCGCTCAAAAAAATACAACCAAGTTTATATAGATGAGAAAGTTTATTAGTCATCAATAAAAAGTTATAATCAAAAGTACACATAATTTTTTTTTTTAACTAAAATTAACTATTCTTATTTTCAAATTTTGTTAAATTTATTTGAAATTTAAATTATTCAAAATAAATTTTGTTTTTTTAGGTAGAATGTATTTACCATAAACTTAAAAAAATTACTTAAAAAATTTAAAATTCAATTATGAAAATATTAAAAAAAACACAATTATATTAAATTTTATATTCTTATAAAACAAAGATAAATTTTATAATAATGAAATTATTAATAAATAAAATTATTATAACTTTTTTATTCATTTTAATTTGAATAATTAAAATTATTTAAAAAAAAATACATGTTTAAAATTAAAATAAATATCTAGATTTTATTAAAATATCTATGAAAGTTAATGGTTATATGGAAGTTGAGACTATAAAGTTTAAATTTCATTAAAGTTTATTAAAATATGTAAGCTAATGGTTATATGAAATCTTGAGATAGTAATTCAGAAGTTAAATTTTAAGAAAATAAAGTAAGAATTACCATAATTAAAGTTAATGGTATCATGAACATTTCATTTTAACATGATCAACCTTTAATAATATAAAATAATCTTTTTTTATTTATTTTTATAACTAAATTTCTTTTTAAGGCTTCTTCAAAATTTATAATATAAGCACAATTTTGGCTCGTCAGCCTGGGAGTCCGACTGTCAATTTGTATATCGCATAACTCCGAGTGCTGTTTAGAGGACATAGAACAATAGAAGCTCAATTTTGAGCCCGCCAGCCCGAGAATCTGCGATCCAAAAAGTGACTAAGTATGGAATGAGGAAGTCGTCGGTCAGACTCATGATACAAAAGCATGACTATAAATGTGAACCAGTGACTCCGCACATTTTAGGAAAAACAAATAATAATAAACGCAAAAATCATACATTTAAAAAAAATGGATTTAACATCCTTTAATAATTTTATGTAATTAAATTGTACAATATTAATATTTAATATTAATAATTTAATATTAATAATTTAATATTTGGAAATAATGTTTTTAGATAATGTTAGATAGATGAATGCGAATGTACTAATATGTTTCTTTCCTGCATAGCTTCAGGTATATGCTATGCAACCTTGTTTCATTTTGAAGTATTGAACAAGTTAGATGTGGAACTTTATATCAATTAAATTGTTCCATAATCATATTAACACCATCGCTTGTTATAATATTATATGATATAAATTTTTGTATTCCATTATTATTATTATTATTATTAGTTATTTTCAATTCATCTATTTTGAAGTATTGAACGAGTTAGATGTGGAACTTTATATAAATTAAATTGTTCCATAATCATATTAATGCTATTGCTTGTTATAACGATATATGATATAAAATTTTGTATTCCATTATTATTATTATTAGTTATTTTCATTTCATCTATCTTGAAGTATTGAGATATATGATATAAAATTTTGTATTCCACTATTATTATTAGTTATTTTCATTTCATCTATCTTGAAGTATTGAACGAGTTAGATGTGAAAATTATACGAATTAAATTGTTTCATAATCATATTAACACTATTTCTTGTTATAATATTATATGATATAAATTTTTGTATTCCATTATTTTTATTAGTTATTTTCAATTCATATATTTTAAAGATACATTTATAATGGTAAGAAAGAAATTTTGATTTTGAGTATGTTAAGATTCTCTTGTTATGTATTTTTATAAGATTTTTTTAATATTTTTTTCATTATCGGATAACATTGGCATTTAATGTTAGATAATTGATTATAAATATATTTTTTTTAATTTTCATTTAATTTTTTTTTAATTTTTAATTTTATCAATATATTAAACAAACTTTAAACAATTATTAATAATGCACAAATTTCATATATAATGTTTTTTTAACATTTTCACTAATTTATTTTATTTTATTTATCAAAATGGTTATAAAAACTCTTTACACTAATTATAAATTAATAAAATCCATAATATCCATGGATAACTATTTCAATGGATAAATATTCCAATATTAACATGTTTGATTAACTTTCTCAATAATAACCATATTAATATGCTATATCAATAATCTTTTTTTTTTAAATAAAAAAGTGGAACCTGCTATAATAGATAGACAAAAAACTTTTACAGAGTATACAAAAGAGTAGGTCTGATATCACCCAAAATGTTGTCGATTATCGGAAACCAGCATAGGTTGAGGGAAAGTAGCAGTAGCATGATGAAACATAAAACATAGTAGCATTTGTCCTACCCGAAGGAAACCAGGACATATGTCTATAGTATAAATGCACATGAAACAGTAACATAATAAAACTAGAAACCAAGAGAGCAAAAAAAAACCTAGGTGCCTGGTGACCTGTCATCCTCGCCAGTCTGCCGCGTGGACCCAGCCAGGATGGCGAATGCTTGCGCACAGAGGGGGCATTTCTGCTTAGCTGGAGCATTGGAAAATGCGTCGAGGAGCATGTCCATGCGCTGGCCCATGAGGAGGGCCCGATGCTCCAGGTCAGACAGGTGGCCACGAAGGTCAAAAATTAGAGCCAAGTGCTCTTCCCGGATGAGTGAGCCATGCATGCTGCGACCCACGTCCACCGCCACTCCAAAACCCGCGTCGAACACTCTCCGCGCCGCATCAACCTCTGCACCCTTCATGCCTGCTTCATTCACCTGAATGTCCTGGCAGCTGCAATTGTCGTCACCGGGCCAGGGGATTTCTTCCACTATACAACCGGGGGTATCGTCTATCAATGCCAGAATGGGTCTGCGTTCCTCCTGATGGGTCGTCGCAGTGGCGCGTGTTTTTTTTGCAATTGACAGGTCCTCCATAAACGGGTCTTCCACCACTATGCAGGGGGGAAACTCCTCCTCAATGCCAGCATCCTGCCAGGCTCCCGGAGTATTAGCCTTGACGTCTCTGCTACAACCAGCTTCTGGTTCAACAATGGTGGCGAGCCGCGCCAACTTCTCTGCCCTGGATTTCTTCCGAAGAATGGAGGTCGCCAGAGCCAAGGCGCGTTCCAATTGCTCCTTCCGTCGCCTCTGCGCCTTTTGTGCCTCCCAGGCCGAGCCACAACGAGGTCTGCCTCTCTTTCGAGCCATGGTGAAGGAGCAGAGCAAATGCAGGTAAAGGCAAATGAACCTGGACGAGAGCGGTTGCAGGTGCGAAGCGCGAGCAAGCCAACTCTGTCTCGTTACACACAGAGAGAAATACAACAAAAATGCAGAATGCTGGGGCGCGATGAGTGCTGGACTGCACCAGAGCGTCCAAGCGATGAGCAAAGCCGAGGCAGGTGCTGTCCCGCTCTGTCCGGGCAAATAAAAAACCAAATGATCTGGAGCCGAGGTCACCTGCCCGCAATTAACCCTTGCCATCCCGGGTACATTGATGTCGTAAATGATCGCGCGAGGGAGAGGTCCCTCCGTCCTGCGACTGCAACTATGGCCATCCCCCATCGTTAATACATACTCGTGGGTGGCGGCCATCGGCATTTATGCCCAGGTTGAGTGCGAGTCCACCTGTCGCCAAGAAGCTGCGTGACACCCCATCCGGGGGTTATATCAATAATCTTAATCTCCCCTTTAGTGATAATATTATAAATACAATATAATATGACTATAATATGTTCTATTGACTTTCTCAATAATAACAATATTAACATGTTATATCAATAATAATTATCTTAATCTTATTCTCACCTTAAGTTATGATATTGTAAATACAAATAATATCACTATAATATATAATATCAATATGATAAAAACAATAATGTAATTCATCAATGATATATTTTATAGCTATTTTATCAATCTTGTAATTATTATATTGTGTAAATATTATAATAATCCCATTGTATAAATTGGATATGTTTCAATATTGTATTAATATTTTTATAATAGTTGAATTATTACAATATTGTATTAATATTTTTATAATAGTTAAATTATTGTATTGTAATAATAATATTATAGTTTATTATTTTTTATTATTAATATGGATGATTTTCTTATGATTAATGATTTTTTTTTTCATTTTTGTCATTATTATTAGTCACTATTTGATTTGGATGTAGAGGGATGAGAATTAAGAATTTAAAATAAAAATTAAATGGTTATGAATTAAATTTTGTAGATTTTATTTTTCATTTTTATATTATAAATGGTTGTTACTTGAAAATTGATATATATATATATATATATATATATTATTATTTTTTATTAATTGATGGTTTCATTATATTAGAATTTGTAATTTAAATATTAAAAAATGTTGTTAAGAATTATAATGAAAATTAAATTAATAATAAATAAATTTATATCATATATTTCATTTTTTTCATATTTCTACATACAAATAGATATAAAAAATCTAAAATGTTATTAACAAAATACTTATATTTATATCATAATGTTAGTAAGAAATCCATCATAAATGAATTGCCTTAAGAAAAATACTTATATTTATATCATAATCTTAGTAAGAAACCCATCATAAATTAATTGCCTTAAATATATGTATGAAATTTAAATATATAAATTAACCATAAGCAAAATATTTATATTTATATCATAATATTAGTAAGAAACCCATTATAAATTAATTGTCTTAAGCAAAATACTTATATTTACCTTAAATATATGTATGAAACTTAAATATATAAATTAACCATATTGCTAATAATATTTCATTGCCCAATCTTAATATTAAATTAAAAGTACTTAAATATATGTATGAAACTTTAATATATAAATTAACCATATTGCATAATAGTATTTCATTGCCCACTCTTAATATTAAATTAAAAGTATAGAAAAAACAGAAAAGACATAAAATGATAGAATCTCACATTTAAAAAAATACAAAGTTCAAATTCTACTTAACGATGCACAAATAAAAACAATCTTTATATTTTGATTATAACTAGAATCTCTATTTAATAATGATTATAACTAGAATCTCTATTTAGTAAGAGAGATAATGATTATAACTAGAATCTCTATTTAATAATGAAGCCCTTCACTTATTGCCATAGTGAATGGTCTAACTCTACCATTTCTAAGAAAAACGTAACTAAAATTTATAAGTTATATAGATTTTAGTTTTGCTCTTTACTTGTTTTGCTAAAATTTTTATTTTAGTTTTTCTCTTTACTGGTTTTGGCTAAAATTTAAAATTTATAAGTTAGAGATTTTAATTTTGCTCTTTACTTGTATCGTTGTCATTATATTTATAGTTTACCAGAAAAACAAGGATAATACCTTTCACTTATTTACTTTCATTTGTTTCCTCATTTTACGATATCTACATTTTTCAAGAGAGACCTGATTAATCCACCTAAGATTTAGTTGATATTGAATCC
>ML792035.1:150125-168387 GCA_009831015.1 Picea engelmannii
AATTCACTTGCAATAAGTTTTCAAGTTTTTCAAGTCTTCTTCATTTTTAGATCAGACATTAATAAGAAAAAGGCTCAAGGAGATCTCCTATTAAAATGCATTAAAATAGGATTTACGGAGGATTATATCATCTCCCTCCAACGTTCATTCCTAACATAAATTGGATCAAGGGAACATTATCGTCGACTTATGGTAGCAACTAGACAACAATTCTGTGGGGGTACACTGAACATTTTCGGATGTGAGGATCAGAGTTTTCAGTGGTCTAGGGAATATTCCTATTATTCATCCCCTTCTTCCCAGAAGGAAATAATATGGACGTCTAGAATTGCGTGCACATGGTGTGTCCCGAAAGTTTTTGATTGTAAGGATTCGGTCACCTGGTGTGATGAGAGATACATTCCAATCCAACATATCATCCAATTGCGAGACCATTCCCCTGTCTCTCTGTAACCTCAGGTTTTTTGTAAGATGTTAAGGCTTCCCAAGCCAACGCTCACCTTCAAAGGTGAATATTGCAGGGAGTTCTTAAAAAAGAATGATAATGGACTGGACCTCTTACCTGAATTCCTAGAGAACCCAACGACCATCCCTGAGGACATCAAAATATTGCAGGTTGGCTCATTTAAAAATCCCTTTCGGGAAATTACATGGCTTTTTACGAGGATAACAGGACGAGAAACCATGACTAGCATATCCCGGATGATTATTTACATTCTATATTTTAAGGTCAAAGAAAATGCCATCTTTGATTGGGGTAAGTTGATTTCCATTGAAATATCTTCCCAATTGGCGCAATACAAGAAGGAGAAGAAATTGTTTGTGTCATCTTATTTGGTTTTCATGATAACAAATTGCTCTGAGTTCCCAAGATTATCTGTGTGAAATAAGGTAAACTGTGAACTCGACTCAGTAACCTTATGGTATCAAACATTGTGGAGGCACAAGGCCTCCCAACATTTTTATGAAGTCTTTAATAAATTTGTCTCAGTTTTTAAAGAATTTTTGTTTGGAAAGAACGCTCCCCGGATGTTTGACCAGGCGAGTAAGTTCCTGGATATGAAGGGGACATTAGAACAAATGGAAAATTATAACGTTATCAGTATTTTTGGATCCAAAGAAAATCCTTCCTTCCTTCCATGCCACATATCTGAAAAAATGTTTGTTTCCGAAATAACAAGGCAATACACCTACTGGTTGCATTTTTTCCATAAACAGAGAAAAAAACAATTCATACCTCTGCCTTGGAAAGTCAGGGATTTCATATTCATAAATATGAAAAATATTGATGAATTCATAGGCCACTTCCACAACCTCAATTTAAAATATGTTGAAACAGTAAAAGGGTTCGACCCTAGTGGTATTTTTGTAGAACATCTATTGGATGTTGGTTTCAACAATTCTTTCATTAACACTATTCTGAATGAAGACAGAGACAATGCCTCAAGCACTCCCACCCGTGACACCAATGACCTAGAGACAATACTCAACACCAATGAGTCATACAAACAGAGAGGAAATGGTCCAGGTGAGAAAAGTGCCCAATCTTCGAATGTCATGCCAAAGGGAACAACATATCGGAGCAACGCTCCAACGACCTACCCAAGTAAGAAGGTAACCCACAATTCTTTAGGCAGAGGAGGAGATAAGAACTCTCCTTCCAGCAAAATTGAAAGGTCTCATAAACTTCCCTTGAGGAAGAAAAGAAAAAACATTGTGCAAGAAGAGGAGGGACCTCAAGGAGAAAGTGATATCCATGACCTCTCTCTGGAGGACATGGAAATCGAAATTGACATCGAGAAAGTGTTCCCCAAAGTCGACTAGCTAGAGAAAAATTCTCACCAGAACCCTCAAATGGAAATAATTGAGACCGAGACCTTCGACGAAGAAGAGTCTTTTGCATTTTAGAGCGCTATTTTTGATAGCGAATCCAAAATTTTTAATATTGAGAAAAGATATGTAAAGAATAAGAAGGGGAAATCTCGTTCAGATATTAAAAACATGCGACCTTCCCAAAATTTCCAGATACACCGAGAAACTGGAGATGCTCTAGACAATTCTATTGGAGGCCTTGAAGTGGAGAATGTCAGGTTAAAGGAGAGAATCAAAGAATTGGAGGAAGATTTAATTCCCCTTCCAATACTTTCTATTCCTTTAGCAATGATCATGCCTACCACACCTGTGACAAAGTTAAAAGGATAGACAAGCCTTCTCACATCATCTCGAGGATATGTGTAAAAGAATATCAAGAAAATAATGGAATTAATAACAGAGGCTTGGGATATGTCAAAGAGAATGGTCTCTTTTGGAACAAGAGCACACACTTTTCATAAATATCTGCAAGAAGATTTGAAAAATGAGGAAGGTTTCTAACTTGATGGGGTTGTACCATTTGGTGCTAAAATTACTAATATGACAGAATTTTGAAGAAGAGAGGAGGACCTACCTTCTTTGAACCAAATAAAACAATTGAACGCATGCTGGAAGGAGAAGGTAAAAAACCTGAATGGTATTGTTCAAGCATGCATCCAGGCCAGAACTAGAAGAGCTGAATTATTCAAGAAGCAAACTAAGATAGATCTAGCTGGAAACACCAATGAGGTCGAAGACCCAAAATTGATACTCAACTCTTTCTTCTTAACCAAGAAATCATTTGATGAACAAGTTGAGATCTTTAAAGGGTTGTCATTTGAAAATTTTTATGGCATTCTTGAATATGGTGAAGATGACGTGGAAAAATGGCTAGTTGATTATTCGATTAAAAATCAAGATATTGAAGAAGCATTGTGGAACATTTCTATTGATCTAAGGGACTTGGAAGGTGAAACCTTCAATATAAAAATCCGACATGAAATCAACTTGGCACCAATGAGGAGCTACATCAAGGAGTGGTTCAGAAAGGATGTCAACAAGCTCACCAATGAAGGGGAAAGGACGATTGAGACAATTCCTGTAACCGTTGAGGAGAGCCATAAAAGGACATCAACGAGCAAGTGAAAAACCATGTGATACCATCATAGTAAGTTCATACTGATCACATTTTTCCATCTCTATCAAGCTCTTCATTCAGTTACTCCACCTCTTTAAATATAAAGGTTTAACTGAACACTGATATTTTCCTTTTTTCTTCTTTCCAGGTCTTGCTGACTTCCTCCACCCACTTTATTCTTTCTATGAGATTAATTATTATACATATTTTATTTATGGTTCACAGGAGCCCCAATCCCAGTCATTATGACAAACACATTTTAATTTCAGAGGATATGTATTGAACTATATATTTTTTAGAAATTCCAAGAGAGCTATTTTGGGAACAATATCAACTGTACTTTTTAACCCAGTTTTTCTGAATATAAAGTAGTTGAGGTTGATCTATAATTATCTCCATTTGATCTACCCATGTACTACTCTGTCAAATTTCTCTTATGCATGCAAATCATTTTCTTTTAGTTTTTATGTGATCAACAATCTTTAGTCCTACTATGATGGATGTGACAAATTTTGTTTATTTGCTTTAAATGTATGACTGTGCCTGTTTCTTGGTCCATTATCAGTAACTCTCTTTTTAAAATAAAATAAAAATATTTTCCATTTTCTGTTATATCTATTTTTCTTTCTGTTGACAGACTTCTTATAAAAGGCCCACATTTTATAAATCTCAGACAGAGGAGTACCACCTCTATAAAAACGTAGGAGGATTCACATCCTCGTTATTTTTCCATTTCGGTCATGACAGATTCAAGCATCAACATTTTTGGCGACCATTCTGGGGATATGAACTGAATATTCGGAACCTGGCCCATCGTTTTGAAAGAAATATATGACTTTACCCCAAGGTAACCAATCCCATTTAGAAATTGGACCGAATAATCAATGAATCATTTTGAACCAATTTATAATATGGTAATATCAATAGCCCAGACTCGAGAAGAGTTAGAAGGGTCCTGACAGATCTTATTCCAAGAAGAGGAAAGATACATTCTCCGAAGACAAAGGAGAGAAGAACAACAAGATCAAAGAAATCAAATATTGGCTAGAGCAACACAAGAACAAGGTCAAGATTGAATCTGGACGAATACAAGGGACCCATCACCTGAAGTAAAAGTAAAAAACTCTCTGTCACTAGAATTGAAAAGTTTGATTCTGAAACCTCCTAAAAAATGGCAGTAAGAGACGAACATCCCTGAATCAAACATCATGAAGAGAGACAAGGAGGTGAAAGAGATGCTACAAGAAACCAAGGAATCCCATGGTTTCGAAATAGAGGGAGGGTGAGAGATTCCCCTCTTAATCTCATGGGTGAACAACATGAACTCCTAGTTCCTCCCTAAGGGAACCTTGAAGGAATTTTATGGAGATGGGACAATCAATGCAAAGATGCATTTGCATTTATTTCTTGACGTTTGTGACTTCAATTGAGTTGAACACGATGACATCATGCTGAGGTTATTTTTGCAAACTTTTTCAAAAAGATCTTATGAATGGTATACAACATTGGCTAGTAGATCCATTCACTCATTTAATGACCTCGAAGTTATGTTACTAAATCTGTTTCCCCCCCCAATTTCCTACTATACCCTCCTCACGAACTTCACTCATATTGGGTTAAGGAAGAATGAAAGGATACGATATTTTAATCTCAGGTTCAATAAGACTTTGAGTAGAATCCCAGAAGAAAAAATACCAAATGACCCCGTCATTCTTGGTTGCTATAAGAATGTAATGCCCTCGAATGTGAAATGTGTCATCAGAACATCCCAGATGGATACACTGGAGGAAACAATGACTAAGGATACTGAGATGGAATAAATTATTATTGAAACAGGCGCCGACCTCGACATTATATTGGGAAGAGTACAAAGACATATGGGGTGATTGAATATTGATAATCAAGGAGATTCCAGTTGGAGAAGAAACAAATATTTTAAACCTCGAGCAACTCAGAATCAAATGGCGGGAGGAGTATTTTTTAAGGGAAATATACGTGACGTAAAAGTTGACCCTGCGGAAGCACATGAAACAAAGAAAATAATTGAGATTGCGTAGATGAATAGAACCATCAAATAGATGCAGGACGAAATAAACATGTTGAGAAGGGGAGATAATTACATGCAAAACCCAAGAATTCCAATTCCTGAACAAAGAAGGAACCCTCCCCCCGAAAACAGAGTCATATTTGAGAATACTGAAGACCCACTGAGACCAAGCGTTCCCAGGCATCTCACTTCAAATGCGGCTAGTTTGGATGATGTCCATGTCAAGAAATTGACTGAGCAAGAAGGTTATTACTTACCTGATGAATGCTCTGAGACAATGCAGATGGAAATATGTGAGGCATCCATGTACATATATGGAGAGGGAGAAAAATGATCCTAACTCGCAAGAAAACGTTTCCCAGACAAGAGGATTTGTAAATAGAAAAAATAATAAAGGGAACTCCGACAAAGAAAAACAAAAATAAAAGGAAAAGGAAAAATCCAATTAAAAAGTGTCAAATGAGAAGGTGATAGTTGGAACCACAAGGAAACTCGTAGGGACAAGCTCAATTCAAATGATGTACAATGTTGTGAAGGACTTAAGTAAGTTGAGGATAACCTTTCCTTTTACATAAGTGGTGAAGATTCCTCATCAAAGGCAAAATATATTGAAGTTGCTGGATGATCCATTAGAAAGAATGAAAGCTGTTGATATCACTTCAAAACAAAACCAGAGCTTGTCGATTTCTAAGCTGAGAGGGAAAATTACACCCTTCTACATCTCAATTGAAAACCATGATGTTGCATTACATAACTGTTTAGTTGATACTGGTGTGACAAATAATATAATGCCACTCGCAGTCATGGAAACATTGGGTACGAGATACACTAAATATTATGAAACTGACGAGATCATATATGCCATCAATTCTAGAAAAGTGTTGGCGTACAGACAAATCAAGGATTTTTATGCATGAATTACAACAACTCCCCATATATTCACAATTTTTAATATTATTATGGTAGATCTACTTCCAACATACATGTTTGTGCTGGGAAGAGATTGGAGCTCCATGATCGGTGGATATATATGCTACCAAGAAAGAAGGGAGCAATGATTAAAGTACCCCGTGATCCCAACAAACCTTTCTCCTTCAAGAAGAAGGATAATGAATTAAAGGAAGACTGCATAGATGCCGAGATCATAAACTATGCTATCTTGGACATGGAGTAGAACAAAAACCTAGAACGAGTTCAAGACTTGGAGGTCCCAGAATGTGTATTTTAAGGCTACTGGAGATTTTCATTTGATGGGGCATGCTCTAAATCGGGGAATAGAGTTGGGACTGTTCTCATAAGCTCAGATAAGATGGTTCATCCTCACGCTGTAAGGCTGGAGTTTCCATGCACAAATAACAAGGCAAAATACGAAGCTTTAATCCAGGGGATGATCCTCGCACAAGGAATGAAAATAGAACATCTCACTATGATTGGAGATTCGTAGTTGGTCATCAACCAGGTTATCCAAAAATACAAAATAAAAAAGGAAAGACTTAAAATGTATTTCAAAAGAGTTAATGAATTAATGGAATCTTTCAGCTCTTTCAATATTGATTTCATTCCAAGGGATAAGAACCATAAGGCTCATTCTCTAGATTTGGCGGCTTCATTATCAAATCCAGTCGATATCCTGAGAAAAACATCTTTCCAGGTGGAAAGGGCCTTTAGGCCATTTGTGCCTGATAATATTGAGTACTTACAAGTGTTTGACAATGATGAACAATTGGATATTTTTTTGTTCAACGATGATGATGAAGAAGATGATAAAGCAATTGTTGTCCCCAAAGACTGCATACAAGCTGAATCTTTGTTCACAAAATACGACCACGCCAAAAATATTCTTGAAGAAGTTTCTGTTCGAAAGGCACAAGAAACAATAAAATTCAATATTGGAACATATCAGTGCCCGAAATATGTCATTTTGGGAGTTGATTTCACCCCCAAAGAGTAGGGATGATTTTAAGGATGAAAATTTATTTTAAAATGTAGAAACCTTGGCAAATATTACTAATCCTTCACATGCCAACTAGAAAATATTTGGCGATATTTTTGTAAAAATATTTAAATTTCTAAGGATTTTATATAGTTTGTATAAAATTTTGGCGATTTTTAAGGTAAAATAATTTTATCCTATAAAATTTGGGCGAATCATTTTTAGAATAGCGAATCTTTTTTTGGGAAAAGCATGGAAAATTAGCCCATGAGCAAAATTTAGCCCCTAAAATCATCCCCGGCGAAGAGGTTGATAAATATGTTGCCTTGTTCAAAGACTATATATATGTGTTTTCTTGGACCTATGATGAATTAAAGGCTTATGACAAAACAATATTCCATCATATCATTCCTTTGAGGTGAGAAGCCAAATCAGTGGAACAAAAAATAAGAATGATGAATCCCAAGATGAAGCCTCTGGTAAAAATTGAGTTGGAAAAGTTGAAGAAAGCAAGGATAATCTTTCCCATCAGACATTCATACTGGATTTCAAATACAGTGATTGTCAGGAAGAAGACAAGGGAAATATGAATGTGTGTCGACTTCAGAGATATTACCAAAGAGAGCATAAAAGATAATTTTCCGCTGACCAACATGGAGTTTCTACTACAACAAGTTACATGATCGACATGCATGTCTATGTTGGATGGTTTCTCTGGATATAATCAAGTTTTAGTGGCTGAGGAATATAGAGAAAAAACAACACTTATCACACCATGGGAAACATGTGCATACGCTAGAATTCCCTTCGGTTTGAAGAATGTTGGAGCTACGTTCGAAAGAGCCATGGATCATGCGTTCAAATGATTGATAGGAAAGTTCATGGCATACTACCAAGATGAATTGACAGTGCACTCAAGAAAAAGGGAGGATCACATCCATCATTTAAGAAAAGTCTTTGAAAGATGTAGATCATACAACGTCTCTCTCAACCCAAAGAAATGCTTGTTTGTTGTAATTCAAGGAAAGCTGTTGGGCCACATTGTATGCAAGGAAGGGATCTACATTTAACTGGAAAGAGTTAAAGCAATTAATGAACTCAACCCCCTGACATCCAAGAAGGGAGTCCAATCATTCTTTAGGAAAATTAATTTTGTTCGAAGATTTGTTCCTGATTATGAAAGCATCGTAAAACCCATCAATTTTTTGCTGAAAAAAGAGCAGAGGTTTGAGTGGAAAATAGATAATCAGGAAGCATTCAACAAGATCAAGGGGGCCATCACCACCGCTCCCTTCCTCATTAGTCCATATTTTCAAAAGGATTTTATTATCTATTCATTTTTACAAAGGCAATTGTCGCTTCCATCCTCACTCAAAAAAATAGAAATGGAGAAGATCTCCCCATAAGTTTTATAGGAAACACTCTACACAATAATGAGTTGAGGTATTCAAAACTTGAGAAACAAGATTTTTCTCTCGTAAAAGTTGTGGCACACTTTCAAACTTATATACTAAACTCTCATGTTATTTCCTACGTCCCCTCGTCCCCTGTCAAGATGCTCCTAAATCAATAGTTGAGGGAAGGAAAATGGGCCAACTGGTTAGAAAAAAATCAAGAGTATGATTTCAATATCAAATCGTTGAAGGAAATAAAAGGAAAAGGATTATGCAAGCTTATGGAGAATTGGGAGTCATTCGATGGGATGATTTCAATCTTAGTCGGGGAACCATTAGCTGATTTAGAATGGTACAAAGATATCATATTCTATTTAAGATCCGAGAAATTCCCTGTTACAATGAGTTCCAAGGAGCGAAGGACACTCAAGATGAAGGAGAACCAATATATATTGATTGCTGATATACTTTTTAGAATAAATTTTGATGGTATACTACTGAGATGCATCAATGAGAATCAAGCTCCAACACTGATTAAAGAATTCCACTAGCAAATATGCGGTGGACACTTTTCACCCACTGTAACTACTCACAAAATAATGAGATCGATATTCTACTGGCCGCCAATATTCAAGGACTCGTACACTGCAATAAGGATATGTTAGTCATGCCAGCAGTTCTCAGGAAAAATGAAGAAAGATCCAATGCCTCTGTAGTCGATTGTGGTGGAACAACCATTTTCCCAATGGGGACTTGATGTCGTTGGGCCGATTAATTCTAAATCTAGCAAAGGGTACATGTACATTCTAACAACTATCGATTATTTCACAAAATGACCAGAAGTGATGGCATTGAAGAAGGCCGACGCTGAAGGATTGATTGGATTCCTCAAAGACAACATTCTGTCGAGGTTTGGTGTCCTTGATAAATTTATCACAAACAATGGTTCAATCTTCATTGGGTCAAAATTTATAGAGTTTTGTGGACAATATGGGATGATTATGGGTCAGTATTCGAATTATTATGCACAAGGAAATGGCCTTGCCGAATCCACGAACAAAACACTTGTGCATATATTGAAGAAAACTATTGATGGAAACCATATGAATTGGCATATGAAGATGATAGAAGCATTATGGGCAAGCATGAAAACCCTGAAAGATACTACTGGGATGAATCCGTATCTATTGGTTTATGGGAAAGAGGAAAAATGCCAATTAACCTCGAGCTTAATGCATTGATCTTCGGGGTTAATACTGAATATACAGAAGACACTTCGCCTACCCAGAAAAAGATTAATCAATTTATAAAGCTGGAGGAGGAATGAAGCAAATCCCTAAACAAGACTTCTCAGAGGAAACATATCGTTAAAAAATATTTTGATCAAAGAACAACTATGAAGAACTTTCAGAAGGGAAAACTGGTACTACTTTGGAACAAAGCCAAGTAAAATACATCCATGTACATGAAGTTCGAAGAACTATGGATCAAACCCTATGTTGTCGAAAATATATTGGGATTCAAATCATATATGCTCCAAGACATGAAAGTAAAAAGGTTAATGCTGCCCGTCAACGAGCAACATCTGAAAGGTTTTGTCTCCTAACACTTTTCATTCTCATTGTACATAATTTTATTTCTAGTTTGTATATTCTTAATTTGAATCCATAACCCAATGGGCAGAAGCACCTGGTCAGGAGATATTCTAGATTCTTGACAACCCACAAGGGGTCATCATCCCATAGTTGGAGCCTGTTGTTGAGTTCATTTCCTGCTTCCAAAGAATTCCCTCCCCTTTTCTATTCTCCCGAATTCTTTTCTCCCTTTCTTTTCCCCCTTCTACACTTACCCATTTTTCCCTTTTCTTTTTCCCCTCTTACTATCCATTTCTAGTTCTAACACTTAGTCTCATTTTATACCGCGGGTTCTTGGGTTGGTAGAATTATAATTTCTCACCTCCATATACAACTTCACATCACGAGTTCGACCGACCACCATGTTGTTCCATACTTATCCGATTCTACGATCGTAGGTTCTCGGGTTGACGGGATCGAGCTTTCATGTTCCCATGTTCTGTGACAGATACATTGCACCAAAGAGTTCCATGATCTACATTTCAATTCCCAGACTCCTCGAACTGCTTAAGTGCCATTCAACCTACATGAATCCATTTGAACACCGTGCCGTACCACACTTAGCCAATTTCATACCTCATACCATCACGGGCTCTCAGGTTTGCAGGTTCTCGGGTTCACAAAAATCTCAAGTCACATATTTCCCTCGTCCGTTCCTCCCACCCTCATGCCCTTCCCAATGCACATTTAATATGACTTTAATGCTAATAAATTACCATACAGGTTCGAAAGGATGGTCATTAATAAGTGAAAGGCTCAAGGAGCTCTCCTATTAAAACACATTAAAACAAGATTTACATAGGATTATATCATCTCCCTCCAACGTTCATTACTTACATAATTTGGAGCAAGGGAACGTTCTCACTGACTTATGGAAGAAACTCAATAATAGTTTTGGGGAGATACAATGAATATTTTCGGATGCGAGGATCAGAGTTTTTAGTGGTCCAGGGTATATTCCTATTATTCATCCCCTTTTTCCCAGAAGGAAATAATTTGGACGTCTGGAATTGCACGCGTAGGGTGTGTCCTGAAAGTTTTTGATTGTAAGGAGTTGGTCACCTGGTGCACTGAGAGATACATTCCAAGCCATTAGATCATCCATTTGTGGGACCATTCCCCTATCCCTCTGTCACCTCAGGTTTTCTGTAATATGTTGAGGCTTCCCAAGCCAACGCTCACCTTCAAAGGTGAATATTGCAGAGAGTTCTTAAAAAACATGACAATGGACTATACCTCTTACTTGAATTCCTAGAGAACCTAGCGGCCGTCCCCGAGGACACCAAAAGATTGCAGGTTGGCTCATTTTAAAACCCCTTTCGAGAAATTGCATGGCATTTTACGAGGATAGCATGACAGGAAACCACAACCAACATATCTCGAATGTTTCTTTACATTCTATATTTTACAGTCAAAGAACATGCCATATTCGATTGGGGTAAGTTGATTTCCATTGAAATCTCTTCCAATTTGGCGTAATACAAGAAGGAGAAGAAATTCTTTATGTCATCTTATTTGGTTTTCACGATAACGCATTGCTGTCAGTTCTCGAGATTATTTTTGTGGAACAAGGTAAACTATGAATTCGACCAAGTAACCTTCTGGTACCAAACATTGTGGAGGCACAAGGCCTCCCAACATTTTTATGAAGTCTTTAATGATTTTGTCTCAGTTTTTAAATAATTGTTGTTTGGAAAGAACGCTCCCCGGATGTCTGACTAGGCGAGTAAGTTCCTGGATAGGAAGGGGACACTAGAACAAATGGAAAATTATAATGTTATAAGGATTTTTGGATCCAAAGAAAATCCTTCCTTCCTTCCATGCCACATATCTGGAAAAATGTTTGTTGCTGAAATAACAAGGCAGTACACCTACTGGTTTCATTTTTTCCATGAAAAGAGAAAAAATAAATTCATACCTCTGCCTTGGAAAGTCGAGGATTTCATATTCATAAATATGAACAAGATTGATGAATTTGCGGGTCAATTCCACAACCTTAATTTAAAATATGTTGAAAAAGTGAAAGGGTTCGACCCTAGTGGTATTTTTGTAGAACATCTATTGGCTGTTGGTGTCAAAAATTCTTTCATTAACACTATTTTGAATGAAGACGGAGACAATGCCTCAGGCACTCCCACTCGTGACACCGACGACCTGGAGACAATACTCAAAACCAATGAGTCATACAAACAAAGAGGAAAAGGTCCCGGTGAGAAAAGTGCCCAATCACCGACTATCATGACAAAAAGTACAACATCTCAGAGAAACGCTCCAACGACCTACCCAATTAAGAAGGTAACCCACAGTTCTTCAGGCGACGGAGGAGATAAGAGCCCTCCTTCCAAAATAATTTAAAGTTATCATAAACTTCCCTTGAGGATATCACCTATAGGAGAAGGTGATATCCACAACCTCTCCCTCGAGAATATGGAACTCGAAATTGACATCGAGAAAGTGTTCCCCAACATCGACCAGCTAGAGAACACTGCTTACCAGAACCCTCAGATGGAAATAATTGAGACCGAGGCCTTCGACCAAGAATAGTATTTTGCATTTTAGAGCATTGTTTTTGACAATGAATCCAAAAATTTGATTATTGAGAAAAGAGATGTAAAGAATAAGAAGGGTAAATCTCGTTCAAAGATTAACCTATGGAACATGCGACCTTCCCAAATTTCCCAGATACACTGAGAAACTGAACATTCTCTATACAATTCTATTGGAGGCCTTGAAGCAGAGAATGTCAGGTTAAAGGAGCAAATCAAAGAATTGGAGGAAGCTTTAATGCCCCTTCCATAAATTGCTAGTACTTTAGCAATGATCAGGCCTACCACACCTGTGGAAAAGTTAAAAGGATTGGAAAGCCTTCTCACATCAGCCCAAGGCTATGTGGAAAATAATATCAAGAAAAGAATGAAATTAATAATAGAGGCTTGGGAGATGTCAAAGAGCATGGTCTCTTTTGGAACGAGAGCACACACTTTTCATGAATATCAACAAGAAGATTTGAAAAACAAGGAAGGTTTCTACCTCGATGCGGTTGTACCATTTGGTGTTAAAATTACTAATATGACAGAATTGAGAAGAAGAGAGGAGGATATCCCTTCTCCGAATTGAATAAAACAACTGAACACATGCTGGAAGGAAAAGGTAAAAAGCCTGAATGGTATTGTTCAAGCATGTGGCCATGCCTTAACTAGAAGAGAGGAATTATTCAAGAAGCTAACTGAGATAGATCTAGCTGGAAAAACCAATGATGTCCAAGACCCGAAATTGATACTGAAATCGTTTTTCTTAACCAAGCAAGAATTTGATGAACGCGTTGATATATTTAAAGTGTTGTCATTTGAATTTTTTTATGGCATTCTTGAATATGGTGAAGATGACATGGAAAATTGGCTAGTTGATTATTCAATTAAAAATCAAGATATTGAAGAAGCATTGCATAAAATTTCTATTGATCTAAGGGACTTGGGAGGTAAAATCTTCAATATAAAAATCCGGTATGAAATCAACGTGGCTCTAATGAGGAGATTTATTGAGGAGTGGTTCAAAAAGGATGTCGACAAGCTCATCAATGAAAGGCAAAGGACAGTTGAGATGGTTCCTGTAACTGCCAAGGAGAGCCATAAAAGGACATCAGTGAGCAAGTGAAAAACTATGAGATACCATCATAGTAAGTTCATACTAATCACATTTTTCTGTCTCTATCAAGCTCTTCATTCAGTTACTCCACCTCCTTAAATAGAAAGGTTTAACCAAAGACTGGTATTTTCCTTTTTTTTCTTCTTTCAAGGTCTTGCTGCCTTCCCTCGCCACTATCTTCTTTCTACGAGATTCATTCTTATACATATTTGATTTATGGTCAGTGAGAGCCCCAATCCCAGTCATTATGACAAAGACATTTTAATTTCAATGGATATGTATTGAACTATATATTTTTTAGAAATTCCAAGAGAGCTATTTTGGGAACAATCTCGACTATACTTTGTAACCCAATTTTTCTAAATATAAAGTATTTGAGGTTGATCTATCATTATCTCCATTTGAGTTGGCCATGTACTAATCTGTCAAGGTTCTCTTATGCATGAGAATCATTTTATTTTAGTTTTTATGTGATCATAAATCTTTAGCCCTATTATGATGGATGTGAGGAATTCTATTTATTTGCTTTAAATGTATGAATGTGTGTGTTTCCTGGTCCATTCTCAGGAACTCTCTTTTTAAAATAAAATAAAAATATTTTCCGTTTTCTGTTATATCTATTTTACTTTCTTTTGACAAACTTCTTATAAAAGTTCCACATTTTATAAATATCGGACACAGGAGTACCACCTCTATAAAAACGCAGGAGGATTCACATCCTTGTGAGGTTTCCATTTCACTCCTGACGAATTCAAGCGTCAATAGAAAATTATTCTCACAATCCTATTCCAAAGATGTACACCTAATCTAAGATGGGTTTGAAGATCCCTAGAAAGGTTGCTAGATAAATTTTAATTAGTGCTTGATTTTAATCCGTTTTTCCTCAAAGGAGTGGCCGTGAAACTGATGGTGTTTCAAATTGACTCTTTAAACCATGCAGGAGGAAAATGAAATGCAAGAATTTCAACTTCTATGAAAACTAGCTATGGGAAGGAGCAAGAAGTTTCAAGCAAATAAATAATTTCTTGATTGATTACTATGTGTGCACTAATAATGAAAAAAAATATGAGCTAATTATACAGATAAATGGAAGCAAACTGACCCAAATTTTAAAAATACCATGCAAATGTCATAGTTTACTTAGTACACCTATACAACATTGAATCAAATGTCATCATTTCTAACATAGTAAACTTTTATGATTATAGATACCACCATACACATCTTAAATAATCATAAGGATCAAGGGGGCTTCACCTTGTTGACCAATATCTTATCACGTAATTCATTCATAACGTTTTTTTTAAATTATGAACCTGTTATTACTCTTTAAATTTGTTCGACTGAGAAAAAAATGACATAGGTAACCTACACACCAACTTTAGAGCTGGGTACTAGCCTACTCAACTCAGAGAGGGATCTCTCCTGTCACTTGGTATTTATTTAACAATCAATGGATAGGTTTTGTTGTTTTGGGGAGTTTTTTATAATTTTGCTGGCAAGTAAGGGGAGGGACACTTAGGGCTATGGAGTCAAACTTATGAAACAGATGGAAGCACTGACTAGTCAGTAGAACTCTCCAGAGGATAAAGGCTAAATGAGGTGATAAATCTGAGTTATAAATTGTAAATTTGCAGAGTGTAGTAAGAAAAGAAAACATATAACTACATCATAGCATTAAATAAATGAATTCTGAATTAGTTAGGAAGAACTGAACACAATTTAAATTGCTTTAGCCGAGAGCATCACAAGATGAATTTTGGGCCTTTGACTATCCAATTTAAACATAAGACAGTGAAAATGAAATCATAAATACATGAAATACATACAAAGAGAGGAGACAAAACTCATATTACCACCATTAGAATATTTTCATGGAAATTTCAAGACTTTTTGCATGTGTATTCAATTCAGCTTCATAAAATTACATTCAAGTTCCGAATACCTAAAATTTGTTCCCTTGCACTTCTACCAACCTCTAATACATTTGGAACTCCTAATATTTATACAAGTTTGAGTTCCTTCGGTTTGAAATCGATTACAATGATTGAAATGAAACATTTTAGTTTCTGAAACTGATTACAATAATTAAGAATGATAGTTTCGGTTTGAAACCGATTACAATAATTAGCAAGAAAACATTTGATGATCCATATTCTAGCTCCTTTGACGCTTCAGTCTCGTCCTTTGCCACTTGTTATTCTATGTTCTTCCAACTGATCTATCATCTTTAGTGACACCTGGACGTCATTTACTGGACCCTAGAAAACTGCACTTTGTCCTACCCAATTGTACCATTTCCTTCCATTGCAAGTTAGAAAGGATATCATAGTCTATCATTTCATTGTTCAGGATCTCCAGGTCAATGCAAGAGGCATAATTCATGACTGGTAGTCCAATTTTGACTAATTTGAACTGATTCAAAATCTCAAAGTCTCATTCACAACAATGTACCTGCTTCCGGCTGTGATGGCCATGTTGTCTTTATCATTTATGAAATTTAAATACACTCTGAATTTTACAGATTCAACAACTATATAGTCCCAGATGATATGCTTGGCTCCCTGCAACAAGCCTTTTCCTCTTAATCTCATCTTCAATTTATCTATCCTTTCCTGCAAGACTTCATTTTTCTTTTGAACTCGAGCCATTCTTTCATCCTTTGCCTGCATCTCCTGCTTCAATTTCTCTATGCTTCCTTTCAGACCCTTGATTTCTCCTTCCTTCAGGCTAACTTGTGACATAACCTGGACAAGTACTTCAGTGTTTTTCCCAACTTCTGCATCAGGAGGTACAACTACAACCCTTTTTAGCAATTCTATTTGCCCTTGTGACCAGTTCACCTTTTCTTGTTCCAGTTGCAATGCCCTAGCCTTGTATTCCAATTCCTCTTGACGAAGTGTTTTATTTTACTGTTCTAGAGCAACCAATTCTTCTGTTTGTGGATGCTCTGTGGAAGACATTTTCAGTTTCTTATTCAATATTTGAATAAATTTTTCCTTCTCATCCAATGATGATTTCACCCCTTTGGGGTCTTCAGATTCCATCCTCTTGACCCAAGTTTTCCAATATCTTCTAGATGATTTTTCTTGCCTCAAATTCCCTTCCAATTTCATTGCATAAGATGACAACTTTGAATTCTTCAAGCTTAAACTCATGTAATCAAAATACAACATATCACTAGTGTTCTTATAGAATTTGAACTTGTCTGGAGCACTGATGTTGTCATACCTTATCTTGATCTCCGATACTTTGTCTTCATCTACAACTGCAATGTTAAAGGTCCTCTTTTCAATGCCCCTTACTGTGAACGAAGAAGATTTGTGCTGAGAAATATTTTCCACTTCAGGGACTAAATCCCTCATCTCACCAAGAGCTATGTTTCCCTTCTCAGCATAATGTTTTTCCAAGTCTTCTTTACATTGATAAGCTACCCCAGATGTTTTATCAAATATGTGTTTCTTGCTGCTAAAGGTTCTTGAGCTACTTTCACTTTGGAGTTTTCTTTCCTTTTCAACCTCTATAGTGCTAGTGCCACTTTCCACCATATCTATATTTACTTGTTATCAGGGATCTTCCTCATCTAAATCTACTATCTGTGGATACTATGAAATATTCATCTTCTTAGGAGAAATCTGTTGATCACTGGTGCCCATGGCCTCTGAACTACTTCTCTTTCTGTAAACACTCACCTTGGGGACTTTGACTATCAGTTTCTAGGAAGTTTGCAGTGTTTGAATTTATTGCATGGCTACCTCCACTTTTTGTGTTTGAGATGGTTGGAATATTGCTTCCATATCAACACAAACTTCTAGGTTTTCCAGCTTATCAAAACCCTCAACATTTTCATTCTCATAAGGGGCCTTTTTGTTCATCACTCTTCTATTGGAAATGTTAAGCCCTAATATTGGCTGATTACCCCTTAATTGGGGCATATTGGATTAGTAATTTTATTTTATTTATGTCGGATTTATTCCATTAGTTGTAATTATACCTCCTAGTCTCCTATATATACCAAGGAGACATTTTCATTTGGAATCATATTGTACTTGAACATTTAAGTGGGCTAAAAGGAGGTTGCCCCCTCGAAGAGACTTATTATCTGAAATTATCTCTTTTTCAAGGTGTTGAGTACTTTTTTCTGAGGTTTTTCTATGCTATATTGATATTTGGTTCTTAACATATGGTATCAGAGCTCAAGGTCTTGGGGTTTTGCTGCTACATCTAAGATACCTTGGAATTTTTGCTATAACTTTTTTTCTACAATGTTTCATAAGGAATGACTTGGAGGATATTTATTAGACGGATCAAGGTACATTGGGTTAAAATTTCATCTCCCGAGGCCTTATACTTTCAGAGATACAACCTGTACAAGAAAGGGTTCTGGAATAATCCTGAACTGAGTCATTGCAGAATTTTCTCTATAAAAAATTTTCTGTAACATTTCAGACCCTAAAATCCAGAGGATATTCACAAACATTAGTAAGGTATATGTGGTAAAATTTTTAGCTTCTAGGTCATCTTAAATTTGTAGATACACCCTGTGTAAGATAGGGTATCTGACTAGTCCTATTGACTAGTCTCAAGAAGGTGTTCCAGGTAAAACAATCATAACTTCTT
>ML792035.1:196700-230363 GCA_009831015.1 Picea engelmannii
TGTTTGTTATTATTGCAAGTCCTTGTGATATAAAGGGAACTAGGATTATTCCTTCCTGGTGATGCTACTATCATCCTCAATGTTAATAATAATATACCATTGAAATATCCTTGAACCAAATACTATAAAATGATGACTTAATAATGGAGACTTGAGATTAAATTGGATTACCTTATGGTTAAGGTACTCGCCGATTTATGAAATTAAATGGAGTATTGGGTCTGTTTTCAGTCACAGTGGAGTCATAGTCAATGCCTTGTCTTATTATTTGGTCACTGTCTGAGTCCTTTTGTCTTGCGCCTTCCGTAGAATACGAGGTTTCTCGTTTCATTATTGATTGGATTGGTTGTAATAATTTCGTTGCTTGGTCTGCTGGTTTCGGGTGGGATGTAGACACCTCCATGTTCCTCAGAACAGTCACCAACCCTGAGACCTTAAATGGTTAAAATTGATGGGAACCTGGGCTTGAGCGTTTCCTATGTGTCTTGGAGGTCCTAACCATTGCAGGGTAGGATGGATTGGAAGTCAGTCTTTTTATGGTCGATGGATGGTCGTTTAATGCTTGCAGTTACTTGTTGCGTGCTTTATGTCATCTTGTTGTGTTCATCGTGGTTGTGTCTTGTAAGTTGTCGGGTGGCGACTTAGAGTCGAATATGGTTGCTTCCCTTGTACACGCGCGCACACACCTTAAAAAAAAAAAAATTCTTTTGCACCTGTTATCAGAGTTAGTTGTCGTGACGAACAGGAGGTTCGTTACAAAGGATATAGTGGAATCTAATAGGTGATAAGTTATACCCTTGGAGAAACATGAGCATGTAGTCTCTTCCCTAGAAGAAAGGTCTTGAATTTTAAGGGTGCAACATTTGGACACAATTAAAAGTTGAGAAAATGAAAACTTAAATTTGAGAGAAAATATGGAAGGAAAAAAGGAATGAACTAAAGATAAAATTGAGAAGATAATGATTTTGGATACAAAATGGGGAAAGTAGATCTATAGAATCCCATACATACAAGGAGGAGGAACTTACCATGCCATTGTAGGTGAGGGTTGAAAGTACTAATCTGAAATATGTGTTGAGAAGACATCCTTAAATGGTTTTAGATGTGGAACTAGTCCCGGTTTTAAAGGAAATGCAACAGGAGGCCATAGTTCAATATTAAAGGACCACAAGAGATTTAGGGGATACAATGTTACAAATGTCCCAAACCAAGTGGGAAGAATTAATCCCTACATTTAAGAGAGAAAAAACAAAAAGAGAACTACATCACTCCACTAACTTAGTGATGAATAACTTAGTGATACACAACAAAAGTTGTTTCTATAGTGAAGCACACACAMAAGTTGTTTCTATTAGMAAAAATGTTAGTCATCAAGAACACACAAATGTTTTCTCATTAATACTATAACTCTTTGAAAGAAAAGATAAATCAAAATACTAAATTACTCTAAAATTACAATTAAAATGCTCTATTCTTTAATCGATATTTCTGAATAGTCTATGAAAATGGATATGCATAAGCATTGTTCTATCAATATGTAACACTACTTAGTACAATAGTTCTAATTCATTACTAGTATCATGTTGGTATCATAGTAATACCATAATGATTACCATAATATTACTTGTTCACACTTGTATGATCTAGCACATGCTAATTAATCTAGGAGTCAAGCATGGAAACAAACCTTCTCACAAAGAAGCGCTAGTTAGTGACGGAATCCAACATCACAGGATCGATGCGAAGGGGATGAGTTTCGGTGGGTGGGAAATTTATGTTGACAACCTTCTTAATGAACTAATGCCCTGGTGCAATTTACCTCACCGAGTAGTGGGAAACCCTCCCAGTAGTCTGATTGAGTCTAGCCAATGTTGATCCTAGGTACAACACCACCATCTCTATGCTGTCACCTTGGGTAGGAAGTCTAAACGATTATGGCCTCTATGGTACCACCTACTATACCAAAGTATAGGGGGGACAGTCGACAGTCGACACCAAGACCAACAAAGAAGGGCTGATTACTCTGTTGGCCCCAATGCGACCTCGTGCTTGACCGTTGTGTTAGAAGGGATTCCCAAAGTCAGTGATATAGAAACTGGATTTCACTCCCTAACTCAAATATTTATGTTTGTTTAGTATCTTTGGAAAGTGTTGAGGTCATTTTTTTCTTCCGAACAATTCCCTCCCCTTTTCTATTCTCCCTTTATTTACCCCCTTCTACACTTACCCATTTTTCCCTTTTCTTTTTTCCCTCTTACTATCCATTTCTAGTTCTAACACTTAGTTGCATTTTATACTGTGGGTTCCCATGTTGGAGGAATTACAATTTCTCACCTCCATCTACAACTTCACATCATGAGTCTGACTGATCGTCGTGATGTTCCATACTTAGTCAATTCTACGATTGCGGGTTCTCGAGTTGACGGGATCGAGATTTCATGTTCCCGTGTTCCATGATAGACACATTGCACCAAAGAGTTCCATGATCTACATTTTGATCCCTGGACTCCCCAAACTGCCTAAGTTTCTTTCTGCCTACATGAATCCATCTGAATTTCACGACATCCCACACTTTGCCAATTCCGTGCTTCATACCATTGTGGGCTCTCGAGTTCACAGGTTCACAAAAATATCAAGTCATATATTTCCCCCGTCCATCCCCACCACCCTCGAGCCCTTCCCAATGCACATTTAATATGATTTTAATGCTTATAAGTTACGATACAGGTTCGAAAGGATGGTCATTAATAAGTGAAAGGATCAAGGAGATCTATTTAAACTCATTAAAACATGATTTATGCAGGATCATATCATCTCCCTCCAGTGTTCATTCCTAACATAATTTGGAGCAAGGGAATGTTATCGTCGAATTATGGAAGAAACTAGAAAATAGTTCTGTAGAGGTACACTGAATATTTTAAGACGTGAGGATCAAAGTTTTCAGTGGTCTAGGGAATATTCCTATTATTCATCCCCTTCTACCCAGAAGGAAATAATTTGGACGTTTGGAATTGCGTGCGTAGGGTGTGTCTCAAATTTTTTTGATAGTAAGGAGTTGGTCACCTGGTGCACTGAGAGATACATTCCAAGCCATTAGATCATCCAGTTTCGGGACCATTCCCCTGTCCCTCTGTCACCTTAGGTTTTCTGTAAGATGTCGAGGTTTCCTGAGCCAACGCTCATCTTCAAAGGTGAATATTGTAGGGAGTTCTTAAAAAAACATGATAATGGAATGGACCTCTTACCTGAATTCCTAGAGAACCGAGCAACCATCCCTAAGGACATCAAAAGATTGCAGTTTGGATCATTTAAAAATCCCTTCCGGGAAATTGCATGGATTTTTACGAGGATAAAACGACAGGAAACCATGACCAACATATCCCAGATTATTATTTACATTCTATATTTTATAGTCAAAGAACATGCCATCTTCGATTGGGGTAAGTTGATTTCCATTCAAATCTCTTCCCAATTGGCGCAATACAAGAAGGAGAAGAAATTATTGGTGTCATCTTATTTGGTTTTTACGATAGAAAATTGCTGTCAGTTCCCGAGATTATCTGTGTGAAAGAAGGTAAACTGTGAACTCGACCCAGTAACCTTCTGGTATCAAACATTGTGGAGGCACAAGGCCTCCCAACATTTTTATGAAGTATTTAATGATTTTGTCTCATTTTTTAAAGAATTGTTGTTTGGAAAGAATTCTCCTCGGATGTTTGACTAGGTGAGTAAGTTCCTGGATAGGAGGGGGACACTAGAATAAATGGAAAATTATAACGTTATAATGATTTTTGGATCCAAGGAAAATCCTTCCTTCCTTCTGTGCCACATATCTGACAAAATGTTTGTTACTGAAATAACAAGGCAATACACCTACTGGTTGCATTTTTTCCATAAAAAGATAAAAAAGAAATTCATACCCCTGCCTTGGAAAGTCGGGGATTTCATATTCAAAAATATGAAAAATATTGATGAATTCGCATGCCACTTCCACATCCTCAATTTAAAATATGCTGAAACAGTAAAAGGGTTCGACCCTAGTGGTATTTTTGTAGAACATATATTGGATGTTGGTTTCAACAATTCTTTCATTAAAACTATTATGAATGAATACGAAGAAAATGCCTCAGGAACTCCCGCTCGTGACACCAACGACATGGAGACAATACTCAACACTAATGAGTCATACAAACAGAGAGGAAAAGGTTCGGGTGAGAAAAGTACCCAATCTAAGACTGTCACACCAAAGAGTACAACATATCGGAGCAGTGCTCAAATGACCTACCCAAGTAAGAATGTAACCCATAGTTCTTTAGGAAAAGGAGGAGATAAGAACTCTCCTTCCATCAAAATTGAAAGTTCTCATAAAATTCCCTTGAGGAAGAAAAGAAAAAAACATTGTGCAAGAAGAGGAGGGACCTTGAGGAGAAGGTGATATCCACAACCTCTCCCTCGAGGATATGGAACTCGAAATTGACATTGAGAAAGTGTTCCCCAACATCGACCAACTAGAGAACACTTCTCACTAGAACCCTCAGATGGAAATAATTGAGACCGAGACCTTCGATGAAGAAGAGTCTTTTTCATTTCAGAGCACTATTTTTGATAGCGAATCCAAAAATTTGATTATTGAGAAAATAGATGTAAAGAATAAGAAGGGGAAATCTTGTTTAGAGATTAACCTACGTAACATGCAACCTTACCAAATTTTCTAGATACATTGAGCAACTGGAGATGCTCTAGACAATTCTATTGGAGGCCTTGAAGCGAAGAATGCCAAGTTAAAGGAGCGAATCAAAGAATTTGAGGAAGCTTTGATTCCCCTTCTAGTACTTGCTAGTCCTTTAGAATTGATCAGGCCTACCACACAAACGAAAAAGTTAAAAGGATAGACATGCCTTCTCACATCAACCCGAGTCTATGTGGAAAAGAATATCAAGAAAATAATGGAATTAATAACAGAGGCTTGGGAGATGTCAAAGAGCATGCTCTCTTTTGGAACGAGAGCACACACTTTTCATGAATATCTGCAAGAATATTTGAAAAACGAGGAGGGTTTCTACCTCGATGGGGTTATACCATTTGGTGTTAAAATTACTAATATGAAATAATTGAGAATAAGAGAGGAGGGTCTCCCTTCTCCGAACCGAATAAAACAACTGAACGCATGCTGGAAGGAAAAGGTAAAAAACTTGAATGGTATTGTTCAAGCATGCAACTAGGCCATAACTAGAAGAGAGGATTTATTCAAGAAGCTAACTAAGATAGATCTAGCTGGAAACACCAATGATGTCCAATACCCAAAATTGATACTCAACTCATTGTTCTTAACCAATCAAGCATTTGATGAACAAGTTGAGATATTTAAAGGGTTGTCATTTGAAAAATTCTATGGCATTCTTGAATATGGTGAAGATGACATGGAAAACTGGCTAGTTTATTATTCAATTAAAAATAAAGATATTGAAGAAGCAGTGCGGAAAATTTATATTGATCGAAGGGACTTGGAAGGTGAACTCTTCAATATAAAAATATGTCATGAAATCAATGTGGCGCCAATGAGGAGCTACATCGAGGAGTGGTTCAAAAAGGATGTCAAAAATCTCACCAATGAAGGGAATCTGACGATTGAGACGGTTCGTGTAACCGTCGAGGAGAGCCATAAAAGGAAATCAATAAGCAAGTAACAAACCATGATATACCATAATAGTAAGTTCATACTGGTCACATTTTTTTGTCTCTATCAAGATCTTCATCCAGTTACTCCACCTCTTTAAATATAAAGGTTTAATCGAAGACTGATATTTTCCTTTTTTTCTTTTTTCCAGGTCTTACTGCCTTCCTCTGCCCACTTTATTATTTCTACGAGATTCATTCTTATACATATTTTCTTTATGGTCCATGGGAGTCCCAATCCCAGTCATTATGAAAAACAAATTTTAATTTCAGAGGATATGTATTGAACTATATATTTTTTAGAAATTTCAAGAGAGCTATTTTGGGAACAATCTCAACTGTACTTTGTAACCCGGTTTTTCTGAATATAAATTATTTGAGGTTGATCTATCATTATCTCCATTTTAGC
The DNA here is from genome assembly GCA_009831015.1 of Picea engelmannii. Classification (NCBI taxonomy): domain Eukaryota; kingdom Viridiplantae; phylum Streptophyta; class Pinopsida; order Pinales; family Pinaceae; genus Picea; species Picea engelmannii. The sequence continues at coordinate 202,786 of ML792035.1, forward strand.
TGCCCATGTAATACTCTGTCAAAGTTCTCTTATGCATGCAAATCATTTTATTTTAGTTTTAATGTGATAACAAATATTTATCCCTACTATGATGGATGTGAGGAATTCTGTTTATTATATTTAAATGTATGAATGTGTGTGTTTCTTGGTCCAATCTCAATAACTCTCTTTTTGAAATAAAATAAAAATATTTTCCATTTTCTGTTATATCTATTTTAGTTTCTGTTGATGAACTTCTTATAAAAGTCCCACATTTTATAAATCTTAGACAAAGGAGTACCACCTCTATAAAAAATAAGGAGGATTCACATCCTCGTGACGTTTCTATTTCGGTCATGAAAGATTCAAGCGTCAACATTTTTGGCGACCATACTTGGGACATGAACTGAAGATTCATAACTTGGCCCAACGTTTTGAAATAAATATATGACTTTACCCGAGGGTAACCAACCCCATTTAGAAATTGGACTGAATAATCAACAAAGCATTTTGCACCAATTTTATAATCTGGTAATATCAATAGCCCGGACTCGAGAAGAGTTAGAAGGATCATGGAATATCTTAGTCCAAGAAGAAGAAAGATAAATTCTTCGAAGACAAAGGAGAGAAGAACGACAAGATCAAATAAATCAAAGATTGGCTAGAGCAACATAAGAACAAATTCAAGATTGAAGCTAGACGAATACAAGGGACCCATCACCCGAAGTAAAAGTAAACAAATCTCAGTCCCTAGAAGTGAAAAGTATGATTCTGAAACCTCCTAAAAAATGGTAGCAAGAGATGAACATCCCCGAATCGAACATCATGAGGAGAGACAAGGAGGCAAAAGAGATGCTGCAAGAAACCAAGGAATCCCAGGGTTTGGAAATAGAAGGAGGGTGATAGATTCCCCTCTTAATCTCATAGGTGAACAACATGAACTCCTAGTTCTCCCTAAGGGAACCTTGAAGGAATTTTCTGGAGATGCAACAATCGATGCAAAGAGGCATTTGCATTTATTTATTGACGTTTTTGACTTCCATCGAGTTGAACATGATGAAATCATGGTGAGGTTATTTTTGCAAACTTTATTATAAAGAGCTTATGAATGGTATACAACATTTCCCAGTAGATCCATTTGCTCGTTTAATGACCTCGAAGTTATGTTCCTAAATATGTTCCCCCCCCCCAATTTCCTACCATACCCTCCTCACGAACTTCACCCATATTGGGTTAAGGAAGAATGAAAGGATACAAGATTTTAATCTCAGGTTTAATAAGAATTTGAGTAGAATCCTAGAAGACAAAAGACCAAATGACCTGGTCATTCTCGGTTTCTATAAGAATGCAATTCCCTCAACTGTGAAATGTGCCATCAGGACATCCAATATGGATACCCTAGAGGAAGCAATGACTAAGGCTACTGAGATGGAATAAATTATGATTGAAATAGGCTCCGACCCCGACATTATATTGGGAAGAGTACAAACACATATGGGGGGATTGAATATTGATAATCAAGGAGCTTCCATCTTGAGACGAAACAAAGAGTTTAAACCTCGAGAAACTAAGATTCAAATGACGAGAGGAGGATTTTTTAAGGGAACCCTACCTGACGTAAAAGTTGACCCTGTGGAAGCACATGAAACAAAGCAAAGAATTGAGATTGCACAGATGAATAAAACCATCAAACATTTGTAGAACGAAATAAACAGGCTGAGAAGGGAAGATAATTACATGCAAAACTCAAGAATGCCAATTATCAAACAAAGGAGGAACCCTCCCCCCGAAAACAAAGTCATATTCGAGAATTCTGAAGACCCACCGAGACCAAGGGTTTTGAGACATCCCACTCCAAATGCGGCTATTTTGGATGATGTCTGTGATGAGCAAGAAGGTTATCAATTACCCAATGAATGCTCTAAGACATTGTATATGGAAATATATGAGGCGTCCATGTACATATATGGAGAGGGAGACAATGATCCTAACTCACAAGAAAACGTCGCCCAAACAAGAGGATTTTTAAATAGACCAAAGAATAAAGGTGACTCCGACAAAGAAAAACAAAAAGAAAAAGAAAAGGAAAAAGCCAATGAAAAGGTGTTGAGTGAGAAGGTGACAGTTGGAACCACAAGGAAACCCATAGCGACAAGCTCAAATCAAACGATGTACAATGTCATGGAGGACTTATGTAAGTTGAGGATAACATTTCCTTTTAAAGAAGTGGTGAAGATTCCTCAACAGAGGCATAATATCTTGAAGTTGCTGGATGATCCATCAGAAAGAATGAAAGATGTTGTTACCACTCCAAAACACAACCATAGCCTTTCGACTGCTAAGATGAGAGGTAAAATTCCACCCTTCTACATCTCAATTGAAAACCATGATGTTGAATTACATAACTGTTTAGTTGATACTGGTGTGAGAAATAATATAATGCCACTCGCGGTCATGGAAGCATTGTGCATGAGCTACATTAAATATTATGAAACATGAGAGAGAATATATGCCATCGATTCAAGAAAAGTGCTGACATACAGAGAAATCAAGGATTTTTATGCATGGATTACAACAACTCCCCATATCATCACAATTTTTAATATTATTGTGGTAGACCTGCCTCCAACATACAGGGTTGTGCTGGGAAGAGATTGGAGCTCCATGATTGATGGATATATAATTAACAACGATATTTGTATGATGCTATCAGGCAAGGAGGGAGAAATGATTAAAGTACCCTGAGAGCCCAAAAAACCTTTCTTCTTAAAGAAGAAGGATAATGAATTAATGGAAGACTACGTAGATGTCGTGATCATAAACTATGCTATCTTGGACATGGAGTAGAATGAAAACCTAGAACGAGTTCAAGACTTGGAGGTCCCAGAATGTGTATTTGAAGGCTACTGGAGAATTTCGTTCAATGGAGCATGCTCTAAATCGAGGAACAAAGTTGGGATTGTTCTCATAAGCCCATATAAGACAACACACCTCACGCTGTAAGACTAGAGTTTCCATGCATGAATAACGAGGCATAATACAAAGCTTTAATCTAGGGGATGATCCTCGCATAAGAAATGAAAATAGAACATCTCACTATGATTGAAGATTCAGAGTTGGTCATCAACCAGGTTACCCAAAAATACAAAATAAAAAAGGAAAGACTTAAACTGTATTTCAAAAGAGTTAATGAAATGATGGAATCTTTCATCTCTTTCAATATTTCTTTCATTCCAAGGGATAATAACCATAATTCCGATTCGCTAGATTTGGAGGCTTCATTATCAAATCCAGATGATATCCTAAGAAAAACATCATTCCAGGTGGAAATGGCCTTTAGGCCATCTGTGCCCGATAATATTGAGTACTTGCAAGTGTTTGACAATGATGAACAATTGGAGATTTTTTTGTTAAACGATGATGAAGAAGAAGATGATAAAGCAATTGTCATCCCCAAATACTACATACAATCTAAATATTTGTTCACAAAAGACTATCACGCCAAAAATATTCTTGAAGAAGTTTAAGCTCGAAATACACAAGAAATAAGAAAAGTCAATATTGGAATAGATCAGTCCCCAAAATATGTCAATTTGGGAGTTGATTGCACCCCCGAAGAGGTTGGTCAATATGTTTCCTTGTTCAAAGACTATATTGATGTGTTTGCTTGGAACTATGACGACTTAAAGGCTTATGAAAAAACAAGATTCCAACATATCATTCCTTTGAGGGAAGAAGCCAAACTGGTGAAACAAAAAATAAGAATGATGAATCCCAAGATGAAGCCTCTCGTAAAAATTGAGTTGAAAAAGTTGAATAAAGAAAGGATAATCTATCCCATCGGACATCCAGACTGGATTTCAAATCCAGTGATTTTTAGGAATAAGACATGGGAAATATGAATGTGCATCAACTTTAGAGATCTTATCAAAGAGAGCATAAAAAATAATTTTCCACTGACCAACATGGAGTTTCTACTACAACAAGTTACAGGATTGGCATGCATGTCTTTGTTGGATGGTTTCTCTGGATATAATCAATTTTTAGTGGTTGAGGAAGAAAGAGAAAAAAAAACACTTATCACACCATGGGAAACATATGCATACGCTAGAATGCCCTTCGGTTTGAAGAATGTTGGAGCTACGTTCCAATGAGCCATGGATCATGCCTTCAACAGATTGATAGGAAATTTCATGGCACACTACCAAGATTCCTTGACAATGCACTCAATAAAAAGGGATGATCACATCAATCATTTAAGAAAAGTCTTTGAAATATGTAGATCATACGATGTCTCTCTCAACCCAAAGAAATGCTTGTTTGCTGTAACTCAAGGCAAGCTGTTGGGACACATTGTATGCAAGGAAGGGATTTACATTGACATGGAAAGATTTAAAGTGATTAATGACCTCAAATACCCAAATCCTTGAAGGGATTCCAGTCATTCTTCGGGAAAATTAATTTTGTTCAAAGATTTGTTCTTGATTATGCAAGCATCATAAAACCCATCAATTTGTTGCTGAAAAAAGAGCAGAGGTTCAAGTGGACAACAGATACTCAGGAAGCATTCAAAAAGATCATGGGGCCATCACCACTACTCCCATCCTCATTAGTCCATGTTTTCAAAAGGATTTTATTATCTATTCATTTGCTATAGAAGCAGGTGTCGCGTCTATCCTCACTCAGAAAAATAGCAATGGAGAAGATCTCCCCATAAGTTTTATGAACAAAACTCTACATGACTATGAGTTGAGGTATTCCGAACTCAATAAATAGGCTTTGGCTCTCATAATTTATGTGGCACAATTTCAGAGTTATATACTAAACTCTCATGTTATTTCCTACGTCCCCTCACCCCCCATCAAGATGCTCCTAAATCAACAGTTGAGGGAAGGAAAATGGGCCAATTGGTTAGAAAAAATTCAATAGTATGATGTCGATATCAAACCGTTGAAGGCAATAAAAGGACAAGGATTATGCAAGCTTATGGAGAATGGGGACTCAGTCAATGGGATGATTTCAATATTAGTCGTGGAACCATTAACTGATTCATCATGGAACAAATATATCATATTCTATTTAAGATCCGAGAAATTCCCTATTAGAATGAGTTCCAAGGAACAAAGGACACTCAAGATTAAGGAGAACCAATATGTATTGATTGTTGATATACTTTTCAGATGAAATTTTGATGGTATACTACTGAGATGCGTTGATGAGAATCAAGCTCCAACACTGATCAAAGAATTACACGAGGGAATATGCGGTGGACACTTTGCACCCACTGCAACTTCTCACAAAATAATCAGATCGATATTCTACTGGTCATTAATCTTGAGGGACTCGTACCCCGCAATAAGAAGATGTTTGTCATGCCAACAGTTCTCAGGAAAAATGAAGAAAGTTGCGATGCCTCTACAACTGATTGTGGTGGAACAACCATTTTTCCAATGAGGACTGGATGTCGTTGGGCCAATTAATCTGAAATCTAGAAAATTCCACATGTACATTCTAACAACTATTGATTATTTCATAAAATGGCCATAAGGAGTGGCACTGAAGAAGGCCGATGCTGAAGAATTGATTGGATTCCTCAAAGACAACATTCTGTCGAGGTCTGGTGTCCCTGATAAATTTATCACAAACAACGGTTCAATATTCATTGAGATAAAATTCATGGAGTTTTGAGGATAATATGGGATCATTATGGGTCAGTATTCAAATTATTATCGACAAGGAAATGGCCTTGCCGAATCCACGAACAAAACACTTGTGCAGTTATTGAAGAAAACTGTTGATGGAAACCATAGGAAATGGCATCTGATGCTGATAGAAGCATTATGGGAAATAAGGACAACCCCTAAATATACTATTGGGATGACTTCGTATCTATTGGTTTATGGGAAAGAGGAAAAAATAACAATTAACCTCGAGCTTAATGCATTGATCTCTGGGGTTAATACTAAAGATACAAAAGACACTCCGCCTACCCAGAAAAGGATCAATCAATTGCTAAAGTTGGAGGAGGAACGAAGCAAAGCCTTGAACCAGACTTCTCAGAGGCAACATATCCTCAAAACATATTTTGATCAAAGAAAAACTATGAAGAACTTTCAGAAGGGAAAACTGGTACTACTTTGGAACAAATCCAAATAAAATCCATCCATGCACATGAAGTTCGAAGCACTCTGGATCAGACCCTATGTTGTCAAAAATATATTGGGATTCAACTCATATTTTCTCCAAGAAATGAAAGGAAAAATGTTAATGTTTCCTGTCAATAAGAAACATCTGAAAGGTTTCTTCTCCTAGCACTTTTCATTATGATTGTACATAATTTTATTTCTAGTTTGTATATTCTTAATTTGACTCCATAACCCAATGGGCAGAAGCACCTAGTCACGAGAGATTCTGGATTCTTGACAACCCACAAGGGGTCATCATCCCATAGTTGGAGCCTATTGTTGAGGTCATTTCCCACTTCTAAAAAATTCCCTACCCTTTTCTTTTCCCCCTTCAACACTTACCCGTTTTTCCATTTTCTTTTTTCCCTCTCACTATCCCTTTCTAGTTCTAACACTTAGTCACATTTTAGACCGTGGGTTCCCGTGTTGGAAGACTTATAATTTCTCACCTCCATCTACAAATTCACATCATGAGTCTAATCGATTGCTGTGTTGTTCCATACTTAGCCGATTCTATGATCGCGGGTTCCCGGGTTGATGGGACCGAGCTTTCATGTTCCCATGTTCCGTGATAGACACATTGCACCAAAGAGTTATGCAATCTACATTTTGATCCCCAGACTCATCGAACTACCTAAGTGTCATTCTGCCTACATGAATCCATCCGACCACCATGTCGTCCCACACTTATCCAATTTCATGCCTCATACCATCACAGGCTCTCAGGTTTGTGGGTTCCTGGGTTCACAGAAATCTCAAGTCACATATTTCCCTCGTCCGTCCCTGCCACCCTCGCACCCTTCCCAATGCACATTTACTATGATTTTATTGCTAATAAATTACCATATAGGTTCGAAAGGATGGTCATTAATAAGTGAAAGGCTCAAGGATATCTCCTATTAAAACACATTAAAATAGGATTTACGGAGGATTATATCATCTCCCTCCAACATTCATTACTAACATAATTTGGAGCAAGGGAACATTCTCGCCGAATTATGGTAGCAACTCGACAACAAATATGTGGAGATACACTGAATATTTTTGGACGTGAGGATTAGAGTTTTCAGTGGTCCAGGGCATATTCCTATTATTCATCCCCTTTTTCCTAGAATGAAATAATCTGTACGTCTGGAATTGCATGCATAGGGTGTGTCCCAAAAGTTTTTGATTGCAAGGAGTTGGTCACCTGGTGCACTGAGAGATACATTCCAAGCCATCAGATCATCCAATTTCTGGACCATTCCCCTGTCCCTCTGTCACCTCAGGTTTTCCGTAAGATGTTGAGGTTTCCCGAGCCAACACTCATCTTCAAAGGTGAAGATTGAAGGGAGTTCTTAAGAAAACATGATAATGGACTAGACCTCTTACCTGAATTCCTAGAGAATTGAGCAACCGTCCTTGAGGACATCAAAAGATTGCAGGTTGGATCATTTAAAAATCCCTTCCGTGAAATTGCATGGATTTTTACGAGGATAACAGGACAGGAAACCACGACCAACATCTCCCATATGATTATTTACATTCTATATGTTACGGTCAAAGAACAAGCCATCTTCGGTTGGGGTAAGTTGATTTCCATTGAAATCTCTTCCCAATTGGTGCAATACAAGAAGGAGAAGAAATTATTTATGTCATCTTATTTGGTTTTTACGATAGTGCATTACTGTCAGTTCTCGAGATTATTTGTGTGCAAGAAGGTAAACTGCGAATTTGACCCAGTAACCTTCTAGTATCAAACATTGTGGAGGCACAAGGCTTCCCAACATTTTTATGAAGTCTTTAATGATTTTGTCTCAGTTTTTAAAGAATTGTTGTTTGGAAAGAATGTTCCCCAGATGTCTGACCATGTGAGTAAGTTCTTGGATAGGAAGGGGACACTAGAACAAATGGAAAATTATAATGTTATAAGGATTTTTAGATCCAAAGGAAATCCTTCCTTCCTTCCATGCCACATATCTAATTTTTTATTTATTGCTGAAATAGCAAGGCAGTACACCTACTGGTTTCATTTTTTCCATGAAAAGAGAAAAAATCAATTCATACCTCTGCTTGGAAAGTCGGGGATTTCATATTAAGAAATATGAACAAGATTAATGAATTCGCGGACCACTTCCACAACCTTACTTTAAAATATGCTGAAAAATTAAAAGGGTTCAACCCTAGTGGTATTTTTGTAGAACATCTATTAACTGTTGCTTTCAACAATTATTTCATTAACACTATTCTGAATGAAGACAAAGAAAATTCCTCAGGCACTCCCACTCACGACACCAACGACCTGGAGACAATACTCAACACCAATGAGTCGTACAAACAGAGAGAAAAAGGTCCGGGTGAGAAAAATGCCCAATCCCCAATTGTCACGCAAAAGAGTACAACATCTTGGAGCAGCGCTCCAATGACCTACCCAAGTAAGAAGGTAACCCACAGTTCTTTAGGTCCGGAAAAATTTATAGTTCTCATAAACTTCCCTTGATTAAGAAAAGAAAAAACATTGTGCAAGAATAGGAGGGACCTCTAGGAGAAGGTGATATCCGCGACCTCTCCCTTGAGAATATGGAACTCAAAATTGACATCGAGAAAGTGTTCCCCAATGTCGACCATATAGAGAACACTGCTCACCATAACCCTTAGATGGAAATAATTGAGATCGAGACCTTTGATGAAGAAGAGTCTTTTTCATTTCAGAGCGTTGTTTTTGACAACGAATACAAAAATTTGATTATTGAGAATAGAGATGTAAATAATAAGAAGGGGAAATCTTGTTCAAAGATTAACCTATGGAACATGAGGCCTTCCCAAATTTTCCAGATACATTGAGAAACTGGAGATGCTCTAGATAATTCTATTGGAGGCCTTGAAGCAGAGAATGCCAGGTTAAAGGAGATAATCAAAGAATTGGAGGAAGATTTAATGCCCCTTTCAGTACTTTTTAGTCCTTTAGCAATGACCAGGCCTACCACACTTGCAAAAAAGTTAAAAGGATTGGCAAGTCTTCTCACATCAACCCAAGTCTATGTGAAAAATAATATCAAGAAAAGAATGGAATTAATAACAGAGGCTTGGGAGATGTCAAAGAGCATGGTATCTTTTGGAACGAGAGCACATGATTTTCATGAATATCTGCAAGAAGATTTGAAAAACGAGGAAGGTTTCTACCTCGATGCGGTTGTACCATTTGGTGTTAAAATTAATAATATGACAGAATTCAGAAGAAGAGAGGAGGATATCCCCTTTGTGAATCGAATACAACAACTGAACGCATGCTGGAAGGAAAAGGTAAAAAACCTGAATGGTATTGTTCAAGCATGCATCCAGGACATAACTAGAAGAGAGGAATTATTCAAGAAGATAACTAAGATAGATCGAGCTAGCAACACCAATGATGTCCAATACCCAAAATTTATACTGAACTCGTTGTTCTTAACCAAGCAATAATTTGATGAACAAGTTGAGATACTTAAAGGGTTGTTATTTGAAAAATTCTATGGCATTCTTGAATATGGTGAAGATGACGTGGAAAACTGGCTAGTTGATTATTCGATTAAAAATTAAGAGATTGAAGAAGCATTGTGGAACATTTCTATTGATCTAAGGGACTTGGAAGGTGATCTCTTCAATATAAAAATCTGGTATGAAATCAACGTGGTGCCAATGAGGAGCTACATCGAGGAGTGGTTCAAAAAGGTTGTCGACAAGATCACCAATGAAGGGAAAAGGACGGTTGAGATGGTTCCTGTAACCACCAAGGAGAGCCATAAAAGGACCTCAACGAGCAAGTGAAAAACCATGAGATACCATCATAGTAAGTTCATACTAATCACATTTTTCTATCTCTATCAAGCTCTTCATCCTATTACTCCACCTCCTTAAATAGAAAGGTTTAACCAAATACTGATATTTTCCTTTTTTTTCTTCTTTCCAGGTCTTGCTGCCTTCCACAATGACTTTCTTCTTTCTACGAGATTCATTATTATACATATTTTCTTTATGGTCCGTGGGAGACCCAATCCCAATCATTATGACAAACACATTTTAATTTCAGAGGATATGTATTGAACTATATATTTTTTAGAAATTCCAAGAGAGCTATTTTGGGGACAATCTCGACTGTACTTTGTAACCCAATTTTTCTAAATATAAAGTATTTGAGGTTGATCTATCATTATTTCCATTTGAGCTGCCCATCTACTAATTTGTCAAAGTTCTCTTATTCATGTGAATCATTTTCTTTTAGTTTTTATGTGATCATAAATATTTATCTCTACTATGATGGATGTGAGGAATTCATTTTATTTTCTTTAAATGTATGAATGTGTGTGTTTCCTGGTCCATTCTTAGGAACTCTCTTTTTAAAAGAAAATAAAAATATTTTCCGTTTTCTGTTATATCTATTTTACTTTTTGTTGACAGACTTCTTATAAAATTCCCACATTTTATAAATATCGGACAAAGGAGTACCACCTCTATAAAAACACATGGGGATTCACATCCGTGTGAGGTTTCCATTTCGGTCCTAATGGATTCAAGCGTCAACAGAAAGTTATTCTCACAATCCTATTCCAAAGCTGTACACCTAAGCTAAGATGGGTTTGAAGATCCCTAGAAAAGTTGCTAGATAAATTTAAATTAGTGCTTGATTTTAGGCTGTTGTTACTCAAAGGGGTGGTCGTGAAACTGATGATGTTTTGACTCGACTCTTTAAACCATGCAAGAGGAAAATGAAATGCAAGAATTTCAACTTCGATGAAAACTAGCTATGGGAAGGAGAAATAAGTTTCAAGCAAAGAAATAATTTCTTGATTGATTACTATGTATGCACTGCTAATGAAAAAAAGTATGAGCTAATTATATAGATAAATGGGAGAAAAATGACCCAAATTTTAAAAATACCATGCAAATGTCATAGTTTACTTAGTACACCTATACAATATTGAATCAAATGTCATCATTTCTAACATAATAAACTTTTATAATTATAGATACCACCATACACATCTTAAATACTCATAAGGATCACGGGGGATTCACCTTGTTGACCAATATCTTATCACATAATTCATTCATAAAGGGGTTTTTTTAATTATGAACCTTTTAGCACTCTGTAAATTTTTTCGGCTGATAAAAAAAACGACAGAGGTAACCTACAAAACAAATTTAGAGTTGGGTACTAGCCTTATCAACTCAGAGAGGGCTCTTTCCTATCACTTGGTATTTCTTTGACAATCAATGGATAGGTTTTGTTGTTTTGGGGAGTTTTTTATAATTTTGTTGGCAAGTAAGGGGAGGGACACTTAGGGATATGGAGTAAAACTTCTGAAACTAATGGAAGCACTGACTAGTCAGTAGAACTCTCCATAGGATAAAGTCTAAATGAGGCGATAAATATGAGTTATAAATTGTAAATTTGCAGAGTGTAGGAAGAAAAGAAAACATATAACTGCATCAGAGCATTAAATAAATGAATCTTGAATTAGTTAGGAAGAACTTAACACAGTTTAAATTTCTTTAGCCGAGAGCATCACAAGATGAATTCTGGGCCTTAGACTATCCAATTTAAATAGAAGACAATGAAAATGAAATCAGAAATATAGGAAATACATACAAAGAGAGGAGACAAAACTCATATCACCACCATTAGAATATTTTCATGGAAACTTCAAGACTTTCTGCATGTGTATACAATTCAGCTTCAGAAAATTACATTCAAGTTCTGAATAGCTAAAATTCATGCCATTGCACTTCTGCCAACCTCTAATACATTTGTAACTCCTAATATTTATACGAGTTTGAGTTCCTTCGATTTGAAACCAATTACAATGATTGAAATGAAACGTTTTAGTTTTTGAAACTGATTACAATAATTACAAATGATAATTTCAGTTTGAAACCAATTACAATAATTAGCAAGAAAACGTTTGATGATCTAGATTCTGGCTCCTCTGATGCTTTAGTCCCATCCTTTGCCACTTGTTATGCTCTGGTCTTCCAACTAATATGACATCTTTAATGACACCTGGACATCATTTACTGGACCCTGGAAAACCACACTTTGTCTTACCCAACCGTACTATCTCCTTCAATTGCAAGTCATAAGGGATATCATAGTCTATCATTTCTTTGATCAGGATCTCCAGGTCAATGCAGGAGGCATATGTCATGATTGGTAGTCCAATTTTGACTGCTTTGAACTGATTCAAAATCTCAAAGTCTGTAATCAGATTCTCCATTAGTGTAGCTCCTTTCAGATTTTCCTCCAGGGTTTTGAATTTGGAATGATCCATCCTGCACTGAGTGAGGCGAGAGTTGTATTCTTCCTAATCATATAATTTTCCTTTTCCATCCAAAAATGGTGGAAGTCATTTGATAAATAAATCTTCAAACAAATCCTTGAACTCTTGCACACTTTGCTCCATCTGTGTTGCCTTGGTTTGGATTGATTTCAACAGGTTATGTTTATCAATAACCCTCCTGGCCTAGATAATCAACGTGGTTATGTATTTAACTCCAATAGTATGAAGTTCTGTAGTAGGAATGGAGTTGAGTATATTTATGGAATTTCAGACCCATTCTGATGGCTTCTTTGCTAAAGTATCATTCACAACAATGCACCTGATTCTGGCTGTGATTTCCATGCTGTCTTTGTCATTTATGAAATTCAAATACACTCTGAATTTGGCAGCTTCAACAGCTATAGAGTCCCAGATGATATTCTTGGCTCCCTGCAACATGCCTTTTCCTCTTAATATCATCTTCAATTTATCTATCGTTTCCTGCAAGACTTCATTTTCCTTTTTAAATCAAAACATTATTTCATCCTTTTCCCGCATCTCCTGCTTCAATTTCTCTATGCTTCCTTTCAACCCCTTGATTTATCCTTCCTTCAGGCTAACTTGTGATATAGTCTAGACAAGTCCTTTAGTGTTTGGCCCAGCTTCTACAACAAGAGGTAGAATTGCATCCCTGTTTAGCAATTCTGCTTGCCCTTGTGACCAGTTCACTTTTTCTTGTTCTAGCTGCGATTCCCTAGCCTTGCAGTCCAATGCCTCTTGACAAAGTGTTTCATTTTCCTGTTCTAGAGAAACCGATTTTGTTGTTTGTGGATGCTCTATGGCATACATTTTCATTTTCTTCTTCAAGCTTTGAATCAATTTGTCCTTCTCATCCAATGAGGATTTCACCCCTTGGGGGCCTTCAGATTCCAACCTCTTGACCCGAGTCTTCCAAGATCTTCTAGATGCTTTTTCTTGCCTCAATTTTCCTTCCAATTTCATCTCATAAGATGACAACTTTGAATTCTTCAAGCTTAAACTTAGGTAATCAGAATACAACATATCACTGGTGTTCTTATGGAATTTGACCTTGTCTAGAGCACTGATGTTTTCATACCTTATATTGATCTCAAATAATTTGTCTTCATATGCAACTGCAATGTTAAAGGTCCTATTTTCAATGTCCCTTACTGTGAACAGAGAAGATTTGTGCTAAGAAATCTTTTTCACTTCAGGGACTAAATCCCTCATCTCACCCAGAGCTATGTTTCCCTTCTCAGCATAATTTTTTGCCAATTCTTCTTTAGATTGATAAGATGCCCCAGATGTTTCATCAAAGATGTGTTTCTTGCTACTAAAGGTTCTTGAGCTGCCTTCACTTTGGAGTTTGCTTTCATTTTCATCCTCTACAGTGCTAGTGCCACTTTCCACCATATCTAGATTTACTTGTGTTGGTAGAGGGGTAGACCCGGGGTTTTCAATCTGCTGTTGTGCCACAACCTCTTGCTCGACAAACTCCTAGATGAGTGCGTCATTAACCGACCCTTCTAGGCATTGCTATGCTGAATTCATGACCTGCTCCAGATCTGTTCCTTAACTCTCAATCTTTGTGAATAGATGAGATGCCTTGTCCTGCATAGGTTGAAGTTGTTGAGTTACTTCCATTACCTTGCTCTGGATCGTATGGATCTACTGTTGGGCGGTGTGCTACTCATGAGACCGCTTCATTCTTTCTATGGGTGATAGGGCCTTCAGCTACACCTGTAGATTTTCGGCTTCATGCTTCACCTCTTGGAGCCGTGACTCCAATTTATGTAATTTTGGATTCTCGGTTAGGTTCTCATATATATGAGCACTTCGACTACTTAACTGTTTGCATTCCTCAGTGAGTTCTTTAATCCTTTATACTGTTCTCTGGGTAGTCATTTCTCACTAGTTGTGCACTTCTTGCGGGGTACTTGGTATGGTCTGAAGCTCTAATTCCACGACTCTTTGTTGAAGTTGCTGAATAACTTTAGAAGGCTTCATCACTTGGCATTCTATGGGGTCTTCTGCCTTCTACTCTAATTCGGTCATAGAGAGAAATTCTCTGTTGACTGCTTCTTTAATCATGATCTGCCTCACGAGCAATTGCTCTTTCTCTTTTTGGATCTTCACTCTGTCTTCTTCAAATTTTGCTTGGAGAGTGTCCTTCTCTTGTTGCGCAAATCGACGTTGTTCGATGATTTCCTTCTGTGCTTTCTTTAAGGCTTGGGTGGCCTGTGCTGTTTCTTCCTGTTCTTTCCGAAGGCATACTTCGATTGTGTCAGCAATCTTGCGGAGTTGAACTAGTTCATATCCCTCTTCTGTTGTTCCTTCTAGCAGGGGCACAATGGAGATTGCGCGACTAGACTGAAGTGCCTGCTACACTCCTTGGAGCTCGATCTCAATTATGTTGTACATTGTCTCTTTCATAGCTTCCTGCTTTTCTTATATCTCTTCTATAGATTCATTCATATCGTTCGAGTACCACAATGTACTGAACTTCACAACCAATGGTTCAAAGGGGTCGATGTCTGGGAAGGTTTCACCTTCCGGTAGCTCCCATGCAACGAAAGCTATAAATATCAAGAGCTAGTTAAAATGGAATTTATGCCCCTGATCCTGGGATTCTCTGCAGTCAATCTCTAGTTGATTCACCAGGTACTTCACCCAGTTCATTTGTAGTCCCTCTGTGCACTTCCCTGCGAGGTCAACTACAAATCCGGATACTTGCATGGGTCGATTCTTACGTACCAACTTCCTTGTGATCGGTTGATAGGCAAGGTGCACTGCACCACTTTCAATAAAATATACCTTGTAGCCTCACGTGCCTTTCTCAACATTTCCATAAGATTATTTGATCTTCTGAGCAAAAGAGCGATACACGGTCTTTCCAGGATAGTAATTATGGGGATCAGCGCCCTGCATGCTAATCCTGGTGATCCAATTGATCAGCGCTGGATAAACTATTATGTGACGGTTTAACCATAATTATCCTCCATGGTAACTCGCCAACATCATCTTCACACAAGCGTTCACCTCCTAGTTTCTGTTGATGTGCGGTATCTTCATGATGTTGAGTAGAGTGGACTGTGTGAGGTTCATCGTCCATTGATGAGGGATGATCTTTGAATTATTTCCCTTAGTTCTAGTTAGGTACTTGTACGGGACAAGCATGCTGTAAACTTTATGATCGCCAAGGTTGAACTCACTAAACTTCAATGCTACGATCTTGTCGTGATCTACACGGATTACGTGTACCCCTTTAGGTAGGTACACAATGATTAGAGTGTACTCAAAGTCTCTAGGCATACTGTCTCTATTGATCACACCGCTCAGAGGTGGTATGTAAGCAGGTAGGATGGATGGAACCAACTTCGTGTTGGCCATATCATCTTTATGTTTGGTTCTTCTTTCTGCACCGACTCGGGATGTTCCTGCTCGAGCAGTCGATGGGGAGGATTACACTCCTCTCGTCGATGATGCCTGTATACCTGTAGACAATCCTCTCTCTGACATGACTCTTTCGACTATGAGGCTAGCGAGTACCTCTCTTACAGATTCTTTAGCTGCGCTAAATTCGTCAATCATATACGCTCAGGATCAATATCTTGGGTTCTCAAAGTAATGTAGGTACTGTAATAGGGTAGAGAGTAAGAGTGGAGTAATCATTGCTCACAATTCATGTTGTCTGCGGACTCAAATTTGCAATTAGAAAAAGTGTCTTCCGTGCATGGCACGATGGAATAAGTAAGTAACTCTGTAACAGATCATTTTTAACGGATATGGGGCTTTACTAACTCTTGTTCTGTTTGTTATGGCACAGTCTAACGGTCTGGTGATGAGCCATCAATGCTTTTCGATTCATTCGGAGCGGCAATCAAACGGATATATCGGCCTCCAACGGCTATATTACTTCGCCATGGCGAAGTGACCCATGTCGCTTTTCTGATATCTCGACGATGCTCCAATTTTGCAAAGTTTCTTTTTGAGAGGTTCCCTCTAGAACCCTTTGTAGCCTGTCAATCTTATCTCTCTTTTTACTTAGCTTCCTAGCTTTCTTCCCTGTGAGATTTGTCTCGATAGTTCTTTTCCCATTCTGATTCTTATTTTCCTTGGGCATAGTCACTTCGCGCTATTGAGGTTCTCTCCCAAGACTCAAGGGTACTACTTCATCTATATCTGATACAGATACTCCAATATTTTGTAATAACCCTAATGCTTTTGCAACTTTGACATCTGGGCTTCTAGTGTCAAATAGCTTTGTTTGTTCTCCTGTTCCTCAATCAACTGCGCGATCCTTCTGGTCATGAAATATTTTAACTCTTGTCTCTGCTGTTCTAAAACCTTTTCTTCTTCCTTCTTCCTGGCTTGATCTCTTTCAATCCAAGGTTTTCCAAGTAACATAGTAAACGAGGCTCCATCCTCAATAAATTTGATAATCTCAAAATATTCCTCTCTCAAAGTTCCATTGACATTCATAGATATCTGAGTGAGCCTTCCACATATGTTTACCAGTTTCCCTCTGAATAACACTATTCTTCTTAGTGAAGGGATCATAGTAGGCCATCCTATAGCTTCCCAAGTTCTCTCTGTCATAACATTCACCTGTTTTTCCTCATCTAGAACACAGTCAATGTCGAAGTCTCCTATTCTTACCTCTATGCATTATTTTTCGTTAAACACCTCTGATAATATAACATGTCGGTAGTCATTCAAGGTGTATTTCATCTGTAGTAATATATTTTCTGATTCTCTTTGGGGTTCTGCTATTTATGGATCTGCCTTAGGGTTTTCTTCATTTAGATTCATGCCTTCAATCTTAGCAATCATTCTAGGGCAATCCAATACTTCATGGTCCAAGGCTTTGCAACAGAGACAACTAGATCTCCCACTAGGGCATTCCTTAGTAAGATGTCCCGGTCTTCTGCAACTGTAACATAGGGTTAATCCTCTCTTTCTGTTAAATGATCCCCAACTTCTTCTGTACTGTGCACCAGGATCATGGTAGCTAGCCTGTAAAAAAAACTTTCTAGGATCCTGCATCCATTTGTTAGTCCAAACATTCTTTCTATGCATAGGTATAACATATCTATCAGGTCTATTCATGTCAAAATTTCTTTCATCTGTTAATGCCCTAGTTTTCAAGATATGATAGAGTCTATCAAACATACCTAGATCCATGCTCCAGAAACAAAATTTTTCACTTATCTTACTTCTACAGAGCACAAAGCTTTCAGATCTAATTTTTTTAAACTATTCTTACCTTTATCAGAGCACTGAGCTTACAGATCTTACCTCTTTTCTTCAAAAACTTCCACTTTTACTTTTCTTAGAGCACAAAGCATTCAGATATCGCTTCTTTTCTTCAGATCTGGCCTTCTCTTTTCAGCACAGAGTTTTTCAGATCAAGTAAAATACTGTGCACTAGGGCACATATCCACACACAGAGCTTCCACAGTTTCAGGACGAATCTTTGCACAAAGATTCTTCTCCCTTAGTTCCCAGCAATCATAGTTTCAGTCTTGACAATAGAACCATTTGTTGGCAAAGGGGCAGACCCAGGGTTCAAAGCTACAACAACGCACCAACAAAACCCAAACTACCGACCCTTTCGGCAACACCTACGAAGTAGATGAAGTATCACCCGAGGTAGAGGCAGGGGTGGTTGCAGAACTTAAGTGTCTGCAACCTAATATGGGACATAGATCTGTGATTATATCTCTTACAGAGCACTTGGTATCGATCATTCATCAATATTCAACCCTTATTATACTTCGCAGATAACACAAATCTTCGTAGCATTCACTTAGATCTAAGGTAATTTAGCACTTAGCAATAGTAAAATAGATCAGATACAGTAAATCAACACTAAGCATCTTCATATATATCAGTTCTACTATCCATACACATCTAATGAAGCACAAAGCATAAGTAGATCTGTCTAAATATATCAAATCACTTAGCCAAAGCAGAGGTAAACACATCAAGTCAAAGCATAGAGCATAACACACAGATTTACGTGGTTCACCCCCACCCTGGGGCTACGTCCACCAACTCTTCCTCTTTATTAGCTTCAGTCAATCTGGTTACAACACAGAGCTATCAAAATCCTACTCCGCATAGGACAGGAGATCTGTGCGCACCTCACCAAATCCTCCTTCCTTGCGTAGATCTATCACAAAGCCTCCTTACAATCTATGCACTCAACACTTACAACACTTACACTCAGCTCTGCAAGTCAATCACATAGATCAATTCTAGCACTAAGCCCTAGGCTAATCTTCTCCTCTACTTACATCACCTAGATATCTATTTATACATTACAAAAGTGGGCCTAAGCGTGGGTAAACCCACGGGCCGAAATCCCTTTCCCATTACATATTCCCAAAAACCCAAAAAGGACCCAAAAAGGGGGTCTAGTTGCTGCAATCTCTGATTCACTTTGCGCTTCGTCTTCGACAGGCTGTCGAAGTCCCAAAAATGGTCAAATATGACCAAGTGTTCCTCAAAACTTGGTTAAGGGCCAAAAACTTGTTCTTTGGGCTCTTCCTCCTCTAGATATACTATCTATGGAGACTATGAAATATTCATCTTCTTAGGAGCAGTCTGCTGATCACTGGTTCCCATGGCCTCTTAACTGCTTCTCTTGCTGTAAACACTCACCTTGGGGACTTTGACTATTAGTTTCTGGGAAGTTTTCTATGTTTGACTTTGTTGCAAGGTTTCTTCCACTTGCTGTGTTTGAGTTGGTTGGAACATTTCTTCCATATCAACATAGACTTCTAGGTTTTCCATCTTATCAAAACCCTCAACATGTTCATGCTCATAAGGGGCTTGTTTTTTCATCAATATTCTCTTGGATATGATCTGGTGTGGATCATATCTTCTTCCCTGTAGCTGTGAAAAACCAAACTCTTTGATCTTTTCTTGAATCTAAGATAGGCATGATCTAGTTTTGACAATGAAGGGGCCAATGATAAAAAAGAATTTGAGGTTAGAGGCTTTGCACAACTTCAAGAAATGATCAGTTTTAGATATAATTATCTACCTAATGAATTCAAGGGAAAAGACTTTGGGGGTCAGAAAAATATGCAATATATAGGGGGATTCTTGACAACCATAAACCCAGATCACTGTTGAGTGCATGAATAATACCCAATCCCCCACTCTGTTGAAAATCAAATTGTAAACTCTGGACATGAATTTGTTTATGAAGATGAGTAATATAATCCTCTTACATTCTGTTGATATAAAGGCTGCTACAAGAAATTATCTCTTATTTGTTTACAGGAAAATCTTCAGCAAGTAGGTGTAATATCTGAAATGCCTTAGAGAGTGAAAATTCACTAGATGTTTATGGATATTATCAACTATGAATTGATCAAAACTGATGTGGACTGACAAACCAGACTCTGAATTAACACTACTACATATGGGCAGATTTTTCCACGTTTCTTACATTCGTCGAAAAATATGTAGTAAGTTAAGCATTTTTTTCATTTTTTTTATTAAATTGGCCGCGATTATCATCGCTATTGCGACGAAATTTCGTCGCTATAGTGATGACAGTTGACTATCTCAGTGCACCTACTAACACACATGGCTTGCAACGACTAGTTGACTTTTTGTGCGTCAACTCATGCATTTTCTTAGCTATATCGACGATAATCGATCTATATATACCTGACTTTAAGAGACTTTTCGACACATTTGCTATAGTTGCGACACTGTTCGCAGATTTTGTTTGAGCTGTTTATTTTTTCCATCACCCATCGGTTGAACAAATCCAATTATCGATCTACATAGCTCGGATTTTGAACTTGCAAGGTTAGTTTGTTTATTTATTTACATATACTCATTTAACTTGTAAAATTTTGTTCAAAGGAAATTTCATGTAGCTTGTTTTTTCCTTGATAATATATATGTGCATTACCATATTTCAAAATTGTTATGTCATTGGTTTTTGAATCTAGCTAGTATATTCTATGGAAATTCATGTGAAATGTCGAGAAAAATATTTTCCGAAGAAGTATTTTAAGAAGAGGGAAAATTACTCCATCAATAAGACAATTCAAACATTAAAAATAGATGTCATTATCAATCTAGATCAATTTGAGCCTACAATTCCTTATGTAAATTTAATCCTTATTACAAAACGACCAACTCATAACAACTTTACTAGTTGGACTAATGTTTGAAATAGAAAGTGGAAAAAAATTCCTCTTAGGTCTAATCCTATCCCTTAGCGACCTTGTTAGCTCTCTAACTTTTGTGTTTCTATGATGTTGTGCCTATCTAAATTATTTCATATTTTTAGTCTAGTATTAGGTTAGGTTAGTCATATAACATTGTATTCTTATGTGATGTTGTTTCTCTCAATTTTTTATAATCACACACAATTCTATATGTAGTGATTAACTCTAGTTTGTAGTTGATGTAACATTTTTATACACTATTAATAAGGAGTAGCTAAAATATAAAAATTTCATGATGAAATCTACGATAACATGATGAAATCTACTAGTCAGAAAATGAAAAATGAGAACATGCCAAAGTGTCTTAGAAAATAAAACCCAATTGTGGATGACAAGTGGATGTCATTCTTTTTTTAGTGGTGAATATCAAAGATTGAAATTTTCTCTACAAAACAACTTAGAGGCTAGTGTATGGTGTCGAGTGATTCAAGTTTGAGAAATTTTGACCACTTTCGTTAAATGGTGTGTAATTATTTTCCATGGTGATTCAGTACACACTACTCTAATGTACGAATTGCAACATATCAATCTTAATAGTTAATCGATAATAAAAAAAAAACATGTCAAAATGTCTTAGAAATTTTTTTGTGAGAATTGGTCACTATAAATAAACATATCATAATTGAAAGGAGTAGCTAAAATATCATGAAGGAGTAGCTAAAATATAAAAAAATTGACAACTTACTGTTTGGTATGGTGTAGGTAAGACAATTACTTGTCAGTACAAGGATTTGTCACTATGAACGAAAATGACAGGAAGCTTTCTCAGTTTAGAGTGGCATTAGAGGCGAGGGGAAATGAAAAATGTTATTTCTCTTGCTATGATTTCAGGGGCTTGCAAAGAAGAAGACTTTTAATACCAACAACTGAAAGACATTGTATGGAGAAGGGGCACGCCGGAGGGGGTTATGAATATCGTCCCTTGGTAAGAGGTTATTCAATATTTAATGTATTCTCTGTAATAGTCATCATGTCATGAATTTTAGTAATATTTATTATCATTTTTTTTATATTTTCTATACACACTAACTTTACTACGTTGTTTTCAAATATATAGATGATGCCCCCAAAATTTCGACCTCCAGAGAGTTATTTGCCAAGTACTAGTAGAAATACTCCTTTACAGGGTGATGAACTTCGAGATCAGAATATTGAAGCTGTTGATCAAGTTATTAATGATGATATGGATGGAGATAACGTTAGTGATACAAATCAGGAAGATGAGATACATATATTGATCCAAGACACATTTGCTCCAATAGATGAGGACAACAAAGATGATAGTCATGATGTTGATCCTCTACTCGAGAAGTCATGTCAACCTCTTTATGAAGGCTCAAAAAAAAATATTCTATCTGTTATATTGTTGTTGGTGAACATGAAGGTTTTGAATGGTTTATCAAGCACATGCCTCACACAGATACTAAGGTATTTAATTTGTTAATTATTTATGCCTGTATGTTCACAAATACTTAAAAGGTTCAATTTTTTCCTATATCACTATTAATTTCTAATTTGTAAAGTATGGATGCGATATTGATGATTAATATTGTTTACATTGACTTATTGTTTTGAATTTTGTAGATTGTTAGGTGAATTTCTATTGTTCATAATTAATCGAAAGAACCACAGTATTGTCTTTTATTTTTCGACGTTTCAGATCCACAGCAGGATCCATCTTTAGGACATAATAGCCTGAGGGAAAATGCAAGAGAGGAACCTAGATTAATACTACTTGGTTGAGTGTAGGAAACCTAGAGAGTCGGCTCAATGAAAATATTAGGGTTTATTAAAAGATTTTCATATTAATTAGTTAGAAACAAGTTTATTTTTATTTTTTTATTTTTTTAATTTAATTAGTATTATAATAATGTTATAGCTAGTATTTTAGGTTAATTAAAGGTCTGATTTTAATTATATTAGAGGTACTTTTAATAATAATATTATTTATAGTTTAGTTTAATTCAGAATTAGATAATAATAAATATTATCTTATCTTAAAGAAATATGTTGTAGGCTGGTTATTAGTTAAAAAGAGGATTGAATTAGTTTATTTGAGGTAATATTATTATTGTTAAGGATTTCTTATTATTTAGGGTTTAGTTTTTAGAATTAATTTAGTGGTTATAAGTATTCCAAGGATATTAATGAGTATAAATAAGTATTCTAGGATTATTAATGAGTAAAACTAGTTTAGTTGATTAATTAATTTAATTTGATTTATAAAATTCTAGGGTAGAAATAAGGATACAACCTAATAATAAACCCCAACAAGGTACAAGTTATTAGGTCCTAGGGATCAGGTTATTTCTTTCTCGAATGAGAGGGATCCAATTATCGCTAATCTCCAAACCGTTGTCTTTGTTTAGATTGTTGGGATTCTTAATTATTTCAATTACTTCTATATTTCGTCGCTTAGGGAGGTAGTCTTCTTTTGCTAGGATTTTGGTGTCTTGTAGGCGTATGTGATGTTTTTTTGTGAGAGAATGTTATGCTAAGGCTGAGGTGCGGGTTCGTTCATTCTTAATGTCAACACCATTCTCTTTAATCCTGGTGTGAAAAGAGAGATCTGTTTCTCCAATGTAGCATTTGCCACACGAACATTCTATTTTGTAAACTCCTTTGTAATTGAGTTGGTCAGGTTTGTCTTTAACTGATCTCATTTTCTATTTGATGGTATTAGGCGGTTTGAAAGAAGTTTAAATTTCTTTCTTGTTCAGGATTTTTGCAAATTTATTAGTAACTCCTTGGATGTAAGGGAGGTAGGAGGTCAAGTTTTGGGATTGGTTGTTTCGTTGTTGAGGTCTATTATTTTCTCTTTCTATTGATTTCTTTATTGCGTTATTAATGTCTTTGTGTTTGTAACCTATGCTTTTGAAAACTTTGTGAAGGTGATTTTTCTCTTGTTCTAGGTGTTCTTTATCTAAAATTCTAATGGCTCTTGTGGATAAGGTGTTAATAACTCCTAATTTTTGGTTGGGGTGGTGATGGGAGCTGGCGTGAAGGTAGTTTTCAGTGTGGGTATTTTTTCTGTAGACTGAATGTCCTAGTTTTCCATATTCTTTCTTATTGATTATAATGTCTAGGAAGGGGATACTGCCATTATCTTCGGGTTCCATTGTGAACTTGATGTCATTAGATAGATTATTAAGATGTTGGAAGAATTTGTCTAGATCTTCTTTCCCATGGGGCCAGAGTACATTAGTTTCATCAATGTAACATTTCCATCTTAGAGGTTTTAGGGGATAGGAATCTAGGGATTTCTTCTCAAATTTTTCCATGTAAAGGTTGGAAACTATGGGGGAAAGTGGAGAGCCCATCGCTATGCCACTGGGTTGTTCATAAAATTTTCCTTGATAGCCGAAGAATGTTGAATGAAGGTATACCTCAGCTAGTTTTTCTGTTTCCGGATCGGTTACTTCGTTGAAAATCATGATAGCATTGTTAAGAGGGATGTTTGTGAATAGAGAGACAACATCAAAGCTAATGAGGGTGTCATTCGGTTCTACTTTTTCATTCTTAGTAATATTAACAAAATCATTTGAGTCTTTAATGAAGGAATCAATATGACCTACTAGGGGGCCTAAAACTTTCGCGACATATTTGGCAAGCTCATAGGTGGGTGAACCTATTGTATTAACTATAGGTTTGAGAGGAGTTCCTTCTTTGTGGATTTTTGGTAGACCATAAATTCTTAGGGTGATCTTAGTGTTGGGTAGAAATCTCTTTTTCATCCTCTCGTCTAGGTTGTAGTTGTTGATGGCTTTTTTCACTTCCCTTGTGATCTTTTTAATGGGGGTTTTCGGGATCTTTTTATAACTACCACATGCTAGGTGTTCTTTCATTTTTGTGATATAGTCTTCTTGGTTCATGATAATGGTGGCGCCACCTTTGTCTTCTCTGAGTGTCGGACAACTGAGAGGGGGGGGGGTGAATCATTTGTTACCGTGCTTAAACAATTATGCTTCTTTTAAACTCTTTGCAGAAACACTGAATGATGATCACATTAATGTAGGGAAATAAACAATGGCACATTCAACATCAGTCACATATATGAGAAACACAGAGATAGATATTTTCCCGAGGAAACCCATACAGGGTAAAAACCTCTTTTTCTTTATATGATAAGTAATAGTTACATTCTTTACATTATCATACATATGAGCACCAACTCATAATGAGGCTACAACCTCTGTTTTGCAAGATTCTACTTGCTGAGAGCACCAACTCTCTGTTTTCTCTAGCACCCACTAGAACGAAGCACCAACTCCCTGGTTTCTCTAGCACCAAATAGAAGGAAGCACCAACTCCCTGGTTTCTCTAGCACCAACTAGAAGGAAGCACCAACTCCCTGAGTTTTTCCAGCACCAAATGGATGGAAGCACCAACTTCCAATCATAAAGGCACCAACCTATATAACAGAGAACAAGAGTTCTCCCTTGCACCACCCTGCCACCCTGGTTTCTCTGGCTGCAACCAGATGGAAGCTACAACTCCCTGTGTTCAAGCACCCACTTGAACCTCTGAGGACAACAATCCTCCCTAGCACATCCCAACCTCCCTGAAATATAAATATTTTCTACTGAAACTTATTACAGTGATATAATGTTCAACAATGGCTTACCAGACTCATCACTGTTCTGCTGCATTTCGTTTCTCTGTCTGCCTCACTGCCTTCCTTCACACATGCCTTGCACTATCTGTTCTTCTGCTTTTTATGCTCTGTGCACCATGTCCATTCACTGCACAGATCCTCTTCTGTTCAATTTAGCTGCTGCACTCTCCTCCTTCTTCACACATGAATCACCTTCAATAGCAGCAACCACAGAAACTCCAATAGCAACAACCCCCTTCTCTTCTTTGTACCATGTATATATAGCTTATGTGCATCTTATGCATGAAATATTCGTGATTCCTCTGCATGCTCATACTGCGCCAATCTCCTCCACCTCTCGAGTGCTCTGCGTGATCATCATCGCGACTCTTCAACTTCTCTGGCAGTTTTCCCACGCGTTCAACATCACTGGGTGTTATGCTGAGATTCCTTAGCCTCTCTAGCAGTTGAGACTATTCGTCTTCTCTGGCATAGTCGAGCTCTCCTTCTCTGTTTCAGTTACAGGATCCAACCCTAATCCAACTGTCAATTTCCTCCACGAATCATCTTCATTCCACTAGCAGATTCTTTGTAACTCTTCAGCTCCACTGGAAATCACATAGAAGTCTCTTCACATCCTCTGGTAGAAACCATCAATGGTTTCTAATAGTTACACTGTAAGGATCAATATTAGCCCTTCGATCATTCTCATGTTCACCTGCACCGTTGGATTGATTCCATGGGATTTTGCATTCATTTCAGCATTTCGGCATTCGACAATTCGACATTCATGTGACCATGCATCTCATCATTCCCAGTCGCGATCCCCGAAACGAAGCTTGGTTTCTCTAGCTCTTTCCTCCATATCTCATTGATGTGACCAAGGGCTGTGACCACAACCTTATGCTTAAGGCGCTTTCGCGATTTCACATTTCGTGAGTCTGGAGATGAATCATCTCGACTCTCCAAGTCGCGATCCGTGAAACTCCGAGATGGAGCTGAGATCAATGGTCCACGATATTGATGATTCTATGCTCCAAATCTCATTGTGAATTCACATTTCGTGATTCCTTCGTTAGAGGTTCTTTTAAGACCAAGTCGCGATAGGCGAAACTTCGAAAAGGAGCTTAGATCAACGGTCCATGTCTTTTGGTTTATTGACGGTCAGGATCTTTTCGTGATCTTGCATCTCACTGATCCTTAGATGGAGGTGCTCGTAAATCCAAGTTGCGATAGGAGAAACTCTGAGATGGAGCTTTATGGTACTCTTATCTTTCGCCACGTGTCCTATTGATCCAATGGTCCATGATTAAGTCGCGATTTTTCATATCGCGAAATTGGGATTCCTGTGGTGAATGTTCTTTGACATCTCCAACACGCGATCCTCGAAACTCCAACATGATGTAAGTTTGGTTGTGCCATGTGTTCCTAGCTGACATGGGTTGCTGACGTGAGTCGGATCGACGGTCCATATGTGATCTTGATTTGATGGCTCAGATTACGTCGCGATTTTTCATATTGCGAAATCAGGATTTCTGTGGATGATATTACTTGGCATCTCCAACTCTCGATCCTCGAAACTCTGATATGGAGTTAGATCATCGGTCCAGATCTGAGCTTGATTCAACGACTGCGATTGAATCGTAATTTCACATATCATGAAATCGGGATTCCTGATGTTAATAATCTTTGACATGTTCAAATCGCGATCCTCGAAACTCCGACATGGACTGGAATCAATGATCCTGATTCAACCTCGATCTGACAGCTCAGATTAAGTTGCGATTTCACATATCGTAATTACGCCCGCTTCTCCTTGTTATACTTTAAAAGGTGTGCAGGTTCTCCTTGATCCAACGATGGTCGGGTCCTGCGTTTGGATCTAACGTCTGAGACATGTCCTCCTGTTCAGTGCGCTCTTCTTGTCTATATTCAGATCTGACGACCGTCATGCTGTCGAGAATTTTGGATGGGATCCAACGATCATAAATTCTTCACAAACTTTATGGGACTTCATCATGCCTGATCAACAGTTTAGATCAATCCTCGATTTGACGACTGAGGATTGTTGCGTTTAGATCAATCCTCGATTTGATGACTGAGGATTGTTGCATTGTTGGTCTTCCTGACTATCACTGCATTGCTGATCATCACTGCTATACTCAACCCATCATCGTTGCTGTACTTTCCATCAATGATAAGCATACGCTGCGTGTAAAACATACCAAACATCTTCTGCACTATCTCTTCTGATCTTATCGAGGTT
>ML792035.1:234479-265476 GCA_009831015.1 Picea engelmannii
CATTTCGTTGCTCTGTCTGCCTCACTGCCTTCCTGCACACATGACTTGCACTATCTGTTCTTCTACTTTTTATGCTCTGTGCGCCATGTCCATTCACTGCACAGATCCTCTTCTATTCAATTCAGCTGCTGCACTCTCCTCCTTCTTCACACATGAATCACCTTCAATAGCAACAACCACAGAAACTCCAATAGAAACAACCCCCTTCTCTTCTTTGTACCATGTATATATAGCTTCTGTGCATATTGTGCATGCAATATTCGTGATTCCTCTGCATGATCATACCGTGCCAATCTCCTCCACCTCTCGAGTGCTCTGCGTGATCATCATCGCGACTCTTCAACTTCTCTGGCAGTTTTCCCACACGTTCAACATCACTGGGTGTTATGTTGAGATTCCTCATCCTCTCTGGCAGTTGAGACTATTCATCTTCTCTGGCATAGTCGAGCTCTCCTTCTCTTTTTCAGTTACAGGCTCCAACTCTAATCCAGTTGTCAATTTCCTCCACGAATCATCTTCATTCCACTGGAAGATTCCTTGTAACTCTTTAGATCCACTGGAAATCACACAGAAGTCTCTTCACATCCTCTGGTAGAAACCATCAATGGTTTCTAGCAGTTACACTGTAAAGATCAATATTATCCCTTTGATCATGCTCATGTTCACCTGCACCGTTGGATTGATTCCATGGGATTTTGCATTCATTTCAACATTTTGGCATTCGACAATTCGACATTCGTGTGACCATGCATCTCGACATTCCCAATCGCGATCCTCGAAACATAGATTGGTTTCTCTAGCTCTTTCCTCCATCTCTCGCTGATGTGACCAAGGGCTATGACCACAACCTTATGCTTAAGGTGCTTTCGCGATTTCGCATTTCATGAGTCTGGAGATGAATCATCTCGACTCTCTAAGTCATGATTCACGAAACTCCGAGATGGAGCTGAGATCAACGGTCCATGATCTCGATGATTCTACGGTCCAGATCTCATCATGAATTTGCATTTCACGATTCCTTCGTTAGAGGTTCTTGTCACACCAAGTCGCGATAGGTGAAACTTCGAAAAGGAGCTTAGATCAACGGTCCATGTCTTTTGGTGTATTGACGGTCATGATCTTTTTGTGATATCGCATCTCGCTGATCCTTAGATGGAGGTGCTCGTAACTCCAAGTTGCGATAGGATAAACTCCGAGATGGAGCTTTATGGTACTCCGATCTTTCGCCACACGTCCTCTTGATCCAACGGTCCACGATTAAGTCGCGATTTTACATATCGCGAAATCAGGATTCCTGTGGTGAATGTTATTTGACATCTCCAACACGCAATCCTCAAAACTCCAACATGATGTAAGTCTGGTTGTGCCACGTGTTCCTAGCTGACGTGGTTTGCTGATGTGAGTCGGATCGACGGTCCAGATGTGATCTTGATTTGACGGCTCAGATTACGTCGTGATTTTTCATATCGTGAAATCGTGATTTCTGTGGATGATATTACTTGTCATCTCCAACTCTCGATCCCCGAAATTCCAATATGGAGTTAGATCAACGGTCCAGATCTGAGCTTGATTCAACGGCTGCGATTGAATCGTAATTTCGCATATTGCGAAATCGGGATTCCTGATGTTAATAATCTTTGACATGTTCAACTCACGATCCTCGAAACTCTGACATGGACTGGAATCAACGGTCCAGATTCAACCTCGATTTGATGGCTCAGATTAAGTCGCGATTTCGCATATCGCGATTACGCCCGCTTCTCCTTGTTATACTTTAAAAGGTGTGCAGGTTCTCCTTGATCCTACGATGGTCGGGTCCTGCGCTTGGATCTAACGTCTGAGATCTGTCCTCCTGTTCAACGCACTCTTCTTGTCTATATTCAGATCTGACAACCCTCATGCTATCGGGAATTTTGGATGGGATCCAACGATCATAAATGCTTCACAAACTTTATGAGACTTCATCATGCCTGATCAACAGTTTAGATCAATCCTCGATTTGATGACTGAGGATTGTTGCGTTTAGATCAATCCTCGATTTGACGACTGAGGATTGTTGCGTTGCTGGCCTTCCTGACTATCACTGCGCTGTTGATCATCGCTACTGTACTCAACCCATCATCGTTGTTGTACTTTCCATCAATGACAAGCATACGCTGCGTGTAAAACATACCAAACATCTTCTGCACTATCTCTTCTGATCTTATCGAGGTTGCTCTGCAGTTTCTTCCCAAAATACTTCTGGTGCCCGTCTGTTACATTCTTCCTGTACTCATTCCATCTTCATTGCTGTACTTGCCATCAATGACAAGCATATGCTACCTGTTAAAAATTTCCAACACTGAGAATTACTAAGTTAGTGTTGTTTCAGAGGTTTTTTAGGGCTAGGTGTTCTTCTTTTCTAACATTTCTTTTTGGGGGTTTTGATTTTCTGAGTATAACCATGCAATCTTGTCTAATTGGGTCCAATTTCTATTACTGACGTCAAATATTTTTCCACACACATATTGAGAAATATCCGTGATTATGAAAGAAATTGGAATGGAGTATCAATATATTGATGCATGTCCTAATGATCATATCATATACTATGGAAAATATGCATTAGAAAATGAATGCCCACAATGTCAAATAAGTAGATATCGAATCGATAAAGCGTCAAATAAGGTTCCTCAAAAAGTTCTTCTTTATATTCCGATAATTCCACATTTCCAACGGTTGTTCAGGTGCCAAAGTATAACACAGTTTATGGATTTTCATGCAAAGAACAAAAGTAGAGGCAATGTTCTTCGAATGCCTGTAGATGGTTCTTCATTGAAGTACATTGAAGAAAAGTGACCAATTTTTAAAGAAGAACCTCGTAATGTTAGAATTTCATTGGCAACTGATGGTGTCAATCCATTTGGAGAGCTTCATTCTATGTACTCAGTGTGGCCTATTTTTGTTATAAACAATAACTTTTCTCCTTGGATGTTGATCAAGAGAGAGCACACAATGTTGGCAATGATTGTTCCAAGTATTTAATTACCTTTTATTTGCTTTAAAGTATGACAAAATATTTCATTTCTTTGTTTCATGCATGGTAATTATGTCTTTTATATATAACGTCATATAGATAAATATAATTAATCATGTATGTTGAACCAATTAGGTAAGTACCAGGTTAAATATATGAACGTATATATTGAGCCTCTTATCGATGAGTTGTTGAGGTTATGGGCTGGTGTCACTATGTATGACATCTCTAGACCAATAGGGAAAAAGAGGTTTCAATTCCATGGAATACTATCATGGACAATTCATGATGCTCCCAGGTTAACACATTTTTGTGGTATATTTTTACTTTTTTTTGTGATTTAATATTATATATATTTATTGAAAATATCATGCATTATTTTAAATTGTAACTCTAATTCACTACATTAATTCATGTATCTTGTAGGTATTCAAACAAAGGATAAATTTGCATGCCTAGTTTGTGGTCCCAGGATAAAATATCGTTGTTCAAGGAGTTTAGGAAAGAAAGTGTTTAATGAGTATAGGCACTTTCTGCCTAAGAACCATATTTATCGAACTAAGACAAAGCAAAATTCAATGGTAAAGAAGATAATGGAAAAAAAACCACGAAGAATGACACCTCACCTATGGAAGTTGGAATATATTAGAAATTGTCAAGGTATGCAAATTATTTATCTATGATATATTATATAAATCTTTTTTTTTTTTTATTGAATTATGTTCAATGTGGTATGTGGATATATTGATTAATTAATGTTAATTTCATTTTGTTGATGTTTCATGAATGTCGTTAAGACACGAATGGGCTTCCACGAGGAATGAAAAGTTACCCGATGAAATTCAGTAGGTTGCCATACTATGAGCACCTATAAATAGTTCATCTGTTTGATACAATGCATATCGGGAAGAGCATAACAAAATTGTTATGGCGAATATTAGATGGAAGGACTGACAAAGAGAGAATTGGAAATAATTGTAGTGACATCCAGGAAGCTAATCACACATTGCAAAGTGTTATTGTTAATTCAAATGGTGATGGTCATGAACATAATACTAGACTTCCTTGGTTATTGACAGAGCAACAAAGAAATATTGTAAAAGAGGTCATTCGAAAAATTAGGTTTCCGACATGGTTTTCGTCGAACATACACAATATCTTAACGAAAAAGGTGATTTTGGTGGGGTTAAAACACATGGCTGGCGTACATTCATTAAGGTAATTAGTAGTTTATAATATATTTCCTTATTGGTAAGCATTTTTTGGAAAATAATAATAATAATTATTTTTTTGTTACAGTATGTTCTACCTTTATCTCTCCTAGATGACTTTGACAACAACCTAAAAAACATTATTTATGTACTTGGTAAATACATGAGGTAAGTAATGTTTTATATGGAAAATGTACTTCTTATGTGATTTGTAGTGGAACTTATTGACATATTATGTTTTATCTGCAAATTTATATATGCCTTGATATTATTTTATTGCATCATTTGTAGGTGGATTTCATCAAAAGAAATCCATAAAGAAAATATAAGGTATTGGAAGAGAGAAATTTCCCGACTAATGTTTCAATTGCAACATTATCTACCTCCATCATTTTTCAATGCATAAGAACACTACCTCATACACCAAGTTGAGGAGATTGAATTATGTGGACTAGTACACACAAGGTCAATGTGGATTGTGGAGAGGCAGTTGAAGTCATTGAAGGATTTTGTTAGACAAAGAGCACGTCTTGAGGGTTCTATGGTTGAGGGATATATGGTATATCAATGCATGGTGTATTTTAGTCAGTATCTACCTAAATTAGCAGAAAATATGAATGTGCCTCGCATTTGGCATCTCGACTCCATCAAAAAATTTGAAGGGGAGGTCCTATTGGGGAAAGGTAAAATGAGGACTGTGAAAGGTAATTATTAGATGTTGACGTAGATTTAATATATTACACATTTATTTTTCCAATTTTATTTTATCATATTGATTTTTTATATTTTTATTCTTGCATATTGAACTATATTAARCTATGCCTTTATTAACAATAKMTAATTAATGATATTAAATTGTTATTTTATCATATAGTTKCTCGAGAGTGGGATGCTTTACATTTATACATTGCAAACGACCTTTGATTGGATGGAGCATTGGATAGAATATTRTGAAGAATACTTCAGTAGGTTATCATGGGAAGGGGTGAGTAAGATGATTAAAACAACGCATCATCATCGAGATCAATTTCCTGATCTTACTTCAAGGGAAGTTTATTTATCTTTTGGTTTAAAAGATAAACATACAAGTAAATTGTTTACCCACATTTTCCTAGTTATTTCCCAATTTTTCAATGTATTTGGTTTGTTTAATTTTTGAAATATATATTTACTAAGTCTTATATGACGTTTACTAATTGGAAATTTATTTTTTACTTGTTTTCCATGTTGTAGTAGAAACATCACAAGGCTATGTGGTGTAATAGTCGTAAATTTCGTATCAAAATGTTGAATGATAAGATGAAAACCTCAGATTGTGGGATAACTGCAGTGTTTAAGGTCACCAATATTTCCTCTAGAAGTGACGGACATCCGGAAGAAACTGAGAATAGGTACTATGGGCATTTGGAGGATATAATTGAGTGTGATTTTAATTCCTTTAAAATAGTTTTGTTTGAGGTGAAATGCTACAGGCTACGAATGCATGAACCTGATCCTGAAAGAACTGTTATTGAGCATGATAATGGATTTGCCATGGTTAATACAAGGGAATTTGAACTGGGTACAAATCCTTATGTTCTTCCAAGTCAATGTGAGTAGGTATTTTACTCAGAGGTACCTGGTAAATAAGTTTGGTCATACGTTGTTAGATATGATCCAAGAGGAAGACTAGTAAAGTATAATAATGTAGTCGAGGATGAAGATAATATGAGGAAGAAGATCATGATTATGCATATTAGGAGCAGGTGGTTGTAGTCGATGTGTCAGACAAAGAAGATGAAGAATTTGATCATCCAAATGTAGCAGACAACGATCTCATTGACGATATCGATTACTATATTAGCAAAAATCACATTGATGATGATGTTGATATGAATGAGCCTTTCACCAATATCGATTCTGAACCAGATCCTGACATAGATGTTGAGATGGATGAAGAAGAAGATGAATGATATTTAATTGTTGAAAAGAAGAGGTATGTGTTTATATCTTTTATATGATCTTTATATGTTTTTATTTTGTATAATAGATTATGTTACATGTTATTTATAATTTCAAATTAGGTATGGGGAAATTGAGAGTGATGTGAGGGAGGGGGGGGGGGCATAATTAGATCTTCCACCTTCACATGGTTTCCCCTGTTTACTAGAGAATGAACTATTCTTGAAACCAAGAGGAGCTCTGCGCGACTGTGCCTAATCATGTACTACTTGACCCCATTAAGGCATGACTGTGCCTAATCATGTACTACTTGACCCCGCTTATAATCTAGTGTGGATTGAAATTTGGTAGATGAGAATTCTTGGAACCTCATGAAATTCTTGGAACCAAGGTATGGACTGAATTAGATGACCTCTAGGAGGAGAAATCAAAGAATTTTAATATAACAATGTATGCACCTTGTCACCCCTGGTGCTCTGTGTAGATTCTCCTAGAGGACCTCGTAGGCCTTTCTATCTCCACTCTATTGATAGTAAGTGGCTTAGGATTATATTTAGAACACTTGAGCACATACCACCCCCTTTTTTTCCAAATTAACAAATAAATCTATAAAAAGTGGCTTTGTGTTGTGTATTGAATAGTTGGATAATGAAGTATGGCTTGTGAACTTATTTGGTAGATAGTAAGTGGTGCCAAATTAACAAAGTAATCTATAAAAAGTTGCTTTGTGTTGTGTATTGAATAATTGGACAATGAAGTATGGATTCAAAGAAGGAGAAATCAAATAAGTTTAATATAACAATGTATGCACATTGTCATTCCTGGTGGTGTAGATTCTCCTAGAGGACCTCGTAGGAATTTCTGTCTCCACTCTATTGATATCATATCTACCTACACAAACAACCACATGTATGTTTTGTACAACCAAAAATTTCAAAAATGGGCTACCTTGGTTCTACACTCATCTATGTGGTCTTATTCCATAGTTGCACATAATCGTATGCTTTTTCCATAGTTGGAATTATAATATTTTTTTACATGAAATTATAATTCCAATGCCTCTCCCAAGAAAGTAGGTGACCATCTCATAATCCTTCTTCTTGTATGGATTGAAACCTGACATGGTTAGACTAGACACATGCAATGAAAATATGGGATGGTTTCCATACTCAAGCATGACTCACACAAACAATTTCACAATCAAATAACATGCCTATAGAATAATTAATGTGAAGGGAGACGTGGCCAAATTTTTGGGTGGCATCGCCTTCTCATGTACTTGAAACCGGTGCATATAAATCATGACATGTGAATGGGGCCAACATTGAAAGTTTTTCAATTTGTTCTTGTATGGACTGAAATTTGACATGGTTATACTAGACACATGCATTGACGGTATGGGAGGGTTTCCAGACTCAAACATGACTGGAAAAAACAATTCGAAATTCAAACAAGGTGAGCCTACTCATGTACTTGACCCTTCTTATAAGTGACATGTGAATGGGGCCAATGTTGAAATGTTAGAGAGAAACAAATGTGAGACAATAACTAAAATGGGTTATAACTCTTGTGATAATTTTAAAAATATCTATTATAACCCCAATCCATATATGATACCACCATTCTACTTTAAATGGCACTTGTGTGACTGTGATTTGGTTAATAGGCTAAGAGAAAAAATTTCCATAGGAAAATATATAGAAAAGAAGAAGAACTTGCTTTCCCTTGGCCCAATAAAGTGCTCTAATACCACTTATTATAATCCTTAGACCTTAAGTTGATCCAAAATGCAGAAAGTAAATGAGACCTAACAAGAGTATTAAACCTTTTTATCTATATTACAAAAGGAGATAAATGTTCACATACCCCTTAGCTTTTGATGCATTTCTCATGTAGTTTATAAAGTAGAATGAGAAACTTGGCATCCTAGTGGGATTTTTTTTTAATGTTGTGCTTTCATACTTCTTCAACTATAAATTAGATCATGTTAGTCCCAATATGACTAGTGACCTTGAAAAACCCATCTCAACCACTTTTTGCACTTGAATTAATCATTTGTCTTGAAAACACAATTTCATCTCAAGTGGTCGGTGTCATGGGACAAAACAAATTTTCATACTTTTTAATTTTTGAATTGGGTTATTTTAGCTCCAAAATGATCAATGACCCCAATAAACATGTGTGATTCACTTCCTACATTCAAATATATTATTTAGTTGATTTGCAAAATTTGGCTCCAGGTGGACCCCATAGGTAAAAGGGAAAATTTTGGGTAGTGAGCCTTTTTAGGTGACAACAACAACTCTTTTTGTTCAAGGATCAATTTTCATCATCAATAGGATGAGAATTAGGGAGAAATGGAAAAATCACAACAAAAAATTGGACACAAAACTAATAATGAAAAGAGATAGGCAATAGCAACTAGGGACACAATTTGTCCTCTCAACTAGCTATGGAAAATGCATTTGGAAATTGTACCAAATTGCAATCCAATAAATGATGGAGGTTATGTATTGGAAATACAAAGGAATTGGTAATGTGGCAACTAAGGAAACATTAATATAAATGATAAGATAAAATAAACCAAACATTCATCTCCTCTAGAAAACAAAGATAGAAGGAAGTAATATGCTAGAAATGGTAGGAAAGTTTTCAAAGGGTAGTTTAGGTTCCATAGTTTGGATATCAAAAAATTAATGATGGGAGAACTAAATATGGTATTATCATCATGTATTGGAACCTAATGGGAATTAAAATAGTGAGAGGGGTGAAGGAAATTAACCACTCCCAATTCATCATATCGTCATTGGTGTGATCATTGACATCATCATCATCTTCATCGTCATTGTAACCACCAATAATAACCATCATCATCATCGTCATCTTCATCATCATCATCATCAACAACATTTTCATCATCATCATCTTCGTCATCACCATCGTCATTGTCATCGTATCTATCTATCTATCTATCTATATATATATATAGTGGGAGGCTGAAGGAAATTAACCACTCCCAATTCACAAATGACGCACTACTTATTGTCATCAAAATCATCATTTCCATTTCCATGATCATCATGATCATATCGTCATTGGTGTGATCATTGACATCATCATCATCTTCATTGCCATTGTAGCCACCAATAATCAACATTGTCATCATTGTCATATTCATCATCACCATCATCATTGTCATCATCACCATATTCATCGTCATCATCTCCATTGTCGTCGTATATATATATATATATAAAATATATATATATATTAATTAAAAAAAAAATACAAACAATTTTTAATATATATTAATTAAAAAAAAAAACGAAATTCAAACAAGTTCCAACTGACCACACCCTGCACTTGGTCATTCCACACCCAACCTACCAAGAGTTCATTCCACACCCTTGCACACCCCTGCGCGGTCATTCCACACCCCTGTGCGGTCATTACACACCCCTGCATGGTCATTCCACACCCTTCCCATGTCATTCCAAGATATCACAAGCATCAATCACTAGAGACCACAAAGAAGGAGAAGGAATCCTGCATCATTCCAAGAGATAATCGTCATGCAGAGAAAGAGACATAGAAGGAGGAGGATCTAGGAGAAGGAGAAGGAGCTAGGCCAAGAAGGAGAAGGAGAATGAGATAGACATAGAGAAGGAGAAGGAGATAGGCCAAGAGAAGAAGGAGCGACACAGAGAGAGAAGGACTAGGCCGAACATGTCTCCACAAAAATTGGTATTTTTTCCGATTTCTTCCTTTTCTAGTCAAAGGTTTCTAAAAGCACTAGCTTTTGTGTGCATATGAAAAAGGAAATACAAAATCCCTCTCACCCTGCAAAATCTACTTACATAACTCCTTCCCCCCACAAAAATCCCCCTAAAAAAATAAAAAATAAAAGCCACCCTACAAAATTTGCTTACATGGCTCCTTCCCCCTACAAAAATACCCTGCATGCCCTTCACAGTCTAGGAATACTAGTGGATCCAAGGAAATTCCATCTACAACATATCAAATCTAGACAAGGCCACAAGCCCATGAGGCATAAGTTCAAATAGATGGGTTTGAAGCATCGATGGACATTTCTCTCATTCCAACTAAAGTTGGGTGCACTATATTGTCCCATACAAAAGAAAATTCAAAAAGAGTAGTCAAACACAAACAATTGACTATATCTAGGGACCTTATTAGAGAAACACCCAAAGGGTTCCTAAAATAATATGCTCTCCTTCAATGTTAGGTTTTATGGTCTAGTCTAAAACTAATCGCTAAAGTGGGTGGTCATAAAAATAATTCTAGCCTTCTACTAATACAAGAAACTCCGTGCACACAAACAAATGTTTAAAATTACTAAAGAAACAATTGTCACATTGGCCATTTTGGTAGTCATCTCACTAGGGAAGTTAGGAGGTTTGACTATGGGGTGGAACTCATTTATGGTTTTTTCTTACCATTATTTAACCCTCATCACATTCTAGAAAGTTTATGCTTGATAAATTGAATTTTGAATTGGATGCACTGAACTACTATGGACCACTGATCCCATGGATGAAAACTCTTATGGATAGACATGAGAAAATTTACTAGGATATGCATGCCCCACCTCATCATGGGGGATGATTTCAAATTCATTAAGTGTCACATATAAATATAGGGTACACATGCTCAATCTAATCCAATAGAAAACTATTGTGTGGATATTATGGAATGAAACCACTTGGTAGATACAGATCAACCTCTAAATATAGAACCTCTATGGAAAATCACAACATTGGTCAAAATGTCATCTCAAAGAAACTTGGTAGGGTTTTTATTAAGGAGGCATTAATCATGAGAGTTGGTACATATAGAGATTCAACCTTGAAGGAGGATCTATCTAATCACAACCACATACTACTTGAATTATCCATTGGTGAAAATAAACCCCCATCCTCATTTAAATTCAACCCACACTAGCTCTCACATGAGGATTTTAGGAACTCATAAAGAAAAACTACGTTGAAATATCAATAGAACAAGAGGAACTCACAATGTATAGCTTCTGAGGAACTTTATGAAGGTTAAAAATCTTTCCAAGGATTGGGAAAAAAACCCTTTCAAGTAAGCATATGTGGATCTATTAAATGTTGAGGATCTAAGGATCAGCATAGCCTCTGAAACTTACCATGAAGAGGATTTCCATGAATATGTTATCCAAGCCATATTAAGGGCATGAAAAGAGGCCAAATGGCACATAAAGAGTAGAATAACTTGGTTGAAAAAGGGTGCAATTAAAAAACCAAAATTTTCGATTGTGAGGCATTGCTTTGAAGAAAAGATAACACCATATGAAAAATATTTGATGGAAATTGTCATAATGCATGGACTTCAACACAATACTTGCACAATTGAGGTTCATTACAAAAAATTATACTCAGATCACCCAAGAGAAAACATCTAGAAATCATGGCATCTACCTCCTTTTCTGATGGATGCCTAGACGATGTACAACATGAATCTTTGATGAAGCCTATCACAAAAGTGGAGCTACTAGAAATATTGGAATCATTCCAATCGAAAAAGGCCCACATGCTAGATGAATGGCTCATGGATTTCTACCTAGCTTTCAGGGAGCTCATAGCCAAGGAATTGTTCATAATGGTGGAGGAATAATAATCCTTAGGTAAAATACATGCTCCATTAATACTACATGCATTACTTATATTATGAAGGATGAGACTTAACCCTTCTTATTTTGAGAATTACCATCTAATTGCATATACAAAATAATATAAAAAATTATAGTTTCCAAGCTCAAACCTATCATCTCTACCCATATATCCCATCAATAGTTTAGTTTTCTTGACAACTACAAAATTCAATATGCCATTGGAGCAACCTAGGTGGAAATACATACCATCAAGAGAAAGTATAGATCTTCCTTTCTCCTTAAGATTCACCACTCCAAGTTTTTCGACAAAGAAAATTAACTTTACTTGAGATTTGTTCTCACACAAGTAGGTTTTAGCCTCACATTCTTAAATCAATAGTTTATTTTTCATGAAAACTAGAAAATTTAAGATGCCATTGGAGTATCCTAGGGGTCAAAACATACCATAAAGAACAAATATACCTTAGTATCCCTTCTTTTATTTTCCATATTCGCAAAAAATCTAAGTTGGCATATAAACCATGACTATGTGGTTGTAGGGCCTAAAGGGATTAAAATTTTTGATGGCTTATACATAACAAACATTATGTTTATGGATAACACCTCATATTTGGAAATAGAACTATCCAAGAAGCCAAATGTACATATAGAACCTTAAATGTTTTCTCCCCAAACATTGACATGGAAATAAACTTATGGAAATCAACCATTGAATTCCAACATTTTTGTAAATCTATTCATAACATGATACTTTGCTTCCTACCTTTCACCTTACAACCCTTTTAAAATTGTATTAGATATCTTGGTTTCTATCTTAAATAAAATTACTACCAATTTAGGCACAACTTATGGCTCTATGACAAACTCCAAAGGCCTATTAGTTTATCGTGCAACAAGTGGATATCACTTACTGGCAAGTTGGTCTTGATAAAGAGTATACTAGAGGAAATACTAGTACACTAGTTATCTCTAACAACTCTTCTGAAGGATATGATTACAAATATCTAGAAATTAATCTTAAACTTCCTCTAATCTAGTAACAAGGATACCACAAGTATTACATTGATCAAGTTGGAAATAATATATAGGAAACAATATGATGGACGATGGGTTCTCAAAAACCTTACAAATTTCTCAAAATAATTGGAAACAAAGGGATTATGGRGTCTAATCACAAAAATTGTTTTTTAGTAGAAGATCCTATGGAAAAAATACATTGAAACAAATTCATTAACAGAGTGGATTTGATTTCATCCATAAAATCAAACATTTGGATCCCACTTCTAGCAAGCCTTGGTTAGAAGCTTTKACATTATTGGTGCATACTTGGCCGAGGACCCTAGTGATAGCAAGGATATATACATTAGAAGAGATGTGGTACATGGTTGGAATCCAAGMTACAAACATATTTTTGGATCATATGGTTAACCTTCTCCAACAAATGAATGTGGTAACTTATGAAGATGCTCATGATCATAATAGAGGATTGTGGTGGCACTATGGTTGGAAAGAGGTTGGGGAATTTGATCTCGTAGAGCCACAAACATCCATCTAGAACCAATATATGTCAAATGTAATCTCTACAATGATTGTATTGACTGATAGGGAGTATGTGCTCATATGGGTAAAACATTTAATTGGAGGAAATAATTCACTTGATTTGGGATATAGGGAAATGTTTCCCTAGTAGGATATAGATGACCCCCCTTGGTGGTGGTGTGACCTATGTAAACCAATATCTCTTCCAAGAGTATATATATTCACATGACTCACTTGAATAGTGGAACATTGGCATGGCATAACTTTCGATGAAGTGGATGGAAAGGTCCTAAATTTTGTGCTTTATCTAGAGAAAATGCTAAGACAACCAATCACATGTTTCTCCACAATAATTTCACTTTTAAAGTACATGGTGTTTTAAATACCTTGTTTTTTAGTGGATAATAGGAAAGAAAGTTGTTGGAATAGGCTTGGAACAAATGGTTTAAAAATAGAGGAACCCAAAAACACTTGATTCTGCTTCCCCTGCACATATTATGGGGTATATGGATCACAGGAAATGATACAATATTGAAGGACATTCAACCCTCACCCTCTAATATAGTATATAGTTTGGGATATCCCTTCACTCCACTGGTTTCTCAAAAGAAACAAAAATCGTAGTAGATGGTTCCACAGTTGGCAGTGGATTACATAACACCATATGGTTTCTGCAATGGTGTGTCCTCTGGTAAATACATTTTGCTCACCCTGCATTGGATCCAATGGTTGGATGACCCTACAACCATCATTTTAAAACAACATTTGTTGTTGTTTCAAATTGAGCATGGCATCATTATAATATTCCCAATCAATCCCTAACAATGCTACATAGGGATATGTGTCATCTAGTATCACAATGACCTAAAATTACACATAAGTCTTGACACCATTGAGAACAATTTGCATCTACTAGTCTAGTATGTCAATTGTAAAAATGCATGATTGATTTTCCTACTAGTCTAAAACAGTTTCTTAAAGTTTAATCATGCATTTTTACAATCTACTAGTCTAGTCTGTCAATTGTAAAAATGCAAAGAATTAGGAAAGCCTTGTTAAACTCTTAAATTTATTCAAGAGAATATTTTGACATATCCATTGTCTGAAAGAAAATAAGAAGTAAACGAAGGTATAACACAAGTTCTGATAGTGCTAAGTATGGAATTGATTTTGGATTCAAGAATGGCCTAGATTGTAAGATTTGTCATTCAACCTTTCTTAGAAGAGGAAGTTCAATGATTGGGTGCCTTTGAGGGTAACCAAGAACCTTTTTCATCTTAAATTCTTCCATGGTTTTCACAAATCTTACAATCTAGGCCATTATATAAAAGGGAAGACTATCACCCCAAATCATACCAAGATAACAATAATGGGATACCAAGTATGATATGAATCAAGTAAACAAGGACCCCAATAAGTTTCTTACATACAATAGAATCAAGTATATTCTCCAAGAAAAACATGGGTTACATGAATATTTGCTCGTTAACTTATCTTCTCATTTTTTCAAGTGTTGGTACCACAAACTTATATTTGCACGATAACTTATCTTATTGTTTTAACGAGTGTAGGTACCACCAAATCATTTACATATTGGCAGTCTTTGTACTTGAAAGATACCATTGTATTTGTTGTGATATGCTTGTTTCTCATGCACCATTGTTAATATACCTATATTGAATAGTGCAAGCATCTATTGTTTCATATAAGAGTTTGTCCTTTCCTTCAAGTTGTATTGGCACTTATACTTGTTGCAAGAACACTTTTACTTTGTCATATAACTTCTATCTTTCCTTGTCATTGAACCTTATCACGTGACCCATATTTAGATGAGGCCTTAGCACCCTTGGGATACCATTCATTAATTATAAAGCATCTATCCTGTTGAGTATCCTCCAACCATTCATTAATTCTAAAGCATCTATCTTGTTGAGTATCCACTAAGCCTTTTTAGTATCATCAAGAAAAGTGTCATCCACTAAGCCTTTT
This sequence comes from Picea engelmannii, assembly GCA_009831015.1. Lineage (NCBI taxonomy): Eukaryota > Viridiplantae > Streptophyta > Pinopsida > Pinales > Pinaceae > Picea > Picea engelmannii. Next base: position 249,832 of record ML792035.1, read on the forward strand.
TAGTATCATAGACCCTAAATATCCTTGCTAAGGCTGCATTTCCTTCATCACCCTATCTACATCAATTCCCAAGCCTAATGTGGGACTTTAATGCCTCTTTATATCCTAATGAATTTCATACACCTCTCATTCACTTGATTATACAAAGGTGTATGAAAATGAGAGGTACAATTGGATGTCATAAGAAGAGTGAAGACCCTCAAGTTATGAAGAAGCCAATTTCATAAAATCTACCTTATTATAACACACCAATTAAGGAAGTATTGAACAATGTGTCGAGAATTAGGAAAGCCTTGTTGAACTCTTAAAGTTCTTCAAGAGCATGTTTTGACATATCCATTGTCTGAAAGAAAATAAGAAGTAAATGAAGGTATAGCACAAGTTCTAATAAGGCTAAGTATGGAATTGATTTTGGATTCAAGAATGGCCTAGATTGTAAGGTTTTTCATTCAACCTTGATTATAAGAAGAAGTTCAACAATTGGGTGCCTTTGAGGGTCACCAAGATCCTTTTTCATCTTAAATTCTTCCATGGTTTTCACAAATCTTACAATCTAGGCCATTCTATAAAAGAGAAGACTCACACCCCAAAGCATACCAAGATTAAAATAATAGGATGCCAAGTATGATATGAATCAAGTAAACAAGGACCCCAATAAGTTTCTTACATAAAATAGAATCAAGTATATTCTCCAAGAAAAACATGAGTTCCCTGAATATTTGCTCGCTAACTTATCTTCTCATTTTTTCGAGTGTTGGTACCACAAACTTATATTCGTACGATAACTTATCTTCTTTTTTTAACAAGTGTAGGTACCACCAAATAGGTATATGTAGGATATATATTCCTCGAGTGATGATCAATATATACTCAGAGAGGTTGAAAGCGAGACGTGTTGTACTAGATCTACTGGTTCTAGATCAACTAGATCTAAAAAGGTAAGGAAAAGATTTCGTATACGCATGCAATTTTTTATTGCCAAGGGAGGGTCATGTAATTATGACACTGAGAGAATATGTGACATTGATTTTCCCTTAAGGTATAGACATCTAGTGCAACGATGGGTACCTAAGGAGCTACCTGAAGTGGACACATATTTCTTCATCAGTGGGAGGATGTATCACATTGCTTCTTCGTCCTTACATGGATTGGGGTTATTTTCCATGGATGACATAAAGTTCAGATATGGAACTATAACTGAATTGATGGAGTATGTCGTACCATTATACAAATACAGTCACTGGTTGATGTTGGTCCGATATACGTGAAGTATGCAGAGATACAGAGTTGCCGCAAATTATATACAATTAGTAGATAACAATCAAAATAAAGGGGAGACTATGTATATTGATGGAAGGCCAAAAGATTCTGGAAAAATTGTGGGATTTATAAATAGTACATGACCAATGGAAACAACTAAGCAACCGAACTGCATATTTCAGGGACGCGAAGAAAATCATATATTTGTATGTGCAACAAAAAACATAGTTCCAGGTGAAGAGTTGTTGATCGATTACAAGTTAAAGCGAATAGATGGAAGGGATGTGGCTATGGGGGTAAATATCTTACATACCATTCAACTCAACCTTTGATCAATCATTGTTATAATTTATCGCTGCAATATTTCATTTTTTTACTGCATATATTTCATATTTCATTTTTCATTATTTGTTTTCCGATATTACTACAATATTTAATTTTTTTAATGTTACAATTACTTTCCTAACTTTTGTTGATTAATTTATTGTGTCAACATCTGTCCAGGGTGACTGTGTAAAATCACACACTACATCTGTCCAAGGTGACCGTGGAAAGGCACCCGTTGTGCCTCAGGAAGTAAATGTTAAATATAGTAACAACTTATGACTACAACAACTAAATTTATGAAATTTCATTATTTATTTTCTGATATTACTGCAATATTTCATTTTTTTAATGTTACAGGTGAATTTCATAACTTTTTTTGATTGATTTATTGTGTCAACATCTGTCCAGGGTGACCTTGGAAAATAACACACTACATCTATCCAGGGTGACCGTGGAAAGGCGACCGCTGTGCCTCAGTAGGTAAATGTTAAATATAGTAACAAATTATGACTACAATAACTAAATTTCTTAAATGTTAAAGTTCATCTCATTAATTTTATTCATTAATGTATTGTGGCATGGTCATCGTGGGAAGTCACCCAATCGTAGTAGATCAGAGAAGGGTGACCATGGGAAGTCACCAGTCACACAAAAACATCAGGTAATTGTTAGTGCTTAATAATAACTAAATTTGATTACAATATCTAATTTTTTTTGATGTTAAACTTATTTTAATTTCATTTATTCTTTGATGTTTTTAGTCCAGTACAGTCGATTTGGACGATGAAGAGCTTGAGGATGAAATATTTTATTCCACTGACCCAATAACAATTGTCGTGAAGGCCTTGAATAAGGAAAACATAGAATATCTAGCTTTGTTTCACAAAAGACCCCTGACACAGGAGGATAGGGCAAGAATTGTAGAGCTACAAAATCTAATAATTGTTTTTGGGGTAAGTGGCATCTTCACATATTTTTATAAGCTATGACAATTTCATATCAGTTTTTTTGTTTTATATTTTCTATATGATCTGATAAAGTAAAATTTTCTATTTGTAGGAGTTTTTAAACCCCATGCCCTAGGAACCTGCTGAGCTTGTAACTGCTATAGGTAGCAGTGATGGTCCAATGCAACAAAAAAGTTGACAAAGAAAAGTACAAATGAGGATTTTTGACCATCCTGAGGTTCCCCTCGAATCCATTGATGAGGGAACTGATGTTGACCGACATGACACGCCAGAGCATGATGAGCTGGAGCCTAGGACTCCACATGACTTTGGAGATGAACGTACTATAGATGGCGAGGAATTTATTCATGGAGAAGCATGAATTAAAAGCATCGGATCACTAGATATCACCTTTATGGTGGATGACGTATGTGTTCCGATCAAGATTCAAAAGATTGCAGGTATTTGTTAATTAATTGATTCATTTTTATCATGAAATTGAAATGGACATTTGTTGAGATTATTATAAATTAATGGATAACCCGTTTCTGCAGAAAACAATGTTTTCTATAGAAACTTGAATGACAAAGCATTGGAGTTGTTTAGCCCCACCATTTTCACACAGTGGAATACCCAAGATATATAAAAGAAAGATGAATTTATAGGCCACATGGTAAACTTGTTCGACAATACGTTCAACAAGAAAGTGGTTACAAAGTTAGCCGACGAGAATTTAAAATATACCAGGGCCCAATATAGGGAAAAATTACAATTAGAACTCAAGCATGAGCACCCTCCCATGGTTACGAAGAAAGAGTGGAAGGACCTGATAGAGGATGCAAAGGAAAACTTGCTTAAAAAACAAGGAAGACATCCACGACCTGGTAAAGCAAGGTACAACACATGTCATCTTCTTAGTGAAATATGCTCATTTATGTTTTTCTTTCTTGTTTTAAGTAACAATTCCAATATCTATTTTTTTCAAAAATTCCATATATAGGCTACCTGACACCTCCAAAGAAACCAAGGCTAGAGTGGAAAAGCATGTGAAGCATAAACTAGGCCAGGGTGGCTATGGAAAACTAAAATCTTGAATCGTAAGAATTAAATGATTAACTGTGGTGAATATTTGTTTAACAGTAGCGAACAAATATCTGTTTTTGTTATTGGTAATTTTAATGGTGTTATGCATTGCAGTTAAATATGTTCCAAACTTCTGCCACTAAGGAGGACCTAAATCTTGGTTTCAAGTATGGTTTTAAAAGTGTGATTGAATATTGAATAAGCTTGGGGCAGAATCCAATCTCCCCAGCCACACAAATGCAGATAAATAAAATGAATAAGGAGACCACAGTAGCATTCTTGTAAAGTCTATTCAGATTTTATTATATCACCCTTAACTAAGTATTTATGTTTGTTTTCAAGAAAAAGTGAAACCGTAGCAGTGAATCTAGCGATATTCAACAGACACCACTTCATACTAGGGAGCACATGTCCAATGATAGTGGGGATCAAAGTACCCATTCTGGTATGTATGATTCAAAATTAGAAATATTTACTTTGATTGTAGATATTTATTTCCTGACTTATACTTATATATTATCTTCTTTAAATGGAAGAGCATGTAGCTCAGGAGGGAGAACTGCGAGAGGAACCAAGTGGACAAGAAATTAACGCACCAACTGTCACAACTACATGGACAGGTAAATAGAAATATTGTAATGTTAATCAAAATAATGAAATAGTTATTTCATTTATATTTCAACATATCGATATGATCATTTTCGTTGTTGCAGTTCACTCCCCTGCACAACTGTCTCCATGCCCTTCTCAGCGACGTACTAGAATTATGGTACATGAGCGCATGGAAACACAAAAATAGAAGGACATGGCACAGGAAATACAGTGTATGAGGATGATTATGATACCCCAATCGTCAATTTTATGAATGTAAAAAAACATAAATCAAAGAAAAACTAGATGTATAAATTCATGACTTGTATTTGGATGTTTACCGATGTTGCTTGTATGAAACAATGTTTATATGAATTACCGCATTATGCTTCAATGTTTAAATGTTCATATGTTTTGATGACTAGCCTAGTTATGCATGAATGTATATATGTTTTCTATATAAAAAAAATCATTTATTGGGTATGGGGAATTGAGAGCGATGTGAGGAAGGGGGGTGGGGGGGCATATGAGCTTCCACCTTCATGTGGTTGGCCCTGTTCAATAGAGAATAACCTATTTTTGAAACAAATAGAATATCATTAAGGTATGCGACCACTTAATTTTTTTCTAGAGTATTTTACATAACTAAATGCCTGTTTATTTTCTTATATATTATTTACTCATATAAAGAATTTGTCTTTTATGATTCATGCAGGTCTTGGTGATGGAAATGCATCTCGTGGACAACTCTTATCAAGTTGTATGGGCTAATGGATCTAGTGAAAGGACAATTAGAAGGTAAGGGTTTTGACGTGTTTTTTAAAGTATAGAACTCAATGTGGAACTTATGGAGACATAGAAATGTAAAAAAACAATTTTGATTATTGTTAAGATATTCATATTTTCTAGGAAATTACTAGCATCAAATTAATGTATGAGACCCCTATGTTTGTGGGATGCATAGAGGGTTTATCCATTGTCCCACAAACAAGCAGGTCTCATACATCAATTTGGTATCTCGCTAGGTTGTGACCTATCAATATATATTTTAGATATAAGTAATTTTATAAGTCGACATGCAATAATATATAAACACATAAACATATTTTGATCAACCGTTGAAATATTTCACCTACAAATCTACTTTGGCATGTTTCTAGGACCATTTATCTCCCCATGTATATTTTGATCCTTTTAGGGGAGAAAGGGTAATGCTTAACTTATATTCCTTGATTTTTTCCTTTCCTCAAAAAAATCTTCAATGGAGCTCTTGCCCCTCCAAGTGGGCCAAAACCCCCACTATCAGCCAATAATAAATCTCCAAATGACGCCATTTCATCCAATGCTTGTTCAACAAGGGGCCCTCAAATATGTATTATGTAAAGGAGCTCACAAAGTCAATTCAAAACCCAATGTACTTCATCGAGGGATACTTCATAAACCAAGCGTTATGCCTCTTAAATTCTAATGTATGAAGTGTTATTCATTTGTGGGAACATACCCCAAAGTGTGCGATGAATCCTACATTATAGGCCCACACATGTGACTCCAAAACTCTCTTCAAAGCCTCCACATGATACATTACTTTATGGTGAAGGTCAAGTATATATAAGATAATACATTTCCTTTTTCCTCTATTCTTCTCCAATACTTGCCTCTCCTATCTCCATTGTGAGGCAAGTCTAGCATACTTCTTCCATAGGTGTCTTTTTGCAAAAGGGTGCTTTGCCATTCCTTGTTGCCTAAGTTTGCTCCAAGGAACAACCACCAAGGAGAAGGGAGTCAAGGTGATGGAAGGGAAAAAGCAATATGAGGGACACATTCATTAATCAAGGGGAACTTAGTACTCAAAAAGAACATTCCTGTAGGGGAAAACAAAGACATATGTTTTTGTCCTTTTTAGTATTTGATGCATCTCTCATACCTTGTAACTATGGGCTGAATAATGTCATGAATTTTCACACAAATATATATGGCTTTATTAATATTTAGCAGGATATGTCATGTAGATATGACTCCATGAGTATTTAGCAGAGTATGTCATGTATATATGAAGAGCTTATTGCATCGGATAAGATGCTTTTATGAAGTTGCCTTTGATGCTAAATCTTGATTGGCATGGAAATATATTTTGGTACTGGAAAAAAGCGTGGCACTAATTACATTCCAGGATCAATGAATGGTCGCAATTTTGTATCTGCATTATGATTTTGATTTTAACTGTAGTTTATTTGTGTTGTTACACAGGAAAATGATAAAGACTATTATGCGTTCTTAGATTGTTGTGATAACTATTGTTTTTTAATATTTTCATTTTTTATTTCTACCAATTTAGTACACTCTTATATAGACATTCAACTTTGTCTTGATTTGCAGACATTGTCCCTACACTGCCTCTATGTGTGGAAATATTATGGAAAGAAAAGGAAAATGAATCTGATTGGGAAAGACTGAAAGATATATGACAAGAATGCTTTCTGAATGTTTTTCCACTAGTTAATACATTCAGTTGAATCAAGCTGTGTTCAAGGTACTATAATGCATGTCTTCATATTTGGAACTTTCAAATAGTTTGGTACCTTTTTATTTTACTAGGCCAGGGAAAATGAAATGATTTGTGGAAGTGAAGATGACTATGCTAGGAATAGTCATGTGAAATGAAGTTTGGATATTTCATTTGAGCATTCTTTAGTGTTGAAATCACCTGTAGCTACACCAAGAAGTTCCTTTCATGTAGAACAATATGGATTTGGATCTTTTAGAATGGCTCCTCCTCCATCAACGATTTTTTTCATAAGAAGCAGTCTATGAAGCTGGGGCTGGCAAGTATGGGATGCCTTTTCAAGAAAATTGAAATAGATCTTACACTTCCTTAGCTTTAGAAGGTTAAATACTTCATATGATTCTTGTATTTTGCGAATCGAATGATTCCAATATGTTGAATATTGATTACAACAAGCTAACCATGCAATGTATGATTTTTCTTTCATATGGGCTTATGTAAAATCATCAGAATAGTTTGTGATGCTGGATGAATGTTTTCAACTAATCTCCTAAGCATCAATCAACAATAATTTTCTATTGATAATAGTCGAAATAAGGAAAATTAGATTTCTTACTTAAATTAGATGAAATATTAGGATCAATATTGTGGCAAAGTTGATACCATCCTTAAACTTGAACAACCAAATATAAATAATACCCATAAAACAAGAGTTAATGATATGACTTAAAATCATAACACAAACTATGCATAGTTAGATACAATCTTGTTAGAGTGTAGGATTTGGTGTTGTGGGTAGAGTATCATATGTAGGTGCAGTTTTATTATTTTCCTAATTTTTGTTCATAGGATTGTGCATGGAGAAAAATATTTGTAAAAAGATCTGGGATAAATAAAGAAGACACAAAATTTAAATGACCACTGATTGAATAAACTTATATCAAAAGGAATTATGATAGAATAGAAGTGTTGAGACTTGGGATATCCGGAACTCTAGATACACAACTCCTTTTATTCATCGAAGTTCAAGATTGAAAAGGAAAGATGAATTGTTACGAGTCACATGACACTGTGAAATGGGACACAATGGACTAAAATATACGAGTATATGACATGGGACACATGGGCCATAGTGAATGGGCTTTACCTCTATGTAACTTAAGTAATAATAATTAATAGTAATAATTTTGTTAATTAGGTCCATTACACGTCATCCCTCCTTGAAAGGATTCGTCCTTGAAGTAGGATAAGGGATTGGTGCTAGACATAAAATTTGTGCATGAATCAACAATAAATCATATTCTTCATTAGGTACAATACTAAGGCTTCCGTGTATCATGAATATGGGGACTTTTGTAGCATATCATTGTAAGGCTTCTGTATCATATCATTGTTTTCAGAGACTAGAAAACTATCCAGTTTTTTTTTTTTTAAACCTACATAAGTCATCACTATAGAGACGTGTGTTCGTCGCAAGTATGACATCTGTGTCACAAGCCATTGGTGGGTTTTCTACTCTGCCATGGAACTTTGTTGCTATTGCCATGCGTCGTCGTCCATATAGCGATGCATGTTTGTCGCAAGAAGGTGTACATATCTTCTTATTGCCACGAATATGCAACTCCTTGAGACGAACTTTCGTCTTTATAGCGACGAAATTTCATGGCAAAAAGTTAAATATTTTCTATGGGATTCCATCTTTCTGACATATGTTCCTTGGTCTACTAATGATAGTTTGTCGCAATTACGATGATGTGAACAAAAACAATTTAACACAAAATATTTAGGATAATGACACGTGGCGGCCTTATTTCGTTGATTTTTCCACAAATAATCTTAGTGTGTGGATATAGCGATGTAAAAAGGTACATGAAAAATATTTTTTTCCTTCGTGGAAAGTGCGACTGATATGTGTGGCAATAACAACGAAAAACTGTGGCAAATTTGGTCATATGTAGTAGTGTAATAAATGTCAAAAGTAAATCGAGCATGACTTTGACCACATGTTTATCATTGTCTAGACCTAAAAATTGACTCAAAAGGGAACAAACCCATTGGACTTCAATAACCATTATACTCACATTCATTGGCAAAGACAGACTCTCTAAAAAATGTTCTGGTTTGACAATTTTCTGTAAAAACAGATCTTTGATTTTTGATGGACATTCTTTGTATACCCTAATTATATTTTCTTCATTGAAATGTTCAGACATTGTGGAGAAAGACTCTGGTATACCGAGGGAATCTTGAATTGATAGAAGCTCTACCCTACACATGACTTCAGACCCTTATTTATTCACGAAAACTTTTTATTCATGTGAATATTGTTCGGCGCACCAACCTATAAACTTGGGAAAGAGAAAAGCGTTTTCGACAACATAAGGGACTATGGTGGCCTAGACTGCCTCAAGGAATGATACACTCCTTCCTACATTATCGAACATGTTTCTTATGGACACAAATATGGGAAAAATGGTGATTTCATTATCAAATACGTCTGAATCTCGGTCAATTAGGGATTATTCACTCGTCACATGATCTTGTTCTGTTACTGAAGTTATGGTAGGATCCATGGATGTGATGAAAAATACCTAGAAATTAGTGGAAATGGCGTGTAATTGGCGTACTTTTGAGTTGCATCTGGATGAGGGTGGTCACACCAAGTTTCAAATGGTCCAGTGTTCAAAAAATAATAAAATAACCAACAAAATTCCCTTTTATACTTTTCCAAATTTCGGGGGCATGAGGAAGTTCTTTGGGGCAACTTGATTTTTGTAACGACCCTTCTTAAATAGATGTATAGGATTATTAATTATAATTAATTTAATAATCTAACTGTCCTAAAAGTTAGCTAAACAATAATTATTTCTTAAATAATATTAACTAATTAATTATTATTAATTACTTGTTCATGTTTGTCAAGGATTAATTAATTATTAATTGACTCATTAATTAATTGAGTAAAGAATTAAAGGGGTTAATAAGTTTAATTTGTTAAAGACTTACGTATTCGGGAAGGGATAAGACATTAAATATAAGGATAAGATATTAATAAGGGATAAGATAAGATAATAAATACGAAAGGATAAGATAATAAATAAATGGATGAGGAAAGTAATTAAAGGGGGAGAGTCGGTGAAGGGGGAATATGATGGGGAGAGCCTTACGGTGGAAGACATTCTTTTGGACGAGGATTATTTTTGGAGGGTTCTCTTGGATTTGTGGAGGGGAGTTGATTTCTGTAGTCAGGAAGGATTAGTACAGGGGGCACCGATTTGCTGGGGGTTTTGGGCACGGGGGCCAGGATATCCATATGGTATCCTGGAACTAGGAAGCTGTCCTAGTTGGCAGGGTGGAAACACGGTTTGGGTAGAGTTGGTCTGTGGCATCAAGCTGGGCAAGGCAACAACATGAACAACAAGACAAGCGCAGGGTTAGCATCAGACCAAGGTATGTTAATTTACGTATTTATTTCATTCTGTCATGAAATTATTATTCGTTGATAAATTTAAGTTACTGAAGTTACTGTTATGAAGATTATTATTCTGTTATGAAGTTACTGTTTCAGTTTATGGAATAAATTGATGTTTAAACTAATACGATTATTACACATGGTATCMGAGCTTCAGTTTGAAGCACTGGAGCCTTAAGGGCCTACCTACAATTYTGTCTTTAGAACCAACACCTGTTCACTTGTGAACCTGTAAAAAAAAAAACCTGTAAGAAACCTCATAAAAGATAGATGAGCTTTTCAAAAAAAAATTRTTGTTTTTATTTATTTATTTACAGACCTACTTAMTTTTTTTTCTATTTACTTACTTTTCTAAAATAAAATWAGTATTATACAGTAAGTAAAAAAAAWTTAAATTAAAATTAATATTTATATATAAAAAAAGAGAACCCTAGGATATGGTGGTCGATGGGAATGGAACCCAGACCTTCCAAATAAAAAAAAAAGTAAATAAGCAAGCCCTAGTGTCAAGCATACAAGCCAACGCCTGAGCACCAACACCAAGCGACAAGGAAGGAGGAGCATTGAGTCTGCACAACACGTCAGTGCAAGTGAGCGCTCAAATATTTGTGTTGCGCTAAGGATAAATCTTGACAAGTTTTCCTTGGGATTTTAGTTATTTATATGAAATTATTCCAATATGGAGATGGAAATGATCATGAAAACCTTTCAGTATGCACCAAGTAAGGTCTTCAAGACCAACTCTTCAAAGGGTTGATGTTTCAGTCGAGGTAAAAACAATTTGTTGTTACAAGCAAAACCATTAAACCCCACATGCACACATATGAATCTACTCCATCTATCCCCAAATTCGAATTTTGCATCAGAAAACAATGAAAAATAGAGCGATACAGTAAATTTGAACTGACCTGTACATACATGCAGTTTCAAATGATAAGAAATCAGGAGCTGGGTTGGGGTTTGTCTTGGTCATAATTATTATTCTCATTACTCTTGGAAGTGGAGATGGAAGGCAGGGGGTTGGATCCTTTGAAGAACCAGTCGAGTACGAATAAGGAAACACCAGCAAAAATGGCAGTGCTCCATGCCTGAGAAGACCACGAGACTGCATGCTACAATAGTATAAGAATAAAAAAAAAATTAAAAAAAACAAACAAGCACATAAGTCAAAACCTAGCGCACAAGAGAAAACACCATACAAACGCGCCATTGTACACATGGAATCGAACCACTGAATACAAAAATCCAAGTAAAAAAAAAGCAAGCAAAAAGGCACAAATTAAGGGGCACCTGGAAACCTCGATCTTTGAGGAGCATGTAGAATGCGGACTCCAATTCGGACAAAGCGTGCATTAAAGTCTCAGGAACATATTTTCCCCCATATTTTCCAAATATGCCAAAACCATCGGGTCTCATCTTCACAGCCTGGTCGTCGGACGTTGCACGTTCCAGAGCCATGTTGCAACACATGGGTGGGCAACGGCAAGGGAAGGATGACCTTCCCCTCATCCTTGCCAAGGTTGACAGTGGCAACACCGATCCCTCCATCCCTTGTATTGAAGAGGAAGAGGAGCTCCATTTTCACAAGCTACGGGAAAGGTTTTGGGGGACTCTTCTGCTGTGCCCATCAATTGGCGTTGGCCAAGAACGAGATTGGAAATTACAGATTGAAGAATGAGATGATGTTGCTGCCATTTCCATTGACATCGCCATTGTCACCGCCCGCCAAATTTCGACTTCATTTGACCTCAAAATATGCGTTGCTCCTACTTCATCATGACCTCCAGAAGACGAATTAAAAATCCAAAGAACTCCTGATAACTGCAAATAAATCCACTGTCGCACCGCCCTTTAAAGTTTTCTCGCCCCAACTTTAAAGGAAGGACAAGTTTTATTCACATGTTGTAAAGCTCGATCCAAAGGATCAAAATATTCAAGAACCGAAAGCTAACCGCAAAGAAGACAGTGCAAAGAAGTCTGAGCAGAGACTATATAACGCCGACCCCACCGAATAATCTTCAAAATTATTTATCTTCAAACAATCTACTTCCAAATAGAAATTATTTTCTGGGACTGTGTAATATACATAGATATCATATTCTCCAATGAAAAAGCGGCCGAATCCAGCCGACGGAGGGAGAGGGAGATATGGAAAAGATAAAAGCACCAAATACCAAGTTTGCCACACCAAACACAACCAAGGAGAGAGAGCCCACGCGGCCTGCAAACACCACACAAAACAATTTTTTTTTTTTTATCAAAAAACAATTAATTAATAAAACCAAACAAAAAAAAAAACCCCAATAGCCAACGTACAACACCGAGACCTACCCTATTGCAGAGTTGATGGAAAAACGCTGCAACTTTGAGAAAATTTAACAAAATATTTGTATCAAATCGCAGTGCTGTTACGCCAAAAGAAATACCAACCCTACACATAACGCCATGAGAAATAGCCATGGCCATTACCAGAGCTTTGGCCATTTCCAGAGCTCTGCCACAGTTGTAGAGTAGGAGAGGCTCAGGGTGCGTTCGCAATTGAAACAAGCTACAGGACGATTAGGGTTAGGGGTATTGAGAGAGTACGTGTAGGGTTAGGTTTAGGTCAGGAGGATGCTGGAGGAAGCATGGCGGGCACGTGGAATCCATGCGTGCCCGCACTTTTTTTTAATTATTTCGATTTTCTTCAATTTTAAATTTCCTTTATAAATTGTGCGTGAGTTCTCATTAATTATTTATTTATTTATTATTTTGGTATAAAAGTAATTTAGGTCAATTTAGTTTTAATTAATTTAAAGTTAATTTACGATAATTTAGTATAAAGTAAATTAAAAAAAAATATAAAATAATAATTATGTAACTTTAAAATTATTAGTGTAACTAATTATCAAATAATTTTTTTTAATTAAATTAATGGTGTATTTAGAGTAAAGTTAAAATACATTAAAAGGTTAATTAAAATTTTAGAAGGTCCATGGGTTTTGAACCCAAGACCACCCACCAAGCGATGCGCCTTAAGAAGAGCAATAACACCAACGCGCCACACATATCACTTTTACAAATAAATTCACATATAAATAGTTTAATTATCAATAGTAGAAAAGTACTAGCATGAAGAATAATCTCCGATTATCCAAGCGTCAGGCTCACGAGACCTTACACACAATTCATCGAGCCAATCGTCGAGCCCTTTCATTCCATTCCACCAGTCTTCAGTAGCATAAGCAGTGGAAAATGCGTGTTACGCAGGGGAACACATGAACTTGAATGGAGGTATGAGGTCGACCTTTCCACATCATCCTGGATTCGTCGGGAAGGCCCCTAGGACATTTCTTAGGGGAGGGGGCTCAAGGCCACCTCCATATGGTAACAGAGTCGCGCCAAGTACAGTAGCCGCAGGGATTTCAATGGCAGCGAGTGTAGCATCTCGTTCATCGCCAACAACGCAGACAGGTCCACGACCATCTCAGGGAACAACTAGTAGGGGCAGGGGTTCCAGGGGAAGGAATTCATTTCAGAGACAGTCACATAACAGTGCACAGGTTCAATCTCGTGTTACCTATTGGGGGTGTGGAGGACCCCATTACTAGAATGACTGCCTAGAGTTACGATCAGGGTTTGTGCATAGAGAAGGAAAGGCACCGATGGGGAGATCAAGTAACAACCACCATATTTACGCACCGGTTAATAACCGCTAGGCTGAACATCAATCCATGGTGGTGGAGTCAATAGGTACACTAAATCATACCAAGGTTAAGATTTTATTTGATTTTGGTGCTACAGATAGTTTCATTTTTCCATCTGCATTAGAAAAGAGTAGGTTGGTAGCCTACGAGCACGATGACTTTAAACAAGTCGATATGGCTTCGAGGGAAAAAAAAGCGGTAGGACCTAGTGTTGATAATTGTATAGTAGACTTGGGAGTGTGTACTACCAGGTTGAAGGTATGCGTCACTGCTCTCGGGGCGTATGACCTAATCATTGGAATGGATTGGTTAGAGGCTCACCGAGCCATGGTAGATTGTTTTGCATAAGAGGGTGCTTTGTGTCGACGACGGAGGAAGGCCAGTAGAGATCCAGGGGGTACGGAAAAAAGTGTCATTACGCTTTATATCAACTATGAAGGTTAAGCGATGCTTGAGACAAGGGTGTTGATTATATGTAGTGGAATCAGTGAATGAAAGGAAGGGACCCTCAGTGGATCAGAACCCGGTATTGTCAAAATTTAATCATGTTTTTCCGAACGAGTTACCAGGGTTACCTCCTGAGAGGGAGCTTGATTTTACTATTTAGCTAAAACCCGGTGCATAACCAATCTCCAAGAATCTGTATCGGATGATAGCGCCAGAACTTTGTGAATTGAAAATGCAGTTGAAAGAGTTACTGAACTTAGGGATAATAAGGCCCAGTGTCTCACCTTGGGGCGCACCAGTAATTTTTGTAAAGAAGAAGGATGGATCCTTACGACTGTGTATAGACTACAGTAAAAAATAGGTACCCAATGCCGTGAATAGATGACCTCTTCGATCAGATGAAAGGTGCAGCGGTATTCTCAAAGATTGATTTGCGATCAGGGTATCATCAGTTAAGGATTAAGGAAGGTGATATCCCAAAAACTGCGTTTCGAACTCGGGTTGGACATTACGAGTTTGTTGTAGTACCTTTCGGATTGACCAATGCGCCAACAATATTCATGAGCCTCATGAACGACGTATTCCAGAAGTACTTAGACCGTTTTGTACAAGTCTTTCTAGATGAAATCCTCATCTATTCCAAGAATGGAAGAGAACATGAGGAACACTTATGAGTAGTGTTGTTCTGCCATAGAGAGAAAAAATTGTATGGGAAGCTATCGAAGTGTTCCTTCTACCAGAAAGAGATTCACCATTTAGGTCATATCATTTCCAGCAAAGGAATCTCTGTGGACCCAGAAAAAGTAAAGGCCATTATGGAGTGGCCAGTGCCGAAAAATGCCCATGAGGTGAGAAGCTTCATGGGGCTAGTAGGTTATTACCAGAGATTTGTGGAAGGGTTCTCAAAAATAGCGAAACCCATCACCACCTTGCAGCGCAAGGGGGTCAGGTATGAATGGACAAAAGAGTGAGATAGTGCATTAATTGAGCTTAAGAGATTACTAACTAGTGCGCTAATTCTATGAGTGCCGGATATGGAAAAGGATTAACAGTCTGCACGGATGCCTCGAAGCAAGGGTTGGGGGCCGTGCTAATGCAGGATGGAGGAGTGATAGCTTATGCGTCAAGGAAGTTGAAGAAACATGAAGAGCTATATGCAACTCATGATTTAGAGTTGGAAACTGTAATGCTAGCTCTGAAAATTTGGAGGCACTATCTAGTGGGGCGAAACTTTGAGCTCAAAACGAACAATCAAAGTTTAAAACATCTCTTCACTCAAAGAGATCTGAATGCCAGGCAAAGGCGATGGAGTGAGTTTATGAGTGAGTA
>ML792035.1:272061-298365 GCA_009831015.1 Picea engelmannii
GATGTTTTCTCTCTATGGAAAGCTCACATGAGGAATCGTAATGAAAACGAGGTAGGGATGCCAAATTAAATGCAAGTCGAGTTGGGAAGAGGGGAAACCACATGAGTAATCGTAATGAAAACAAGGCAGGGTGCCCAAAGGAAAGGAAAGGCGAGTTGGCAAGAGGGGTGCCCACAAGTGGAATTGTAACAAAAATGAGGCAGAGCGCCCAAATGCAACACAAGGAGAGTTGGAAAGAGGTGCGCCCACCCACATGAAAGGAATGAAAAGGGCCACACAAGGGAGAACTAGGAAAGAAGACGCATCAGATCCCAGATAAGGAACAATTTTGTCTTTGAATTAACTTTTTCAAGATGGCCTGGGCAAGGCTGGGTGCCCTAATGAAACACAAGGTGAGTTTACAAGAGAGGCGCCCACATGAAGAATCGTAACAAAAAGGAGGAAGGGTGGCCAAATGAAATGCAAAGTGATTTGGCAATAGGGGCGTCCACATGAGGAATCATAACGAAAACAAGGCAAGGTGCCCAAAGGAAAGGCAAGGCGAGTTGGAAAGAGGGGTGCCCACAAGAGGAATCGTAAAAAAAAAGAGGTAGAGCGCCCAAACACAACACAAGGAAAGTTTGAAAGAGGTTCACCCACCCACATGAAAGACATGAAAAGGGCCACACAAAGGAGAACTAGGCAAGAAGATGAGTCGGATGCCGAATAAGGAGAAATTTTAGCTTCGACTTAACTTTTTCAAGACAACCTGAGCAAGGTTGGGCGCCCAAACACAACGCAAGGTGAGTTTGCAAGAGGGGCGCCCACATGAGGAATCATAACTAAAAGGAGGCACGGAGGCCAAACATAATGCAATGTGAGTTGGAAAGAGGAGCAACCACATGAGGAATCGTAATGAAAACAAGGTAGTGTGCCCAAAGGCAAGGCAAGGCGAGTTGGAAAGAGGGACGCCCACAAGAGGAATTGTAACAAAAATGAGGCAGAGTGCCCAAACACAATGCAAGGCAAGTTGGAAAGAGGTGTGCCCACTCACATGAAAGACATGAAAATGGACACACAAGGGAGCACTAGGCAAGAAGATGAGCCAGAGGTAGGGCGCCCAAACGCAACACAAGGTGAGTTGGCAAGAGGGGCGAGTAGAAAGTGCAATACGACTCCAAGAAAGGTGGGTTTCCTTAATAATAAGAATAGACATAAGTGAAATAAACATCCATAAGTGGGCATCTTCCTTCATCTAGGACATAAAACCATGAAACCTCTTGATCCCAATGTGAGATGTCCCATCAACAGGAAATAAAAGGTATGAAATGTAACATCCAAAGGTGGACATATCTGTTAGCACAAGATTGGTTAAGGTGCCTATATGGATTTTGATTTTTTTCTAAGTGCTAGCTTCACCCAGTGGTAAAAGTAACTACCTATGGTACAGTCAAGGCACCTAAGTAAAATGGTTTTTTCATCATGAAAGAACACACACTGCTCTGTACATATTCAAGATTGAAAGGCACTGCGTTTTGGCAATGCTACCCAAACCTGTATGAAGATGCAACATAAGTATCACTACGTAAATGAATTGTGTAATATTTCATAGAGAACATAATTTACATACAAGTGCAACATAGTCGAGCGCTACCTACAGGTGTTGCGTAATATTTTAGCAGAAAACGAATTGTGCAGAGTTATTTTACCAGTTTTGAGTCATTAACTTAAAAATTTTATTGTGAAAAATTGAGAAGGTATTTTTGAAGAATGGAGGAGGGTTTTGTTCATAACATTCCAAATAACAGAAACCTCTCTCAGTTTTTCAAAATGTGTTATGGATTGAAATATATTGGATATAGAAGTGGTGCTACCCACTTTGCACAACGACGCTACCTAATTTCCTGTAGCAGTCACGGATTTTGATATTTGCCTTGTTGGGAGGTTTCCACCTATCAAGGAGGATTAGAATGGATTCTAAAGGATAAGTTATATGTCAAAGGACACCTGCACATAAGATTTAGCTCCAGAAAAGGCCTCATGCAATGAGGCGGAGACATTTTATTAATGACTTCCAACAAATTCCTGAAAATTAGTAGTTTGTTGGATTTTTGTCTCTTTGATTGTTGCCACCTAAATCCAAGTCTTAGAATCCAATGGAGGAGATGGGATTCAACCTCCTTAGTTCATTTGGATGCTATTTTCCATTTAAAGAATGATATATCTCTTGAAGAAAGGGATTCATGAGCCAAGAGAGGCTAGAGAGAGTAGGAGTAGGCAATTTTTCTGTGTGTGTTCATTTGTAAGCCTGTGGGCATTTTAAGATTGTAAGAATTACTGCTATTGAAGACTCATGAGAGCTGTGATTTCAGATTGTAACTCTTCTTTTTATATTTCTTCTTATTTGAATACATTGCAGATTTGAGGATCAAATGCTATCAATGATTTATGGAACCCTAAGTAGCAGAGGATCTATTGTATTTTTCCCATCAATCATTGTTTATATTCAAGTATTTGTTGATTCATTAAATTGAGAGGATCTCTATTTAGTGAACATTATACCTTATGTTTTCCTTCTTCATTCTTCCACTTATCAACATATAATCTTGTTCTCTGTTGAGCAACTTTTGTGCCTTCGACGAGTAGGATGTTTGTGACTCCATTGCCCATTGGTGTAGCCTACTAATCTATAGTTTGCAACCCTCTCTCTTTATTTATCCATCTTGTTGATCCACCTATTCAAAACCAAAGTTTTATTTTACATTCTGATGGGTTTTGAGCTTACACTTTAGCAGTCAAAGTGTGACTTTCAGTGCTAACATTTTTGGCGCCATTGCTGGGGACGAATTTGAGCAGATTGAAAAGTTCCCTGGGAACAACGACACTGTACATCTCCAGCTTTAGATGGTGACTGAAGTTGGACACCTTCAGTACTTCACATTCACCATGGTGACTCCATTGTTCAGAATCTATTGATGACTCCACCGGGGATGAGGCAAATCAAATGGCTATGAAGGCTATCCTGGCCAGGAGGTTTGCCCCACTCAATTTCTCAACCATAGATGTTTATCCACATCCTTTGCCTCAAATTGATGAATGGAAAGATCTGCTGCCCAAATTTTATGAAGGTGAGGATAAAAACCCTTTTGAGCATGTTCCTGAATTTCATGCTTTGATGCAACAACTTGACATCCATTATGAAGATATATTAATGAAAATGTTCATGTATTTATTGGAAGGCGATGTGAGGCAATGGTATATAACACTCCTTGCTTCTAGTATTTCCTCTTTGAAGGAATTTCATGATGTTTTTTATTTCATTGCAAGATAATTTATCCAGCTGAAAGACGTTTTGAGAATTGTTGTGAGAGGTATGCATCATATATTCAAGATTCAACAAGTGATTCCTCTAGCAGTGATGATGAAGGGGATGATTGCATAAAACAAGACTTGGATGATGAGTTTCATAATGTTTTTCCTAAATTTGAAGAACAAATGCATCATTCATGTCAAAATCTAGGTCCCCAAGAGAAAGATCAATATGGACAATCCATCATTTCTTTATCTCCTCCTTTTCTCGRTTCTTTAAGTCAAGAGGTCATCTTAGATTCAGATTTATTTTATCATGAGAATAGTGTTGTAGCTTGTTATGACCAAATTCATAGCTTATCAGTCCCTCCTATTGTTAATGAACCAATGTGCCATGGTTTTCCAAGTTTTGATGACTATGAGGATGTTTTCCCTGAACAACTAGTTGTCCCAGCTATTGTACTAATCCCCTCAACCATTAATAGTCAAATGGTCATTGATTCACCTTTGTATGATAATTATGAAGATGATTTCCATGAACAGTCTGTTGAAGACCTTATATAAGAGAAATACCCTTCCCATCAAAGCAACAATAGCTTGTTTCAACCCTCATGTCATATTTTTGTTGCTGAAAAAGAAGAAAAATATGATAATCTAATTTTAGAGGGTGAAAAACTGAGAAATTGGGACCATAAGCCAAGTTATGATGAATATCCCTCGTAATCATAAGATAAGACAAAAGAATGTAGTATCCCATGCACTTCTAATTGTGATGAACTGCCCTATCAACCCCCTATTCCTCTTAAAGACACAAGCTCAGTTTCATCAAGAAACCAAGATCAAATGCCATGTGATCAAATGAGAAAGGTTGAAATTAAAGAAATACAAGCATCACTAAGCCTTTTTCCTAATACACCTCATGATCAGGAGTGGACCAAGGAAAAATGCATTGAGGATGAATTAGAAAATCAACAAGCCATACAACAAAAAAAAACAATGGAGGAAGGACCTAATGCAATACTTTTCCTTTTACGCAAAGAAATGTTGCAGGGGAAAGTATTGATGATGTTTTTCAGGATCCATTTGCAGCCTATTTGCAAGCATAAAGTGGGCCTAGGCTCATTGATTTATTCAATGGAAAGTGTATTGCCAAATGTTTCTTTGACGTGCCTTCAAGTAAGAATTATCCCTGGTGCTTAAGGAATCACATTTCAAATATTCAAATAGTTGAAAAAATGATGAAATTAATTCATTGGTTGTTTCATGTAACTTGAATGCTTCATTTTCCCAATAATTAGAGTAGGTGTGTGCAATAAGCTTGCTGAAAAAGCATCGTTTTCATCATTTTTGTTAGTTTCAGTTTTAATTTTCATTTAGTTTCAACTGAAGTTCATAGATCAAAGCAGATTGCATAGTTTAAAGGTTGAGAGCATGACTCCATAAGCCCAAAGGATAAGGCACTGAAACAACAAGAGTTCTTAGAGCTTCACATGGAGAACTCTATCCCCCATGGAGCCTATGTTAGCACAAGATTGGTTAAGGTGCTTATATGGATTTTGAGTTTTTTATAAGTGCTAACTTCACCCAGTGGTAAAAGGTACTACCTATGGTACGGTCAAGGCACCTAAGTAAAATGGTTTTGTCATCATGAAAGAACACACACTGCTTTGTACATATTCAAGATTGAAAGGCACTGCGTTTTGGCAATGCTACCCAAACCTGTATGCATATGTAGCGTAAGTAGTGCTACGTAAAGGTGATGCATAATATTTCATAGAGAACAAAATATGCATACAAGTGCAACACAGTTGGGTGCTACCTACAGGCGCTGCGTAATATTCTGGCAGAAAACAAATTGTGCAGAGTTATTTTACCAGTTTTGAGTCATTAACTTAAAAATTTGATTGTGAACAATTGAGAAGGTATTTTTGAAAACTGGAGGAGGATTTTGTTCATAACATTTCAAATAACAAAAACCTCTCTCATTTTTTCAAAATGTGTTATGGTTTAAAATATATTGGATATAGAAGTGGCGCTACCCACTCTGCACAACAATGCTACCTAATTTCTTGTAGCGGTCACGAATTTTGATATTTTCCTTTTTGGGAGGTTGCCACCTGTCAAGGAGGATTCGAATGGATTCTCAAGGATAATTTATATGTCAAGGGACAAAGGCCTCATGTAATGAGGTGGAGACATTTTATTAATGACTTCCAACAAATTTCTAAAAATTAGCAGTTTGTTGGATTTTTGTCTCTTTGATTGTTGCCACCTATCTCCAAGGCTTAGAATCCAATGGAGGAGATGGGATTCGACCTCCTTAGTTCATTTGGATTCTATTGTCTATTTAAAGAAGGAGAGAACTATTGAATAAAGGGATTCAGGAGCCAAGAGAGGCTAGAGAGAGTAGGAGTAGGCAGTTTTTCTATGTGTGTTCATTTGTAAGTCTGTGGGCATTTTATGATTGTAAGAATTACTGCTATTGGAGACTCATGAGAGATGTGATTTCAGATTGTAACTCTTCTTTTTATATTTCTTCTTATTTTAATACATTGCATATTTGAGGATCAAAGGCTGTCAATGATTTATGGATCCCTAAGTAGCAGAGGATCTGTTGTATTTTGCCCATCAATAATTGTTTATATTCAAGTATTTTTTGATTTATTAAATTGAGAGGATCTTTGTTTAGTGAAAATTATACCTTATGTTTTCCTTCTCCATTCTTCCACTTATCAGCATATAATCTTGTTCTCTGTTGAGCAACTTTTGTTCCTTCGATGAGTAGGATGTTTGTGACTCCATTTCCCATTGGTGTATCCTACTAATCTATAGTTTGCAGCCCTCTCTCTTTCTTTATACATCTTGTTGATCCACCTATTCAAAACCAAATTTATCTTTTACATTCTGATGGGTGCTTATCTTACACTTTAGCAGTCAAAGTGTGACTTTCAGTGCTAACAATCTCCACAAACTAGAAGTTTCAATTAAGTCAAACCTCTAATGATAGAAAGCGTGAGACCTTCAAGAGAAACATCCCATCAAACAAAGAAAGGAAAAGTGCAGAATGGCCTCAAATGGTGGATGTATTCCTCAAAACAAGTTCCAAGAAAGTGGATCCATGAAATAAGGCATCAAATTATATATGAAAAACACATGTGAAACGCCTTCAATGATAAACTAAATCCATAAAGAAAGGGGTGGCCCCTCATCAATCAATAAATAAGACCATCCCTTAACATGTATGCAAGGAGGGTGAGTGATCCACATGGGATGATGAGTAATATTCAAATAAAACCTAAACAAGTGTGAAATCATCCCACAAGGCTAGGGCATTTCATGGAAGGCTCCTCCACCAAGTAATAGGGCATAAAAATATGTAGAAGAGGGAAACACTCGACATGAGGGTGTAATAAATGTCATAAAAAACCATAATATGTGTATTAATCCTCAATATGAGCAAGTGAATTCACCTCAAGAACATCACACCATGCTATACCATATCAACCTAAATGAATGTGAAATCAAGTGATATCAAGGGGATAATTCCAAGAAAACAAAGATGCCAATACAATATTAGCTTAGCCAAAAATTTATAGGGTGTTCCATCAAGGGAGTCATACATCAACATGTATCATCAACCATTCAATGATCATATACGGGACTCCACAACCAAGTCTACTATTATGAAAGGAAATAAATTACCAAGACAACTAGAGCATCGACATCATCTAGCCATCCATGACTACATCACTAATAGTCTCATCAAATGAAATCAAAACCCCATGCCATCCAAAGATCAAATTTTAAACCTACCTTTGTGATGAAAATCACAAGAGTAGTGAAAAAATAATAGTGTAGGCCTCATGTAAAATGAGGGGTAACACTTCCAACACAAACTGGATAATTTTGAACATAATCATAATTTCATTCCTCTTGCAATGCCAATTTCTAGTAGGTTTGATTCCTAGCTTGCAATCCCAATGGATGAACCATCAATAAATTGACTTCATTAACTCAAGTGGCTCTATTGTTGATTCTCTTGGTTAAAGTGGATTTAACTACTTTGTTTGACTATTGAAGTACCAAGTCGAGTTGATGTCACGTAAGTTTCAATATCAATAATTTATTGTCTTTTTATTTTTCTCTCATCTAAGTACTCTTTTGCTCCATAAAGAATATTAGTGAAAAATCATTATTTATATACGAAATCTCATCTATATCCTTCTTCTTTACATGACCAAAATAATGGGCCTAATTGACATGATGTTGGTTTTGAATGACACAGGCGATGAATATAAAGAGTAGGTGTGTGAGCGATCTTTGAGTCTGGAAACCCTCCCATATTGTCAAGGTATGTGAATAGACTATCCATGTAAAATTTTGGTGCATACAATTTTTTTTTGAAAACAATTCAATGTTGGCCCCATTCACAGGTCACTGTTGCCCATCATGTACTCTAGCCCGAGTACAATGTCTTTTAATAGTTGTTTCCTTTAAAATTCGACCGAGAAAATTAAAAAAAAACTAGGATGAGATGCATTGATATATATAGTGGGTGTGTGAGTAATATTTGAGTATGGAATCCCTTCCATATCGTCAAGGAAATGAAAGCAATATATCCATGTCAAATTTATGTGCATACATAAACATTTTGAAAGAATTTCAACATTGGCCCCATTCACAGGTTACTGTTTCCCATCTTGTACTGATCTAGCCCTAGTACAATGTCTTTTAGTTGTTTCCTTTAAAATATGACCGAGATGCATGTCCCCTCTTATACTAGTATTGCAAGGGCATGCAATAACGTTGATAAAGAAGTACTTGATTAATCACACAAGCTTCAAGTTATTTTATGTCTTTGTTTTTTTCTCTCATCTAAGTACTCTTTTGTTCCATAAAGAATATTAGTACAAAATCATTATTTAAATATGAAATCTCATTTATCTCCTTCTTCTCACCACGACCAAATTCATGGGCCTAATTGGCATGATGTTGGTTTTGTTTGACACAGACGATGAATATAAAGAGTGGGCGTGTGAGTGATATTTGAGTCTAGAAACCCTCACATATCGTCAAGGCATGTGAATAGTCTATCCATGTACAATTTCGGTGCATAAAGAAACATTCCGAAAAAAATTCAACGTTGGCCCCATTCACAGGTCACTATTTCCCATCATGTACTCTAGCCCTAGTACAATGTCTTTTAATAGTTGTTTCCTTTAAAATTTGACTGAGAAAATTAAAACGAAATGAGGACACGATGAGTCAATTTATAGAGTGGGTCCGTGAGTGATCTTTGAGTATAAAGATGAATGAATGAACTTCTCTTGGTTTCGAGAATAATTTATTCTCTACTAAACAAGGACAACCACGTGAAGGTGGAAGATCATATGGCCCCTCCCCCCCCTCATGTCGCTTTCAATTCACCAATACCCAATCTATAAAATAGAAAATAAACAAAAGCAACATAGTAATCATGCATAGAAACTACCAAAACAAAAACGAAATAAAACTTAAAAACATGTAATTAACCTATTGAGGGGTCCTAAATCCATTTAACTCAACATTAGGAACTAAACCCGCCACCGAGGCCCAATTAGACTCTGCAGCGTTTCATGGTGGAATGGTTCTCCAGATCTTGCGATCCAACCAATTAATCGATGGGCTTTACATAGTGATTGACAATATGTTTTCTTGTGAAAGATCCTCCTTCAGTTCAAACGTTCTCTTTTTGTATTTTCTCTTATAGGTGGACCGATAAAAGATAAAAGTTGGTATAAAACAACTGGGTAACAAAGTGGGAAAGATTAACTACTGGAGAAGGTTGAGCTTGGGATAACCCACGTGATCAAACATGCAGGCAATGATTCTTACACCTACAACAAGCCTAGTACTAATACATTAACCTGCTGGTGTTCCAATTATTGACTGAGATAAGATTATTAGAATAAAACATACATGTAATGAACGATGGTAAGAAAAATAGTTTCCTTAGCTTTAATCATCAATCAAATATTAACACAACGATTTACTTTTCAACATTAAAGACAAGAACTATAAAAATATTGAATCAGATAACTTATCAACAAATTCAGAGGCTCTTACTCATTACAACATCCATTCATGAGATAAAATCAGAAATAATTCTTCTTTAGATCCAATCACACACGCTTTTGATGAAAAAATACAACTTGTCTCTGGTCCTGAAAAGGACTTCTCAATTAAGGTAGCTCCAAAAATTTTCTTTACAAATCCAAAAATGAGGGTATTTTCCCAAACCATTGAACGTCAAAACATTCAAAGACCCCCTATTTAACAAAGTTGCAGAGGTTCTCGTCCCTAGGGGAATGAGACCTAATTTTAGGTAACTGTTTGTAAAATAAATTATTAAATTGAATATGACACTAGAATTAATCAACAAGAGTGTTTCTTACCACACACATAAGACCACTCTTGTATCTAATCTAAGAAAATGCTGAAATTAATCAATTAAAAACCACTACCGTCTCTGAGACAAAACTGATGCATGCACTAGAAGAACTGACTCGGTAGAAAAAATATCTTGGAGTGATAGAACATAGCTATGTGTTGAGTAATGGCATGCCTGTGATCTTTTGGAGGCCACTGGAGACAACTGGCTGCATGGGAAGAGTCTGCTGAAGTGTTCTGGAACCAATCTGCATCGACTTGTGACTATGAATTAACTCTCTCTCTGTGTCTAAGATTTCAAGAGCTAAGTGAACTCCATCCGAATGTAATTGACCCTTATCCCTTCTTTCAATGTGATGACCTGTTCGTGAACACGAAGACATGGAGACGAGCATCCAATAGGAAAATATGATCCGTGGAGGTAATAGGTGATATGGGGAGTAGTCGAAGGGAACAAGTGGTGAAAGTTGAGCGGTAGCGGGAGTGTGAGTGGAGGTGATGTGGTGACTTGATGTCATATAAACACATGATTGTGGAAGTTGTCGAGGGTGGTTTGGGTCCACACTGCCTTTGGGCCCACAATTCCCTACAAGATGCCACGTACCATTCCAACAATACCATGGTTCCAATTGTGGGACCGCTTTGGAAAATTAACGTTCGGGCAGTTTACGTCCCCACAATGCAGTGTGGTTGTCGATCGTGTCACAATATGTGATATGAGTGATATTACTTCCTTATCTGCTGCAAGGATCAATGGTGCTAGTTGATTTGAGATCAATGGTCCACAATTACTTCGGGAGTTCGAGCTTCCGACCTTTTTAATGAAAAGTTCTTACCATCCTCCGGAGTGTCGTATTTATGAAGTGAGAGATCTGCCTCCATGTGGCCTCTAGCTCTTGACATTCTAGATTCACTTTGGGAGTTCTTACTTTGGTAGTTTTCATCTCCTTGATCGCGCAATCCTCTGAAGTTTCGTATATTCGAAGTGGGGGATCTGTCATTGCATGTCCTCATTGATGGATGGTCAAGATTCACTTCGGGACTTTGGGTGTTCGGGCTGTTCGAGAGTTTATGAATGTTGTGCTCAGAAATATCCTGGAGTGGTATGGGCTACGAACTAACGTGGTGGCATGATGTCATATGATGTCATGACTGCTGATGTGTCATGGAAAGAAGGGTGACACGTGTCACGTGGAAATGGGTGAATGACACAACCAAATGACCTAGAAAGAGTGCCACGTTTCATGACTGATGAGTGTGCCATGTGTCATGATTGATGAGTTCCATGTGTCATGACTAATGAGTGCCACATGCTATGACTGATGAGTTCCATGTGCTCTAACACTTCGATCTTCGAGAGTTTTGGATTGTGAGGCATGAAGTTCTCTTGAAGTAGTACGGGCCCGAAGTGATGTGGCAGTCTCTCGTTACTTTGGGAATTCAATAGTTCAGAAATTAAGGTAATTCTTGCTCTAGTTCTTCGCAAATATCCTAGATTTCTAAGTCTCTGAAGTGAATGATCTGCCTCCACGTGTCCTCATTGATGGATGGTCAAGATTCACTTCGGGACTTCGGGTGTTCGGGCTCTTTGGGAGTTTATGAATGTTGTGCTCGGAAATCTCCCGAAGTGGTATGAGCTGTGAATTGACGTGCTAGCCTGATGTCATATGATGTCACGGCTGCTGATGTGTCATGGAAATAAGGGTGACACATGTCACATGGAAATGGGAAAATGACACAACCAAATGACCTGCAATGAGTGCCACGTGTCATGACTGAAGAGTGTGCCACGTGTCATGATTGATGAGTGACACATGTCATGACTGATGAGTGCCACATTCTATGACTGATGAGTGCCATGTTCTCTGACACTTTGGGCTTCGGGTTTTTTGGACTGTGAGGCATGAATTTATCCCGAAGTAGTATGGGCCTGAAGTGACGTGGCAGTCTCTCGTTACTTCGGGACTTTGACAGTTCATAACTTCGGATAATTCTTGCTCTAGTGCTTCGTAAATCTCCTAGAGTGATAAGTCTTCGAATCTGACATGGCAGGTTCTCGGGAATTTGGGACTTCGGCTCTTCGGGACTTCGGATCTTCGAGACTTCATCTCTTCAGATTTTTGGATCTTAGTGTATTTGGGTGTTCGTTTACTTCATTGGTCTGCTCTTGATGTTAAACCCCACGCGATTTCAACACGCGGAATGCACAAAAACCGTCAATCTGATTGGCCTGATGGATCTACATCGTTGAAATTCAACCTATCTATTCCCACAATCTGAGCCCAAAATTGACCGCTCTAGATTGCTTCTTTTGTCCACACGCGTTTCCTATTCATACAAAAAGGCCTGGTCAACCTGCTGTGAGCTCAATCAATGGAAAAAATGATGACAAGCATTCCAAACCAAATATGACATGTAATTATCCTTCAAGAAACAATAGAAACATAAATGCACAAAGACTCAATCAAGCAATAAATGAATAAGAACCAAGTCAATCAGTAATGGGAAACTGACTCAAGTGGTACCCAAAAAATAAAAAAAATGACAGAGGATTTTTAGGGTGTGTTGAGTGCTCAACAAATGGAGACTTACTGGGCAAAAGCTGAATCTCTGTTCCTACCTTGGGCTCAGCTGATGCAAAATATGGTTAAGGAATTAACTCATTTTTTATTAGAGCCTCTTTTATCCTTGCATTTGAAATTCCCCAGTTGATGCATCCGGGCCTGCCTTTGCGGTTTTCAACCTTTATTCCACTTTCATTTTCTGTAACCCTGACTAATGCCCCTTTTGACAAGATTCAAGTAAAGCATTCCATGGCCCTAGGCCCTTTAGTTATCCTTATTCACTTTCTATGGTGTTGCTCCACTGCTAGCGAATGTCCATAGCCCCAATGGAGTCACCCCGATATCACAGACCTTGCTCCACTGCCAACGAACGCCCATAGCCCCGATAGAGTTATCTGCATACCCTCTCCTACTATGCACTCATTTGATATGGTTGATTTTGTTTCGGTAGAATGCCCTAAGTGAGTGGGAGAGGAGAACGTATGTTATTTGCAAAATGAGATGGTTAAGGTGAATTTTTTCTAGTTATGTCTTTGAGGTACACATAGTCCTTTCCAACTTACCACCTTTCCCTTAAGGTTTTACTAGACCACTAGGCAGACACTTTGTCATTTTCCCATGGTTGTTCATCTGCAAGTTAGATATAAAACCATTTAAAACAACTGCAGGTCTCCCAACGCTTCTTGTGTTGTATGTGAGCGATGATTCAAGAACAGAGTTTGTTATATCACATAAATTGAGGTCAACCACTGTCTTGATAAACACAATCTTCAAAAGAACAGAAGTACTATAGTAATAATAAAAAAAAAAAACACATTCTGAAATCGACCTACCCTACAAAAAAACATCGTGAAAACACACATACACAATTATATATATATATTAATGAAAATATTGTTTTAGGGCTTGGCCATTCATCGGGAGGGCGTCAGGTTCCCCCCTCAGATTCTGCAACCGATACTTTCCTACCCCAATTTTCTTAGCCACCTGAAAAGGTCCAAGCCATAGATTCTAAAACTTAGAATGTTTTCCTTTCGACTCATTTTCTCTATCCCATTTTAGGACTAATTATCCTACTTCAAAATTCTTCTCTTTGGCCTTATGCTTATCAAACCACCTTTTAACTATTTGTTGATGAGCTATGAATTTTGATTTTGCTTTCTCCCTTTCTTCTTCCGACATGAGGAGGGTATCAATTCTTTGTTGTATAACTGATGAGGGTTGTCCTCTAGAATCCTGAGCAAGTTGAAGAGATGGACGATACAACCTGTTGGCCCTCGACCAAGTTTTGAGGAAAGCAGTGGCAGGTTAGGACCACTTTTGGACTTCGACATGCTGGTCGAAGATGGAGCGCCTAGGCGGAGCTGAGATCCCAGATCTCACTTGTTTTACGGGGCATGTGGACTCAACAAGGGGTTCATGAGGTTTTTTTTAATGGGTTATGGGATGTCGGCCCATGGGTTTACCCATGTTTAGGCCTTTTTATAAGGAAATGTAAAAGTATAAATAGATAAGAATGTATGGTAGAAGTAGAGAAGTCGATGGCTTGTAAGGCTAAGTGAAAATAGTTTTGGGTTTCCTAGTGAAACATAATGTGTATGTAAGACTCTGTGCTTGATAGAGGAGTGGGATTTGTGCAGTGACCTAGTTTTGGGAAGGAGGATCTAGCGCTCTGTGTGCAAATCTCCTGTCATCTGCGAAGCTTAGATCTGTGGCTTAGTGCATAGGAATGGATGAATGTAAGAGATTCTGAAGAATAATAAAGAAGATGAAGCAGTTGGTTGATGTAGCCCCACACTGGGGTGAACCGCATATATCTTGTGTCTTTTGTTGGCCTTGTGTTGTGTGGTTTATGCTATGAATATGCTCAACACTTTGCTTATTATGTTTGTTAAATAGATCTGATATTTCTTAGTACTTTACTTGTGATTTATGAATGAATGCTAGATTTAACTCATTTCTATGTGTTAAGTGGTTGAAGTACTTAATCTTTACTGTTACTGTGCTGATCCATCTTAGGGTTTTGTTTTGTGATGTTAATGAAACTAATGATTTAGTGAATATCATCTTGTAGTGTTAATAGAATACTCTGCGAAGTGTTGCTATCAAAAATTTGTGTCCCAACTTGGTTACAGACATCTGAGTCCTGTAACCCCCCCTTCTCCTACATTGGGTGAGACTTCGCCTACTTCACAGGTGTTTCCGAAAGGGTCGATAGTTAGGGTTTTTTTGGTGTGTTGTTGAAGCGTTGAACCCTGGGTCTGCTCCTGTGCCAACAAATGGTTCCGTTGCCGGGACCTGAAACTGTGATTGCTGGGAACTGAAGTAAATAAAAGAGAATCTCGGTGCATAGATCTGTTGCTGTAGTGCACAATACTCTACTTGACGTGCGAAGCTCTGTGCTAAGAGATAAATCTGATCTGAAGAAAAGAGGTAAGATCTTAAAAGAGGTAAAGCTTTGTGCTTTGATAAGAGTAAGATAAGTGAAAATTTGTGTTTCGAAAGCATGAATTTAAGTATGTTTAACAGATTATGTCCTACTCTAAAATATATGACGCAGTTGGAAGAAAGAGTTGATCTAAGAAAAGCTAATAGAAATGAAGAAAGA
The DNA here is from genome assembly GCA_009831015.1 of Picea engelmannii. Classification (NCBI taxonomy): domain Eukaryota; kingdom Viridiplantae; phylum Streptophyta; class Pinopsida; order Pinales; family Pinaceae; genus Picea; species Picea engelmannii. The sequence goes on from ML792035.1 coordinate 286,951, forward strand.
TATGTTATTCCTATGCATAGAAAGAGTTTTTGGGCTAATAAGTGGATGCAGGAATCTAGAAAGAATTTTTGCAAATTGCAGGTCCAGCACTGTGATCCTAGTGCGAAGTACATAAGAGGATGGGGAACATACAAGAGAAAGAGAGGATTGACATGATGTTATAACCACAGAAGACCGATACATCTTACTAATGAATTCGTTGGTATAGGTCCTATTTGTCTTTGTTGTAAAATTGTTGGTCATGAGGTCGAGGATTGTCCAAAGATGACTGCTAAATTTGAAAGGATGAACATGAGACAAGAAAACTATGAAGGAAGTCAAGAGAATAAGAGCATGTTAGAGAATCATCAAGAGAAAGAATCAGAGAAAGTTCAGACTAAATTAGTACAATTGAAAGAAATGATGGATGATCACAAAGACACTAGCTTACCAGAGATCCTGAAAGTAAAACAACTCATAAGTGAAAGAATAGAAGACTTTGACATAGATTGTGTCTTGGATGAGGAAACACAAGTGAATATTATGACATAATAAACTTGGGAAATTTTTGGAAAGCCTACTGTGGTACCTTCATTGGGAAGAATAGGCTTGTTTAAAGGAAAGATGATAACTCTATGTGGAATAATTACTAATATACCTATTATTGTTGATGGAGCATCGACTTAAGAGGAATTTGAAGTCATTAAGTTTGTTGAGAACAATGACCCTTTCCCACTCTTACTTGGAAAGACTTGGATTGAGAAGGATCAGATCAGAAGGAAAGCATAGGAAGAAGCTATAGAAAAGAAAAATAAATAACTAAGGGATTTCATAGCTAGAAAAATAGATTGACTAATAGAAGAATGAGAGGGTAAGTCAAAGCAATAGAAGGCAAGAGAATTAGCTAGAAATATTGAAAGAATGAAAGAAGGTTTGAAGGACCTATCCATGCAAGAAAGAAGTATATCCACCCAGGAAGAAGTAAGAGAAGGGATATTAACCTCAAAACCTGTGAGAGCACATTAGCAATGCGAAGTCACTACACTAGGAGAAGATAAGATAAGAATGGAAAGAGGATTCCAAAAATAGTTAGAGAGACTTAGATCAGAGGAAAGAAGGAAAGGAAGCTCAGTAAGAAGAAATCCAAGTTGTAAAAGCTATAGGAAGTTACAGAGAACAAATGGAAGACTTCGGAGGAGGCATGTTTGCAGGATTTGAACCTCACCAGAACAACAAAACTGTGCAGAATGGGACTTCGCCTTGGCGAAGCTATATTATCGTTGGAGGAACCCGGACCATTAGAACGATGCTCTGAAATGGCTAGGAAACACATTTATGAGATATTGGACGTTGAGACCGCGCCATAACGAACAAATTCACATTTATGGAAGCAGTCCTGCCCGTTGGAGGAATCCGTTATGACATTTGCTTATTTAACCCGTCGGATGCTTCGTCGGGACCACTTTTGCCACCCGTGATTAACTAAGATATCAAGGAACTGATTGTGCTTCGAGATGTGATTTCAGAAGCTAGAAATTGTCATCCATTTTTCTACCCCACCTATCCGTTCACCTACCCCGACCTACCTATTTTAAAAGTGAGAATGTCGGGAAAACACACTAAGTTAGAGAAGTCCGTCGAGGAGTTTCTTAAGAAGTTTATGGCTGATAAAGCTATGTTTGAAGGTTTCCAGGCATCGTTGACCAGTGGAATGTGGGCTTCCCCTTCGACTGGATGATGTTCTAGTCATACTAACCCTACGACTGAGCAACAAAGTAAGCATCACAACGATCTAACTAATGCGAATCAGATCCCATCGATCTTACCAGATTATATCCCACCCTTCGCTGGCACGATTAACTATGACACAATTCCCCGATACTTTGAGTACACTCTGATCACTGCGTACATTCCGAAGGGAATACGTGTAGTGGGAAGTCAGTTGGGACATATCCCACTACTGAAGAAAAATGACTTCAACCTTGGAGATAGAAATAACTATGCTATTCTAACGCCCCATAAATAATTGATGAAGACAACTGGGAAGAAGCCTCGCATTGTGTCCCAGACTTGGATTAAGGAGCTGGCGCAATCCATTGTCCTCAACGTGATGAAGATTCCCCATTTTGGTTGTCACCAAGAGGTTATCGCTTATGTTAAACTCCTCTTGTCGTGATAACATGGAGGATACCTGTGGCTCTACTGATGAATTACTGTGGATCCAACGTTGATCCACTTGATTATTGGATTAATCATGAAAGGACCCAACCCTCAACAATTTTACCCAGGGAAGGACTCAGACCGTTCCCTGGAACAACGCATCAAAGAAGCATACGACGAAGTTGAAAAGGGAAAGAGAGGCTACAAGATAGCCTCTATCCAAGAAGGCGCAGTGTGCCTCACTTTCCAACTCATAGCTGGCAAGATCGTAAGAAAGAATTTCCCCACACGGGTCACCGGGTTCGTGGTGGACCTCGCAGGAAAATGTGTGGAGGGAATGCAAATGAATTGGGTGAGTTACCATCAACGAACTTGATAAATACTATCGCGAAGCTTAGGATCAGGGATATGAGTTCCAATTCAGCTGGCTACTCGTATTGATCATATATGTCGCTTGGAAAATGCTTGAAGGAGCCACCTTCCCGGAGATAGAAACATCGGAGCTGTTGGCCGCTAGGTTCTTGACCCTGTGGTAAACCAATGACATGTTGAATAAATGGAAGTCGAACAATGTGTTTCATGCTTATTATCAACAACTGAAGGTTTCCATTGAAGCATTTCCATGCATGAAACTATGCACCTTGCACGAGTACCATCCTTTTGTGATGTTCCATGCAAATCGACACTTTATCTATATCACTGAACACAAATATGAGAGAAAGGAAGATTTGTAATCATATTACAAGTTGACTGATGAAGACATGGAGAAGATCATGAAGGAATGGCCAGAAGAGTTCCTTGTACCGGTTGATGATGCAGAACTCTCCAACCCAACATCATAAGAAGCCCCTTCATCACCCGGGTCGAGCATGCTGGATAGTCCAGTGCGAAGAAGAAGAAGAAAAAGGAGGAAGTCCAGAATATAGAGACCGATGAGGAGGACAATGCGTCTGAAGGAAATGGATCTGGCTCACCAAGAGGAGGAGACGATACAAATGGACAAGAAGGAGGGGATGAAGGAGAAAAGCAAGGAGATGGTGAAGCTACACCATCGAACGATCCCCCCATTGAAACACCGCAGAAGAGGAAGGTTTCTCCACAGAAACCTTCGGCAAGAAAAAAGACCCATGCCAGTAAGCTTCAGAGGACCTCTTACAGAGATATGGCACAAAAAAGGAGGAGCTATATGAAAGAGTCGAGAAGCAACTGAAGGAAATACAACAAGCCATTCATTTGAGCCACGCAGTACCTACTGCGCCTTCCTCGTCACAAGTTTCCAAATTGGGGGATGAGCCAGCCCAATTGAGAAGATTAGCAGATGCAATAGAGGCTCAACTTCAGAAAGTATAAGAAGAAAAGGATAAGTCTATAGAAGCCTTGAAGCAAGAGAAAGAGGAAGTCTTAGAGCAACTACGAGTTGCGCGGTATTGCGTAACCACCTATGAAAATGAGAAAGATGAGTTTCGGGCGATGCTCGAGGAGGATAAAGAAAATATACAGAGAGAAAAGGACCAGTTGCTCGCAGAGCATATTGTGGTCAAAGAAGTAGTAAATAAAGAACTTTTCTCTTTTCCAGGATTGGCACAGAAGGAACATGAGTCAGTCTAGGTTCAAGTGGTAAATCTCACTGAGACCATCCAACAAATTCAAGCATAGTAGAGTTGGAATTCCAAGAAGTACCGAGCACTCTGCAAGAAGTGCGAGACCAGAGAGAAGAAGCTGCTAATAACGCAATAATAAGGATCAAGGCCTTCACCTTAGAGTGCAAATAGTTGAGCAATAGAAGTGCATAGACTTACAGACACCTCACAAAAGATCCAGAGCTGAAGAAACTGGAAGTGCAGTTACATGAGGCGTAACAACAGGCCTTATATGTGCAAGCGTAGATGAAGTTACTCACTATAGTGGAAAGAATGAAAATATCACAGGAGCAGCGCGTGGTGTAGCAACAGTTCACTTCCATCCAGGGCAGAGTAATGGAAGTCGCGCAGAAACTACAACCTGTGCAGGATGAATCTTGCAAGGTTTTTGAATAAATTTAAGGACAAGGCTCGCAACTTGACCAAGTGGTCGTATCAGTCGAACAACGCTTGGAAGGGATTGCTACAACGCATAAAATCTAAGAGCTCGCTGAGCAGGAGGCTCAGGAGAAGTAGTAAGTAAAGGCAGCTCGAGTGAATATCGAGGCCTTTGAAGTGACATTTCCCATATCTGAGTGACTTGGGACGAGTCACAGGTGAGTGTTGGGGGCCTCTTGGCTCTCAACCAAGTTTTGAGGAAACCTTGGTCGGGTTAGGACCACTTTTAAACTTTGACAGGATGGTCGAAGATGGAGTGCCCAGGTGAAGCTGAGATCACAGATCTCACTTGTTTTGTGGGCTATGTGGACCCAACAAGGGGTTCATTAGGGTTTTTGTAATGGGTTATGGGATGTCATCCCATGGGTTTACCCATGTTTAGGCCTTTTTGTAAGGAAATGTAAAAGTATAAATAGATAAGAATGTATGGTAGAAGTAAAGAAGTCGATGGCTTGTAAGGCTAAGTGAAAGTAGTTTTGGGTTTCTTAGTGAAACATAATGTGTATGTAAGGCTCTGTGCTTGATAGAGGAGTGGGATTTGTGCAATGACCCAGTTTTGGGAAGGAATATCTGACGCTTTGTGAGCAGATCTCTTGTCCTTTGTGAAGATTAGATCTGTGGCTTAGTGCACAGGAGCAGATGAATGTAAGAGATTCCGAAGAATAATAAAGAAGATGAAGCAGTTGGTGGATGTATCCCCACATTGAGGTGAACCACATATATCTTGTGTCTTTTGTTGGCCTTATGATGTGTAGTTTATGCTATGAATATGCTCAGTGCTTTTCTTATTATGTTTGTTAAATAGATCTGATATTTATTAGTACTTTACTTGTTCTTTATGAATGAATGCCAGATTTAACTCATTGCTATGTGTTAAGTAGTTGAAGTACTTAATATTTACTATTACTGCACCGATCCATCTTAGGGTTTTGTTTTGCGATGTTAATAAAATTAATGAGTTAGTGAATATCATCTTGTAGTGTTAATAGAATACTCTATGAAGTGTTGCTATCACATATTTGTGTCCTAGCTTGGTTACATACATCTAAGTCCTGTAAACCCACTTCTCCTACCTCGGGTGAGACTTATCCTGCTTTGTAGGTGTTTCCGAAAGGGCCAATAGTTAGGGTTTTTTTGGTGTGTTGTTGAAGTGTTGAACCCTGGGTCTATCCCTATGCCAACACAACCCGTTCGGGAGAATGGATTCCTGTCCGTATACCAGGAAGTACGGGGAATTTCCTATAGCTTCCTTAGGTGTTACTCTATCAGCCCATAAATAGTTATGGATTGAACTGTGCCAATTCCTCTGATTGTCTACAACTATTTTCTTTAATATCCTCACTAGGTTCTTATTTGTTGATTCTTCCACTTCATTCCCCTGTGTATAGTAGTTTGCAAAGAATCTAATTATGATTTTTTTATCTAGAGAAAACTATGTTAATAGGGTAGAAGAAAAGTAAGCGACATTATAAAAAACAAGGACCGAGGGCACACCAAACCTTGTGATCAGTTGTTGTTCTATGAATTGGATCACCACCTTTTCGTTTACATGAGTAAGAGGGATGGCCTCTGCCCATTTCGTGAAATAGTTTGTGGCAATTAGTATGTATTTATGTTTTTTTGAAGAACTTGGTGTAATTTCTCCTATGATATCTAACCCCCATTGCTCGAATGGCTTGGAAACAACCATAGGTTGGAGCGGGACAACTACTCTCTTTTCCCTCCCCACGCTTATTTGACGAGTTTTATAGTTCCTAGCATATGTGTGAGCGTCCTTGAACATAGTAGGCCAATAATATCCGACTCTCAGTATTTTATGAACAGTGGTGTTTCCTGCGAAATGTCCACCTGTAGGACCATCATGGAGCTCCTTTAGAACTTTGTCTGCATATTCATGTTTGAGACATCTTAAAATTACACCATCATAATTAACATGGAAGAGGACCGAATTGATGAGGCGATATTATGTTGATTTTAACATGAGGGCTCTCCTTTCCTTAGAATTTAGGTTTTTTGGGAAATTCCCATGATGCAAGAGATAAGTCAGTTTCTCATACCAAGAATCTTTCCCTGGGGAGATGTATGAAGCTTCACCAAACCATAATGTCAATTCATTCTCCCACCCGGGGTGCTCATTTACTTGGTCTTGGGCTTCAACTGCTAGTTTTCATAACCCTTGTCCCTTAACCAGTTTACCAGGATTTATATCTAGATCAAATTATTGGACTACTTCCATCCAATTTCCTCTTCTTTCCCCCATCTCCTGTTGAGTGAATAGAGATCGGATTGCAGGGTGAGGCACATAGACTTTGGTATGGTTTTTAGGATGTAATATCTGAAGTGTTTCATTGCCTTGTATATTGCATAAGCTTGCATGTGTATGTCTGGGTAATTTAGTTTGTCCCCTTAGATATTAGTGCTCATAAATGATACCAGGGCCTCATTATTGTCATCATCCTTCTGAGTCAGTATTGCAACTATTGATTGGTCGGAGGAAAAAGTATAGAGGAAGAAATATTTGCTAAAATCGGGACTTCGGAACATTGGGGCTTGGGATATTGTAGCCTTAATATTGTTGAAAAAACCTTTTCTTTCATCATCCCACTTAATTTCGACATCTTTACAGATCATTTTTTGTAAGGGTTTGATAGTTTCAGCGAAATCTGGGGTGAATTTCCTCACAAAATTGATTTTCCCGAAGAAAGATTGCATAGAGTTTTTGTTGTGGGGTAATGTAAGCTGAGCTATATCCCTAATCCATTATGGGTCTATGTGAATGACTACTTGAGATATAATGTGGCCTAACAACTTACCTTCCTCGACACTAAAAATAGTTTTCTTAGGGTATAAGGATATACCATATTTCCTACACCTTTCGAAAATTTGGGTTAAATGTTGGATGTGATATTCTCTGTTCTTTGAATACACAGTCACGATGTCCAAATAGAATACTACACACTTGTTGATTAGTCCCTAAAATTCTACATCCATGGCCCTTTGGAAGGTCTCCCCTGCATTAATTAACCCAAAGGGAATGCGTTTATAAGCAAAGGCTCCCAACTTGGTTCAGAAGGTAGTCTTCAAATGGTCTTCCTTTGAAACTAGAACTTGGTTGTGACCTGAAAAATCGTCTAGCATGGAGAAAATCTATGAGCCAGACACATTCTGCAAGAGTTGCTCCATTGGTGGGACTGGTTAGTTTTCCTTTTCGGAAGCTCTATTGAGGTTCCTGAAATCTACACATAGGCGGATCTCCCCATAATTTTTTCTCACAGGAACCAAATTTGCTACCCATGCAGAGTGTCTAAACTAGAAGATAATATTAGCATCTAGTATTTTTTTAACTCCTGACACATAAGAGGCTCCAAGGATGGGTGGTACTTCTGTAGCTTCTGTTGGAAGGGTTTAACTTCAGGCTTTAATGGGATAGTGTGTTGAATGATACAAGTATCATAAGTTTTCAGATCTTGGTAGTACCATGCAAAGACATCTTGATATTGTCTGAAAAGTTTGAGATAGGCCTTCCTTTCCTCTTTAGATACTGTCTTGCTGATTTTTATATTCCTGGGGTTTTTCGGGGTTCCTAAATTTATGGTTTCATGCATGGGATAGGAAATCCCCGTTTCCATGCTCATTGACCCTTTGAATCTTTCCCTTATGTCAAAAATATTTTCCAAATTGGATACCAATTTCGGTATTGTACGAGACCTTGGTTTTTCGGTCAATTGACCTGTATGAGGATCAGTTTCTGCTAATTTCTCCTAGAATACTTCATCGCCAATAGCCAAGTCTTTAAAATTATCCTGATTTGTCAAAATTTTTATGATCTGTTCATCTCCTTCAAAGACCTTCCAATTATAAATATTATTGGGCACCAATGATTTGTAGAGTAGCTCCATAGTGAACCAGGAGGCTTCATAGTCTTCTCGAGGTGATAGCCTTGAGGCAGCGGTGACCATAGAATCAACAAGAGTGTTCTTTTTTCTGGGGATTGTTGTAATGTTGAAGGCTTCGAAATGTTCTATTAGTCTATGCACTTCCTTTTGGTAATTCCTCAGGTGGGGAAAGTTGAAACATATAGTGTTCCTTACTTGTCTAATGATGATTTTAGAATCTCCAAAAAATTTCAATTCCTTAACGTTTAAGTCTATGGATTTCTTCAGCCCTTGTACTAGAGCTTCATACTCGCCGATGTTGTTTGTGCATTCAAATTATAGTCTACAGGACAAGAAAATTCGTTTACCTTTTGGTTCAATGAGGATGCACCCTGCCCATGAGCCTTCCTTCTTGCGATTTATATACATCAAAGTATAAGGTCCACATTTGTGAATGACAACAATCAACTTCCTTTTTTATAGCACTTTCCTCCTTTCCTCCTATCTGTTCCACGATTTATAACTTCGATTCTTGACAGAATATGTTTTACCCCGCCGTCGTTAGAAAATTTTCTTGAAAAATTATTTCAGAGTTTTGAGTAAGAGGGATATCAGATGAGAGGGTGGAGAAATTACTGAAATCAGAGTCACATGAATAATTTACTAGCACGGGAAAATATGTCGATGAGGGCTCATTAAGAGTTTCCAGGTCGGTGACCATGTGTTTTAGATATGTTTTCCTATTGATTATGATCATATTCATGTGTCCCTTTAATGACAGCCAAAGGTGATCCCAGTTTGTACTAAAGTATCCATTTAACTTATCAGACCAATCTCGACTCACTAGAAATCCATAAGCTTCTGGGATATCTACTATAATGAAGTCAATTTCTTGAAAAAATTTGGGGTGTGTCTCTATTCTGATCATTACATCTTTGAGCTCTCCCATAACCTTCACCTGGGTTCTGTCTAGTTGTATTACATGTTTATCACTTTTGAGAGGGATTGCATTTAATGTTTTGCAAATAGACAATGACATAACATTAGAGGATTCTCCCGAGTCAACCAAACAGTTATGGAGGTTTCTGTTGAAGACTTCAAATGTCAAAAGGAACAGTGGGACAAAAGGTTTTCCCTTCTTATCTTCAAAGTAGGTGTTCACAGTTGGTTTATTCCTTATATCTGCGGGGGTTAGATTTTCTCCTTGGTCAGTGCTTGTTGTAGGATTTTCTACTGATTTAATGCTTGTAACATAAAGTCCTTTTGTTGAGGGATTCTACACGTGTCGATGACCGATATATTTTCCTTCAACTTTTTCAAGTATTCTACTATGTTGTAGTCTAGCTTGGGATATTCTAGTGTATGGATGTTTATAATATTTCTTTGGGGAACAAAAGGTGCTTTCGGGTGATCAGGAGCTTGTTTTCCCCCCAAAGTTTGGGCCGTAGTAAGGTCGTTTGAGACAGGTTGACCCCTACTTCATGTTTGCATAGACAAGACTTCTGCGAGTGGTTCCTGTACCTAAATAGGTCATCGAAAGGCATTGGTAGGTCAGGGTCCCATATCAACATCATTATTTCTTTTGGTGGATCAACTTCTTCCCGATCAACAATATTCATAACTGAGCCGCTTGATTGTTCGGTTAGGGAAACCTCATCTAGAAACCAGTTGGCCATCAAATTCATGGCATGCACCCATTATGGGCAGTCTCTTTAAGAGTGCTTCTCTTGGTGATAGGTACAGAAAGAGTCAGATGCTACATTTCCCAGATCGATGTTCAAGTTGGCTGGGGGTGTTCAATTGCCTTGAAAGGTGGATTTCTTTTAAAAAATGGTTTTTGCCTTGGTTTACGTCCCCTGCACTTCTTTTCATGTCTACGATCTCATTTGAAAACTTCTTAACCATGCACTGTATGTCTTATATGTCTCCACTTCCCTTTTCGGGACCTTGTTCTGTTTGTTTCCTTGGGGGTCTAGGTAAGTTAAAATACCATGTGGAGGCCAAATTCTCAAAAATATAGGGGAAAAGCCTACATACTATGTCTTCATGTTGAACATTCATCAGTCTGATAGCTAGTATGAATTTTTTTATATGGTCTTCATGAAATCCTGAGGTTTCAGGGTCAAATTTAGGGAGTAACTTCTCTAGATGTCAGGGAAGGTTATGTACTCATCTAGGGATAGCCAGAGAATCTCTGGCCAACCAAGGTTGATTATTATGAGGTGAGTTTCCCCTTTCTTCATTGTGATCGTTGTTATCTTCCATTTCGTCTGATATCGAAACTAAGCGTTCAGAGTTGAACCCTTCCTCGTCAGAAAATTCATCGGGCTTGGAGCAGTTGTCAGCTGGTGTTTCAGGGATTATATTAAGAGGATGTTTGATTTCGGCGAGAGAGAAATATATCAGGTCTTATACTGTGTGCACAAAAACCTGGTCAGGGGTATCGACCACTGGTGTGCTTACTTGTTTTCTATGAGGAAGTAATGGAGCTAAGGAAAACACTCCAATCTATCGAGCGTAAGCTCTTGTGATCCTTATGAACTGGTTCAACTCCTCGTGAGGAAGAGCATAAGGTATATAAAGGAATAGATTTTCTTCCTCTTGATGGAGTGAGTTACTCATTTCAGGAGTACTCAGTGTGTGTGGGTTGTCTTGAGAATGACTAGCCATGCATGTGGGTTGTTTTGAATCTACAGGGTGTGTGAAATATTGTGTCAAAAATATTGTCAACCATCCATTCTTCAGGACCTCCTTTTAGCACCAATTTTGTTGATGGGTCCTAAATCCATTTAACTCAACAATAGGAACCAAACCCACCACTGAGGCCCAATTAGACTCTGCAATGTTTAATGGTGGAATGGTTCTCCAGATCTTATGATCCGGCCAATTAATCAATGGGATTTACGTAGTGATTGACATGATGTTTTATTGTGAAAGCTCCTCCTTTAGTTCAAACGTTCTCTTTTTGGATTTTCCCTTATAGGTGGGACCGATACAAGATAAAAGCTGGTATAAACCAACTGGGTAACAAAGTGGGAAAGCTTAAATACTGGAGAAGAATGAGCTTGGGATAACCCACATGCTTAAACATGTAGACAATGATTCTTACACCTACAACAAGCCTAGTACTAATACATTAAGCTTTTGTTGTTCCAATTATTGACTGAGATAAGATTATTAGAATAAAACATACATGTAATGAACGATGGTAAGAAAAATAGTTTCCTTAGCTTTAATCATCAATCACATAGTAACACAATGTTTTAATTTTCATCCATAAAGACAAGAACTATAAAAATATTGAATCATATAACTTATCAACA
>ML792035.1:317261-343734 GCA_009831015.1 Picea engelmannii
CTTATATTTATCTTTAGATTTCTGATATTTGTGGATTCCATCATGCACAATGAGTGCATGCTCCCTTGGGACTTTGATTGTGCCCATGTTGATGAGCTTGGTTTTCTCTTGTGTCAAGGATTCGATAAAGTCCTCAAGAGAAGGAATATTCCAGGTGGCTCCAGATGCGAATCTGACAGTATGGAATGTCGATATGAATAAAGAGAATTCAGGAACAAGCTTGGAGAGAATGGTGAGAACCATTTTTTTCTCCTCCGCCGATTTATCAACCTCGCAAGCTTTGAGTTGCGACATTAAATCCTTGATTTTTGTAAAGAAACCTTGGATATTGTCGAATCTTTTTGGATCCAATGTGAGTAGCTCCACCTCCAGTATGTGTCCCCTCATCTCATCCTATTTTCCAAAGAGCCCTTCCAAGGTTTTATAGGCTTCATTGGGAGTCTTACAGGAAGATATGTGAAAAAGGAGATCGGGAGAAATAAGACTGCAAATTGTTTCGAGTGCCTCATCCATGCGATTTAAGTACTTGGATTTTTCTATGGCTGATGTTGGATCTATATCTTATTCATGGTTAAATTATACAACCCTGTGGATCAGAGATGTATGGCTATTTTATCCTTCCATGCAAAATAGTTGTAAGGTGTAAGAATGAATTCTTTTTGGAATTCCATATTTCTGTTGTCTTCAATCTTTTGTACTTGCAAAAAAAATTGGTGTAGATTTTTCTTAGAAGTCCATCGGTTCTGATACCATGTAAATGTGTTGAACCTGCACATAATATATCTAGATAAATAATAATACACACATTTGCAGAGAGAATTGGAGAAAGAAGAATAAAGAGAGAAAGAATGGAATAATTCTCATTAACCGTTGTGAATAATGAGTAGTTTACACATGATATACTATGTATAGCTCAATGAGTTCACAATGGAGGTGAACCAATGTGCAATAGTGGTGGTCTAGAGTGATATGGACACACACCAATAGTTACGGGAGTGAAATTCCACCTAGTCTATTCTCTCAGGCAGTTACAGGAGTGAACTTCCACCTAGTCTAGTCTCTCAGGCAGTTACGGGAGTGAAATACCACCTAGTTGAGTTAACTAGTCAACTAGTCTTTAGTTAACTGACTGAACATATAATAGTGAGGAGTTAACTCAGGGAATCAAGGATAATGCACCACTTTGGTGATGATATGAAGGCGAGGTCGAATTATCATGGTGATGATCCCAATGTTGCATGGTGATGATCCCATTGCAACATCTAAACTCAACTCAACTAGACAAACTGAAGTGTCAATTGAAAGAGAATATTCTCTAGGTGGAATATTCTCCACTAAATTATAAGAGATTGGATAATGACTAATTATGACTAATAAACAAGGAAAACCTTAGGAAAAATAAATCCTAGGTGTGTGTGAAGTAACTCCAACACACTATTGTATATAATATAAGAAAATGCTGGAATTAATCAATTAAAAACCACTATTGTCTCTGAGAAAGAACTGATGCATGCGCTGAAGGAACTGAATCGGCAGAAAATAGGCCTTGGAGTGACAAAACATAGCTCTATGTTGAGTAATGACATGCCCGCGAGCTATTGGTGGCCACTGGAGACAACTGGTTGCATGAGAAGAGTTTGTTGAAGTGTTATGGAACCAGTCTGCATCGACCTATGACTGAGACTTAACTCTCTGTCTGTGTCTGTGATTTCGGAAGCTAAGAGCACTCCTTCTCGACTATAACTGACCCTAATCCCCACTTTCACTTTGATTCCCTGGTCGTGAACATGAAGACATGGAGGCAAGCGTACAATAGGAAAACTACATGCATGGAGGCGATAGGTGATATGGGGAGTAGTCAGGGGGAACAGGTGGAAAAAATTGAGCGGTAGGGGGAGTGTGAGTGGAGGTGACGTGGTGATCTGATGTCATATAAGAACATGATTATGAAATTTTTTGAGGGTGGTTTGGGTCCACATCACCTTTGGGCCCGTAATCCCCCACAAGCTGCCACGTACCCTTCCAACAATGCCATGGTTCCAATTGCAGGACCACTTTGGAAAATTAACGTTTGAGCAGTTTATGTCCCTACAATGCAGTGTGGTCATTGATCATGTCACAATCTATGATTCGAGTAATATTCCTTCCTTACTTTCTGCAAGGATCAATGGTGCTCATTGATTTGAGATCAACGATCCACAATTAATTCAGGAGTTCGAGCTTTAGTCATTTTTAATGCAAAGTTCTTACCATCATCCCGAGTGTCGTATTTCCAAAGTGAGAGATTTTCCTCCACGTGGCCTATGGCTCTGGGTGGTACAGATTCCCTTCGAGATTTCAGGCTTCGAGAGTTTTCATCTCCTTGCTTGCGCAATCCTCTGAAGTATCGTATATCCAAAGTGGGGGATATGTCGCTATGTGTCCTTGTTGATGGATGGTCAAGATTCACTTCGATACTTTGGGTGTTAGGGATCTTCGAGAGTTTATGAATGTTGTTCTTGGAAATATCTGGAAGTGGTATGGGCTACAAAGTGATGTGGTGGCCTGATGTCATATGATGTTACATTTTCTAATGTGTCATGGAAAGAATGGTGACACATTTCACATGGAAATGGGTGAATGACACAACCAAATGACTTGGAATGAGTGCCACATGTCATGATTGATGAGTGTGACACGTGTCATGACTGATGAGTGCCATGTGTAATGATTGATGAGTGCCATGTGCTATGATTGATGAGTGCCACGTGCTCCGACACTTCTGGCTTTGGGATTTTTGGAATGTGAGGTATGAAGTTCTCCTGAAGTAGTATGGGCCCGAAGTGACGTGGTAGTCTCTCGTTACTTCGAGACTTTGATAGTTTGGAACTTCGGGTAATTCTTTCTCTAGTGCCTGAAATTGACCACTCTGGATTGTTGCGTTTGTCCACAGACATCTCCTGTGCATACAAAAAGGCTTGGTCGACCTGCTGTGAGCTCAATCAATGGAAAACATGATGACAAGCATTCTGAACCAAATACGATATGCAATTATCCTTCAAGAAACAATAGAAAAAAATGTGCAAAGAGTCAATCAAGGAAGAAACGAATAAGAACCAAGTCACTCAGTAATGGGAAACTGACTCAAGTGGTACCCAAAAAAGAAAAAAATTGACAGAGGCTTTTTAGGGTGTGTTGAGTGCTCAACATAACCCACATAAAAAATTATTTAAAGAGAATAATTCAAACAAATTAAAATATCTAGTTACGTACCTCATCGACCAGCGCAACATTTGTATCATCCTTCTTCTGTATCTTCTTCTTGATCATCCATCTCAACATTTGTATCAACATCAGGTTCAAAAACAATTTTGAAAGGATTGATGATATCATCATTGTCCTCAATGTCATTTTCGAGCATATCTTCATCGATATCATCATCAAGAACTGGTGCATTGTCTCCTATGCTTGGTTCATATTCTCCATCTTCTTCATCTGTCGACCCATATTCTTCCTGCTCTAGCTCTACATCATCTTCTTCTTCAATATCATCTTCTTCACATACAATATACTTTATCATCCTTCCTCTTGGATCATATCTAACAACAAATGACCAATCCCTCTTACCTAGAACCTTTGAGTAAAAGACTTGTTCGCATTGACTTGGAAAAACATAGCGATCATTTTATTTTTCAAAAACCATTGTTTTAATCATCGAAAATACATTGGCATGTTGAATAAAAGTACTTTCCTCATCATGTTCATGCATTCATAAAATATACCATTTGACATCGAACACAACTAATTTTAAGGAATTAAAGTCACACTCAATTATATCATTCAAAAACCCATAGTATCTATTTTCAGATTCTCGAGGACGTCTGTCAGTCTAGAGGAAAACTTAGTGACCCGAAATACTGAA
This sequence comes from Picea engelmannii, assembly GCA_009831015.1. NCBI lineage: Eukaryota > Viridiplantae > Streptophyta > Pinopsida > Pinales > Pinaceae > Picea > Picea engelmannii. The sequence continues at coordinate 321,163 of ML792035.1, forward strand.
ATTATCCCACTATCATAACTTTTTCTAGTTTCATCCAACTGTTTGATGAGAAATTTACGACCATTGCACCACATAGCCCTGTGGTGTTTCAACTGCAATATGTCAGACTTGTAAAATATGCATTGTCAATTAATAATAAACAAATTTATATAACTTGGAAAGTATAATATGAAAAGAACACACCTACAGTCACATTAATATAATATAAAATAACTGAATAAATTGGGTGCATTTTCTTGCCTTTCCATCTTTAAAACAATATGCTAAATATATTTCCCTCTGCGTAACATCGAAATCTCCATTACGATGATCTTCTCTAACCAATTCAGACAATTATTTCCTTGAAAACCTACCACCATGACATTGTTTACATCTATCAATCCATACCTTCATCCAATCAAGATTGTTTGCAATGTATAAATGTAGTGCATCCCAATCTTTAGCAATTGATCGATACAAAAATCACAATTCACCAATATAAAATATTAGTTATAACCATGGTAAATATTAATAACTGATGAAAGAATAAATATTGAATGAGTATGATCATATACAAAAAAAAATGAAAATTTATATTTATTAAAAATATCCACAATTTAATTACCTCTCGCTTTCTTCATTGTACCTTTCCCCAACAGTTGCTCCCTTTCAAAAAATTTGATGGAGTTCACATCCCAAATGAAATCGACTGCATGCATAGCTTGCGCTGTTAATTTAGGAAGATACTGACTAATATACACCATGGATTCATATACCATATATCCCTCCACCATATAACCTGCAGGACGTGCTCTTTGTCTAACCAAAGCCTTCAATGATTTCAAGTGCCTCTCCATCATCCACATTGACCTTGTGTGTATATGTTCACACATTTCAATCTCCTCAACTTGGTGTATGAGGTAGTTTTCTTGTGCATTGAAAAATGTTGGAGGTAGATACTTTGTTGGACAACTAAGAGGGGAGGGGGGGGGGGATGAATCAGTTGTTAATGTGCTTAAACAATTATGACCATTTTAAACTCTTTACATAACACTCAATCATGATCACAATGATGCAGGGAAGTAAGCAATATAATTTTAAACATCAATCACACACATGAAATATATAGAGACAGATATTTCCTAAGGAAACCCATAAAGGGAAAAACCTCTTCTTCTTGATATGATAAGTTATCTTTATTTTCTTTACATTATCAATCTTATGAGCTCCAACTCCTCTTGAGGCTACAACCTCTGTTTTACAAGCAACAACTTGCTGAGAGAACCAACTCTCTAGTTTCTCTAGCACCCACTAGAAGGAAGCACCAATTCCTTGAGTGTTCCAACACCAACTGGATGGAAGCACCAACTTTCTGTCACATAGGCACCAACCTGTATAACAAAGAACAATAGTTCTCCCTTGCACCACCCTGCCACCCTAGGTTTTCTGGCGATAACCAGATGGAAGCTATAGAGGACACTAGTCCTCCCTAGAACCTCCCTATCACCTTGAAATATAAATCTTTTCTTTTTATTACTTTATCATAGTGATACAACGTTTATCTATGGCTTACCAGTCTCATCACTATTTTGCTACGCTTCTCTGCTCTCCTTCATCAATGTATCTCTTCTTGCATGAGTCACTCTCAACAATAACACCCATCTATTCTATGTTCTACATTTTTATACTCTTTGTGCACCTTCTGCATCCTTCATGCGCAATACCTCTACATGCCCTTCACTGCATCACTTTTCTGCCCTGCAGGTTGTTCATTGCGGCTCCTCCTCACGCTTGCATAGCTTGACAACATAAATCACTTCACTTGTTTGTTTTGCATGCTTTTCTCACGTCGAGTCATCTCCTGATCATCATGGAAACTCTTCATCTTCTCTGGCAGTTCTGTTCCTTGTGAGTTCATCATCAGTGGCCTTTATGCTGAGATTCCTTAGCTTCTTTGGAAGTCGAGACTCTTTGTCTTCTCTGTCAGTTACATCCAGTCAACTATGGATTCTTTGGATTCTAGCTCCTTCCTTTGTGTGATCACCAACGGTGACCAAACACTTATTCAAAAGGCGCTTCTTGATTTTTGTCTAGTGAGCGCTGGATCCATTTCACGATATGACCTTGGGCTATGAGCTTCATGTGACTAAGCGGTTGTGGGCATGTCCAAAGGTGGTTTAGACCAAACTTATTTTCACCCCGCAATTCACCATGAGCCTCCACGCATCCTTTATCCAAAATCATGGTTTTGATTGCGACTTGCTTACGAAAAATTAAGGCCCGAGCATGTTTTGGCCCCACAATGGAGCACGACCGTTGATCTCACGATCTTGACAGTGCTATTGAACGGAAGGTTCAGATATGTCCTCTCGAGTCCATGGACCAGATCTCTCCTTCCTCCATCAGTGGTTGAGGTTTCCTTCATGATCCGGGCTCTGGGAGTTTCAACTCTCAAAGCCTATTGCTGATGACTGGATATCTTCTAGAATGGAATATCTGCTAACATATGTCCTCTTCAATCGACGGTTCTTCCTTATTTCCTTTATCCACACATGATCCTTAGTCTCAATGATCATATGATAGGTGTCCCTCCAAACGAATGGATGATATCTCCTTCGGGTCTCCGGACTTCATAGATTTCAATTCTCAACCTCCGCTTGCTCAGAACGATTTTAGTCAGAGTCCACAAATTCCTACCATGTGTCCTCGAATCAACGGTCCTTGTTCACTTCGAGACTTCAACACTTCGACAATCTCAAACCTTTCTCCTTTGTGTTTTCCCAAAGATGAAAATCTACTGACTCATGTCCTCTTTAATCCAACGACTATCCTCCGCTCCAGGACTTCGGCCTTTGGAAATATCAAACCTTTCTCCTTTGCATTTTCCCAGATTTCATGATCCTTTGACACGTATCCTACTACACGATCAATGATCGAGAATACACCTGAAGTGATCTTCATATCGCACGAGTCGTATCCACTTTGGGTCTTCGACATTCAGGACTTCAGGTCTTTGGTCGAGTACTGGTGCTAAAACTCTCGAAGAAAAACTCTTGGAGTGACGTAACTCTTGCATCACTCGATGATGTGTCACGAGCCGAGAAGCTTCCATGTGTCCTTGTTGACATAGTCTGCCACCTGTCCTTGTTGAAGTGGTATGCTGATGTGGTCTGCCACATGTCCTTGAGGATGAGATTTGATGATGTAGATTTCTCTGATATAATGGTCATTGTCTTATCTCTAGATTCGACGGTTGACAAAACTTTGCATTCCGGGGATTTCAAATCTCAAACTTTCCTGAGTGTAAACCCCTCGCATCTCTATATCCAAAGTGAATGTTGTTCATTTTATTAGGATATTGGATCGACGACTCGATATTTCTGTGATGCAACTTTTCTATCTTATCCTATCCTTCCACTCGAAATTGATTTGACGACTAATGAAACTTCGCATTTGGGGGATTTCAAATCTCAAACTTTTCGGAGTGTAACTTCTTCGCATCTTTATATCCGAAGTGACTGTTGTTCATTCGATCATGAACTAAGATCAAGGAATCGATCTTTTTTCAATGTGGCTTTGTTGGCTTATCCTGTCCTTCCACTTCAAACTCATCTAACGGTTGTCATTTACTCCGACTCTCTGGACTTTGGATTTTTCAAGTCTCAAACTGAAAAATCCTTGAAGTGATTTGCTCCGGAGTTGAGGATCGTATGCCACCTGTCAGTCTTGATGATGGATGGTCCCATTTTACTTTGGGACTTTGACAAGTCCTTTCTCCTATGCTCATCAAAGGCTTAACCTTCTTTCATTTATTTCTGGATCCAACGACTATTGATCCTCAACGCTCCCTTTGGTCACTAGACATTGATCTAACGGTCATCGGGTATTTGGGATTGGTGATGATTCTTCACCTGAGCTTACCTTTGATCCTTCTAAGAGCCATGAAATTTTATCCTTCTGCGAGCCTTGATGTATGGGATCTTATCTGTGCATCTCAGAACGCTATCTCTCCTAAGCTTTGATCTCTGCATACTATTTTCTTCTTCACTTGAGCTTATGTTGTTCCTGTTTTTCCATTGATGCACACTCTGATCTTGCCATCAATGACAAGCACACTCTAACTGTAAACATGCCAACAATATCCCCCTTTGGCATTGATGGAAACCCTGAAAGACTGCACTGTTTTTCTTAGATCTCCAACCGTAGCATCCAGAACACACCTTTTCTCCCCCTTTGACATCAATGTCAAAGAAAACATGCTCCCCCTGAGTTGTTGCAATACTTGTCGAAGGTATCAGATATTCAACCAATAAATACTCCCCCTGATAGGATGGACCCTCTTAGGTTGATAATGGGTTCACACCCAACTTCTCGCATATATACTCAAACTGAGCTTTTGCAAGAGGTTTAGTGAAGATATCAACAATTTGATCTTTGGAAGGAATATAATGCAAAGAAACAACAGTGTTGGTCACCTGTTCCCTCAAGAAGTGATACTTGATGGGTATATGCTTGGTCTTGGAGTAAAATACAAGATTCTTGGACACACTGATTGCACTAGTATTATCACAATGAATTGGGATCGGTGCAAAATATTTTACCTCGAATTCTGCAAGTGTCTGGATCATCCATAATACTTGGGTACAACAAATAGCATTTGCAATGTACTCAACTTTTGTAGTCAATAGGGAAATGGAACCTTTCTTCTTGCTCAACCATGATACAAGGGAATCTCCTAAGAATAATGCACCTCCACCCTTGCTTTTCCTTTCATTTGCATAGTTATCCCAATCAACATCTGAATAGACTGATAGTTGAAAATTATGATTCCTAGTATACCATAGGCCGTAGTCCATTGTTCCTTTCAAGTATCTGAATATTCTTTTGACAGCTAACAAATGACTCTGTTTAGGTGCAGCCTGATACCTTCCTACGATTCCAATAACATGCATTATGTCTATATGAGATGCTATGATATACAATAGGCTGCCTATCATAGACCTATATGAACTCTGATCAACATCAGGTGAATCATCATACTTGCTTAACTTACATCCAGTGACCATAGGTGTTCTCATAGGTTTAGAATCTTCCATTTGAAACCTTTTCAACATTTCTCTTATATATTTTTCTTGAGAAAGAAATATTCCTTCAGACCTTTGAGTAATTTGTAGGAAAAGAAAAAATGACAGTTACCCTATCATAGACATTTCAAATTCAGACTGCATGACATAAGAAAACCATTGTACCAATGAAGCATTATTACTACCAAAGATGATGTCATCTACAGAGACCAACATAATGAGCAGATCATTACCCTATGTTTTGATATATAGATTGTTGTCAACTGATCCTATCTTGAACACTTTGTCTTGTAGATACGTATCCAGTTTGTGATACCAGGCACGAGGAGCTTGTTTCAACCCATATAAGGCTTTCTTTATCTTGCAGACAAAGTCATGGTTATCTGACAGTTGGAAACCTTCTGGTTGTTCCATATAGACTTCTTCTTTTAGATATCCATTTAGAAAATATGACTTGACATCCATTTGGTAGACTTTAAACTTCTTATGACAAGCATAGGCAAGAAACATTATAATAGCTTCTAGTCTTGCTACAGGCGCAAATGTTTCATCAAATTCCAATCATTCTATTTGAGAATATCCTTTGCAGACCAATATAGCCTTATTTCTTACAATATTTCCTTGCTCATTCATCTTATTTTTGTAGACCCATTTGGATCCTATTACATTTTTATTTGCTGGCCTAGTAATGAGTTCCCAAGTGTCATTCTTTTCAATCTGGTCCAGTTCCTCATTCATTGATTTTAACCAGTTTACATCTTCACTGGACTCATTGAATTTATTGGGTTCCACCATGGATATGAAGGCTATATGTGATCGCTCAATGTTTTTTATTATCCTTCTCCTAGTTTGTACACCTTTGTCTTTCTCACCAATTATATGACTTGAAGGATGATTATTTTGAGTAATTCTAGAGGAAGAATTTGATGTTGTCTACTGATTTGAGTCTGCCTGAGTATTTGCATCTTCATTTGACTCAGAGTCTTCTTGTTCTGATTCTTGGACTTGTTCAACTTCAGCTTCACTTATATCCTCTATTGTTGATTCAGTATTGTTCACCTCTCTTACTGGGACTCCTTCATCAACTTTTATGTCAATACAATCAACCAATTTATGCAACCTCTTATTATAGAATCTGTATCCTTTACTGTTTATATCATACCCTAATAATATTCCTTCATCATCCCTCTCATCATACTTTCCGAGATTCTCGTTATTATTCTTTATGTAGCACTTACTCCCAAAGACTTTGAAGTGTTTGATTGCAGCAGGTCTTCCATGCCACAGTTCATAAGGTGTCTTATCACTATGTGGTATGAGGTGAGATTTATTAAGAATATGGATTGCTGTGTGTATTGCTTCTACCTAGTAGGTTTGACCAATGTTCTTCTCATTCATCATTGACCTAGCCATTTGCTGAAATGTTCTGTTTTACCTCTCAACTACTCCATTTTGCTGTGGGGTTCCTCAGATTGTGTATTCTCTTTTGATCCCATGTTTACCACATAACTCCTTGAAATCACTTGACATAAATTCTCCTCCTCTATCTGATCTCACAACCTTTAATTTGTTGCCTGTTTGATTCTCAGTTAAAGCCTTAAATATTTTAAATTTCTCAAATGCTTCATCTTTTTCTTTGAGGAAAGCAACCCAAGTGAGTCTGGAGTAATCATCAATGATCAGAATGAAGTATTTTTCCTTCCATGTGCCTTCCTGTCTTGATGGTTCACATAGATCCATATGAACTGATTGGAGTGGTTTCTCTGTTGAAGTAGAGTTCTTGGATTTAAACTGTGTCCTTGTTAGCTTTCCTACTTGGAAGGGTTTACACACAGAGTCTTGTGGCTTTGATATTCTTGGAAGATATTTTACTGCCTCAAGATTTTTGAGCTTTATTAGGTGATCAAAGTTTAGGTGTCCAAGTCTCCTATGCCATAACCAGATTTCATCATGTTTTCTTAGATGAAACTCTTCTTTATCTTCTTTCAACACATATACATTGTTTTTTGTCCTTATGCCTTTAGCCACCGCTTGTCTTGAGTTTACAGACTTTATCTTACAATCCTTGGAAGTGAACACCACTTCACATCCTCTGTCACACATTTGACTTACACTGAGAAAATTATGTTTCATCCCATCTACAAGCAGCACATCTTGGTCTTTTCCTTTACCATTACTCAAACTCACCAACCCTTTACCCTGAATTTTACCTGGTTCATCATTTCCAAAGGTTACATTTCCTATTTTTCTTTTACTTATAGACACAAAATTATCCTTGTATCCAGTCATGTGCTTGGAACATCCACTATCTATATACCAGGGGCCTTTTTGTTTTTGACCTAAAAGTACTAGACCACATTTTCACTGCCTTTCTGTTTCCATGTGCTGGAATTTCTAGCTAAAGGATTTATCCTTGGATCTGCCTTGTACTTCTTCAAATGGCAGTTTGCAACTTTATGGACGAAGTTATGACAGTTATAACATTCAAGATCATTGTTCATTAGGTCAAAGTGATTGGTGTTGCATTGTCTATTCATCGACTTCTTAGTTCTATGTTGTAAAGATTGTCTATTTCTTGACCTACTCAGTTGCATGTCTCTAAACTTAATATGACAATTTACAATCTTATGACCAAAATTATAACAAAAAAAACAGTATCCATGAAAGAAATTTTGGTTCCTGAAGGATGACCTTATTCTTGGCATTTGTTGCTCCATCTTCTAATCTCTTTGTTTCTAATCAGGGATCATCTTGTCTTTATTAGCTTTAGGTGACAGAGTACTCTCATGCTCTGATTGTCTGCTGACTTGGAACTTGATCATCTTTACTGACTCTCTACTTTTTGGCTATTTTCTGCTTGAACCATTTACATAACCTAAACTAGTCTTCAACAACGGGGATCTATGTTTTCTTAGAATGTCATTTAGTTCTGTTGTGGCTTTAATTTTTGGAAGGCTTTGAGGATACAATGTTTTAAAATTTTCCATCTCTTTTCTGGTTTTTACTACCTCTTCTTCCAAGGCTTCATACCTTGCCTTCTTTTCTGATAACTATTGTTTCAAAATGTCCTCTATTTTCTTTGCCTCTTCTAATTCCAGTTTTATCAGGGAAAAGGCTTCATTAGGTTCTTTATTGTCTTTCTCAAACTGTATCAACAATTGTTTTTGCTTTTTCTTCTTAGATCTGAGTCTAGCAATTTATTCTAGAGCATTGATTAGTTATCCTTCTAGATCTAGCACAACTTCTTCATCGTCAACATTACTTCCTTTTCTTTTATTATCATAGTCCTCTTGGGCCATAAGCATAAAGTCATTGACCTTATCTTTACATGAGGAGTCACTATATTTGTCTTCTGAAGAGTCATCATTGTTTACACATAAATGTTTCTTTTTACCAAATCTCTTGGGTTTGAACTTCGTTTCACCTTCAAAATTCTGATCTTGATTCTTGTGTGGACACTTAGATGAAAAGTGACTTATATTTCTATAGTTAAAACATTTGAAGGGTAATTTTCCTTGGTACTTGCCTGATCCTTTCTTTAGTCTTCTCACAAATTTTACTTCAATTTCATAAGGTTGAGAATCCTCATTCTGATCAGCTTTAAATGATGCTTCTCTAGGGGTGGATTTATCTTTACCTATCCTCATTTCATATGTAGTCAACGTTCCTATAAGTTGATCAAAAGGAAAAGTTTTTAGATCATTAATTTCTTCTATAGCAGAGACCTTTGGGTTGAACCTATCTAGCAAATATCTTAAAATATTTTGGACTAAAACTACGTCTTCAAACTTCTCACCAAGAATATTCATGGCATTCACTAGTTCCTCAACTCTCATAAATAACTTCCCAACAGTTTCATCCTCTTTCATCTTTAGTTGTTCAAACTTTAATCTGTAGGTTTGAATCTTGGCATCCTTTACCTTCTCATTAACTTCATAACTGCTAATGATTTTTTCCCACATTTATTTGACAGTTTCTAAGTGCATAACTTTTACAAATTCTACTTCCTCAAGCCCACTCAGAATATCATTCATAGCCTTAGCATTGAAGCTGAATTCTAGCTTGTCATCCTTATTATCTAGTACATCTGGCTTTACATAACCAGTGTCTACTACATCCCAGAAATCTGCACCTAAAGCCATTATATAGGTTCTCATCCTAACTTTCCAGAAGGAAAAGTTTGTTCCATTGAACAAAGGGGGCTTATTGGTTGAAGTTCCTTCATGGATTTACATGTTTAAGCTTACTGATCTACCTTTAAATAAAAGGAATCGAATCTGATACCAATTGTTGGACAACTGAGAGGGGGGGTGAATCAATTGTTATTGTTCTTAAATGATTATGCCCATTTTAAACTCTTTACAGAACACTCAATGATGATCACAGTGACGCAGGGAAGTAAGCAACATAATTTTAAACATCAATCACACACATGAAATATATAGAGACATATATTTCCTGAGGAAACCCATAAAGTGGAAAACCTCTTCTTCTTGATATGATAAGTAATCTTTATTTTATTTACATTATAAATCTTATGAGCTCCAAATCCTCTTGAGGATACAACCTTTGTTTTACAAGAAACAACTTGCTCAGAGCACCAACTCTCTAGTTTCTCTAGCACCCACTAGAAGGAAGCGCCAACTCCATGAGTGTTCCAGCACCAACTGGATGGAAACACCAACTTCCTATCACACATGCACCAACCTGTATAATAGAGAACAATAGTTATCCATTGCACCACCCTGCCACCCTAGTTTTTCTGGCTGCAACCAGATGGAAGCTACAACTCCCTGTGTTCAAGCACCCACTTGAAACTTTGAGGACACCAATCCTCCCTAGCACCTCCCTACCACCCTGAAATACAAATATTTTCTTTTTATTACTTTATCACAGTGATACAATGTTTATCTATGGATTACCAATCTCATCACTATTCTGCTACACTACTCTACTCTCCTGCATCAGAATCTCTCTTCTCACATGAGTCACTCTAAAAAAAACACCCATCTATTCTCTGTTCTGCATTTTTATACTCTATGTGCACCTTATGCATCCTTCATGCGCAATACCTTTGCATGCCCTTCATTGCATCACTATTCTTCCCTACAGGTTGTTCACTGCAGATCCTCCTCATGGATGCATAGATCGACAACAAAAATTACTTCACTTCTCTATTCTGCATGCTTTTCTCACATCAAGTCATCTCCTGATCATTATGGCAACTCTTCATCTTCTCTAGCGGTTCTATTCCCTGTGAGTTCATCATTAGTGGTTGTTATGCTGAGATTCCTTAGCTTCTCTGGCAGTCGAGACTCTTCATCTTCTCCATCAGTTACAACCAGTCAACTATGGTTTCTTTGGCTTCTTTCGCCTTCCTTCGCGTGACCATCGACGGTGACCAAGAGCTTATTCAAAAGGTGCTTCCCTATTTCTATCTAGTGAGTACTAGATCCATTTCACAATATGACATTGGGCTATGGGCTTCATGTGACCAAGTGATTGTGGGCACGTCCAAAGGTGGTTTAGACCAAACTTCTTTTCGCCCCGCAATTCACCATGAGCCTCCACACATCCTTTATCCAAAACCGTGGTTTTGATTGTGGCCCGCTTACGAAAAATTAAGGCCCGAGTATGTTCTGGCCCCGCAATGGAGCACGACCATCGATCTCACGATATTGACGGTGCTATTGAACGGACGATTCAAATATTTACTCTCGAGTCCATGGACCAGATCTCTCCTTCCTCCATCAATGACTGAGGTTTCCTTCGTGATGTAGGATCCGGAAGTTTCAACTCTCAAACCATGTTGTTGCTGACTGGACATCTTCTAGAATGGAATATCTCCTGACTTCTATCCTCTTCAATCGATGATTCTAACTTCTTTCCTCTATCCATGCACAATCCTTAGTATCAATGATCAGATGACACGTGTCCCTCCAAACCAATGGGCAAGATCTCCTTTGGGTCTCCAGACTTCGAAGATTTCAATTCTCAACCTTCGCTTGCTCAGAACTCTTTTAGCCGGAGTCCAAATATTCTTGCCATGTGTCCTCCTCGAAATAATGGTCCTCGTTCACTTTGGGACTTCACCACTTCGACAATCTTAAACCTTTCTCCTTCGTGTTTTCCTGGAGATGAAAATCTACTGACTCGTGTCCTCTTTAACCCAACGACTATCCTCCACTTCGGGACTTTGGCCTTCGACAATATCAAACCTTTCTCCTTCATGTTTTCCTGGAGAAGTTTCTCCTAGAGTTCACGATCCATTGACATGTATCCTACTACATGATCAATGATCGAGAATACACATGAAGTGATCTTCATATCGCACAAATCGTATCCACTTCGGGTCTTCGACATTTGGGACTTCGGGTCTTTCGTCGAGTACTGGTGGTAAAACTCCTGAAGCAAAACTCCCGGAGTGACGTAACTCTCGCGTCACTCGATGATGTGTCACGAGCCGAGAAGTTGCCACGTGTCCTTTTTGATGTATTTTTCCACGTGTCCTTGCTGACATGGTTTGCCACATTTCCTTGAGGACAAGATTTGTTGACATAATCTAATGACATAGATTTCCCTGATCTAACGATCATTGTCTGATCTCCAGATCCGACGGTTGATGGAACTTCTCATTCCAGGAATTTCAAATCTCAAACTTTCCTGAGTGTAAACCCCTCACATATCTATATCCAAAGTGAATGTTGTTCATTTGATCAATATCTTGGATTGACAACTTGATCTTTCTGCGATGCAACTTTGCTATCTTATCCTGTCCTTCCACTTGAAATTGATCCGACAATTGATGAAACTTCGCACTCCGGGGATTTCAAATCTCAAAATTTCTGGAGTGTAACTTCCTCGCATATTTATATCCGAAGTGGTTGTTGTTCATTTGATCTTGAACTAAGATCGACGGCTCGATATTTATGCGATGCGGATTTGCTGGCTTATCCTGTCCTTCCACTTTAAACTGATCTGACGAATTTTGTTTACTCCAGCTCTTTGGCTCTCCGGACTTCGGGGTTTTCAAGTCTCAAACTCAAAAATCCTCGAAGTGATTTTCTCTAGAGTTGAGGATCGTGTGCCACCTATCAGTCTTGACGATGGATGGTCCTTGTTTACTTAGAGACTTTGGGACTTTGACAAGTCCGCTCTCTTATGCTCATCAAGGGCTTAACCTTCTTGCATTTATTTATGAATCCAACGACTATTGATCCTCAGTGCTAAGATCCAACGGATCAGATTTGTATGTCTCCTTTGTGATCCATCTAGTCACTGGACGTTGATCTAACGGTCATCGGGTATTCGGGATTAGTGATGCTTCTTCACCTGAGCTTAGATTTGATCCTTCTACGAGCCACGAACTTTGATCCTTCTGTGAGCCTTGATGTATGGGATCTCATCTAAGCATCTCAGAATGATATCTCTCCTGAGCTTTGATCTCTGAATATTGTTTGCTTCTTCACCCGAGCTTACGTTGTTCTTGTTTTTCCATTGATGCACACTCTGATCTTGCCATCAATGGTAAGCACACTCTGCCTGTAAACATGCCAACATACTTCTACATTTTACACATTAGCCTAGGAATTTCTCTCTTCCAATACTTTATATCAGCTTCATGGATTTAGTTCAATGACAACCATCTACATATAATGGTGCAAGAAAATAACATGTTTCCACAAAACATAATACATATTACATTACAAGTAAAACACATGTCATTAAGTCCAACAAAAAAATGATTTTTTCTTTTCATATATATATATTGCAGCTACTTACCTCATGTATTTTCCAAGATCATATATAACTTGTTTGACGTTGTTGTCAAAGTCATTTTGGAGAGATAGAGGTAGAACATATTGTAACAATAAAAACAAATCATTACTTGTTCAAAACTTGACAAAAAAAATAAAAATCTCAAAAAATATATACGACCAATATACAAATATGAATACTAAAATTATTAATTACCCTAATGAAGGTATGCCAATCATGTGTTTTTACCTCACCAAATTCACCTTTCTTCGTTAAAATATTCTTTATGTTTGAACAAAAACCTGTGGGAAATTTAATTTTTTGAATGACCTCTTTTACACCATTGCTTTTCTTCTCTGTTAATAACCATGGACGGTTATTTTGGTCTCCATCGTTATTTGATTGGATCACACTTTTCATTGCATGATTGGATTCCCGAATGTCATTACAAATTTTGACAATTTTTTCTTTATCCCTCCTTCCATCTATGATTCTCCATAATGTTTCTATCACATTCTTCTCGATATGCATTGCATCAAATAAATGAACTATTTTTAGCTCCTCATAGTAAGGAAACCTCATGAATTGAGTGGGATAACATTTCATTCCTCGTGGAAGCCCATTATTACTACCTTCACGACGGCGACATTGATGAAGCATAAAAAGAATCATAACACTATTTATCAAATGCGGTAAAATAAATTAAATAATTAAAATAAAATTTTAAAACATGATTCCATTTACGATACATAAACAAAATGCGTACCTCGAGGATTAATTCTGTCATATGTTGACTTCCATAGGCAAGGTGTCATTCTTTGTGGTTTTAGTCTAGTATCTTGTTTCCCATTGAAAAGATCTTTTTCAGTAGTACAATACTTATGGTTCTTAGAGAGGAAGTGTCTACACTCATCAAACACCTCCTTTCCTAAAATTTTTGACCAACGATATTTCATCTTAGGACCACAAATTGGAGATTCAAATTTACCCTTTGTTTGAAGACCTGCAATAGATGGATTAATGTGAATTATTAATATACGAAATTATTATTTAAACAACATGCATGCTATATTCAATTAATTATATACTATTCAAGTGTGCAATATGGAACGTTACATACCACAAAAATATGTTAGTCTCGGGGCATCATGAATTGTCCATAAAAGTATTCCACGACATTGAAATCTCTTCTTCCCAATTGGTTTACAAATGTCATACATAGTGATGCCCTCCCATAACTTTAGTATCTCATCGATAAGAGGCTCGATATACACATTCATATCTTTAACTTGGTACTTAACTAATTGTTTGAAATTACACGAAATTATGTACCATGGTATGTATATATACGTAAATAAATAAATAAAAGATGTTATGCAAAAAAAGAGAGAAATGAAAATTTTACATTCGAAAAATTAATGTAAACAAATACTTGGAATAATCATTGTCAACATTATGTGCTCCCTCTTTATTGATATCCAAGGAGGAATTTTATTGTTGATAAAAAAAATAGGCCACACTGAGTAAACAGACCGAATATCTCCAAATGAATTAACACCATCAGTTGCCAATGAAAGCCTAACATTACGAGTTCATATGTAAATTCTAGCCATTTTGAAACAATTTCCTTAAATGCATAACGATCTGCAGGAATTCCAAGAATGCCATATTCAATTCTATTTCATGCATGGTAATCCATAAACTATGCTATGCTTTGGCACCTGAACAGTCGTTACAAACGTGGAATTATGGGAATATGTCGGAGAACCTTTCGAGGGACCATTTTTGTTACTTGATCGGTTCAATATCTACTAATACCACATACCAGGCATTTTGTTTTCGACGCATGTTGTCCATAATATATAATATGATCATCGAGACATGGATCTATACTTTGATACTCTATTCCAATGTCTTTCATAATGGCATGTAAATCTCGATATGTGCGAAGTAAAATATTTGACGAGGGTAATGGAAATTCACCTAACAATCTAAAACACAAAAAAATAATAGTTGATGTAAAGAATAGTAATTGTAAATATTGCATTTTTATTTTACACATTAATTAACACTAAAAGAAATGGGGAAAAGTCAACCATTATGTAGATGTGATGAAACATATTACATACCTTAGGATTTGTGTCATACAAGTGTTCGAAAAGTGATTCGTAACATTTAAGTTCACCAACAACAATGTAGTGGAGAGAAGATTTTATCTTGACCCTTTATAAAGTCATTTATTTTCCTTTTCAATAAGAGGTTCATCATAAATACCATCACTATTGTTCCCATGATCCTCATCTAGATGACCGAATAAGTCTTGTATCATTTGATTTGTCCCATCATCTTGAACTATGTTATTATTTTCATCTACTTCCATGGGATCATTAACTTGATCTTCATTATCTGCTTCATGTTCTTCATCTTGTACACCATCATTTTTGGTACTACTTGGTGCTTTCTGCAAAATGTTAGGGGGGAAATCTAACTTTATTATTACAAACAATCATGAAAAATTAGTGCATGTATAAAACAATATTAAAGTTTGAGAATACAATAAATATTAAAACAAATAATGAATCTCTCTCTCTCTCTCTCTCTCTCTCTCTCTCTCTCTCTCTATATATATATATATATATATATATATATATATATATATATATATATAATTACCATGGGACGATATTCATTTGATCCCACGTCCATGTGCCCATATTTTCTACAAATNTATATATATATATATATATATATATATATATATATATATATATATATAATTACCATGGGACGATATTCATTTGATCCCACGTCCATGTGCCCATATATTCTACAAATGTTTTTAGTTGTTGCTATTAAAACTCTTTCGGGATGTCTACTACACCAATTTTTGCAAGGGAAATAACATTTACCGTCACCCTTTTCACCCTCTTTAAGTTTTTTCCCAACTCTAATGTTTTCTAACATTCTTCCCCACAGACATATACTGAAAAAAAATACTTGTTTTTTGTTCGCCAAGAAGACCTTATACACTTTTTGAACTGGTGTTATTATAGCAAACTTGTCGCAACATCCGTAAAATGCAACATATTTATAGATTTTATAACGTCGCAATTCCGACGATATTTGACCAAGTCAAAGTTGACTTGGTCAAATAGTGGGTGACCATTAGGGTGGGGAAAACCTAGTGTCCACAACGTCGCAATCACGACGAATATTTGACCAATGTCGCAAGTGAGACGAAAATTTGATGTTGTTGCAAGAGTGTCATTTTTAGTAGTACATCATAAGAGCGACGTTATCGGGTAGTATGGAGAAAAAAATTAAAATTTCCTATATTTTTCGACAATATGGCCAATTTTTTCCATAATGTCGCATTTTTTTCAATATGTACTAGTTCTTGGGCCAGTGAGAATGTCATCTCTGTCAGTGCACCATCAAGGAAGTGTTAGTTCAGTGGAAAGATACAACTCCAAATGATACCACCTGGGAGTTGACCACCATTCTGCAACAATTTCCTCATCTCAAGACTTGAGGACAATATTATTCTTCAAGGGGGAGGGAATGTTAGGGACCTAACCTCCCTAACCCCTCACATAGGTAGAATAATATATTTTCCATGTAATAAAGGCTTACATTAGCTAATAATGCCTATTTAATAATGTGAACAACTCTAATGTAAGAAGACTTAATAGAAACTTTCGCTTCTAGAAATATCTTCCTCTAGAATTTTCTTTAGGAGATATAATTAGTATAAATAAGAATATTGGGCATGACAAATAATTTTCTTGAGAATAATTGTAATAGAGTTTTACTATGTTGGAGGTTTCCCCCTCGAAGAGGAAAGTGAACATTTATTTCTATAAATAAAGGCATAATCTTTGGCTTTTTGGTTCTCTACATTTTGTTGTTCTGTTGGTATTTTATGAAGTATTTATATTTTCTACTTACTATAATAGATCTAGTACCTAACACCTTTGTTGGTAGTTGATCCTTTGATTCTACTTTACAATTTTTTTTTGTTGACCCCTAATATTTGTTCTAATCTTCAACTGCAAAAATATGTCCTATGTAATTGTATTTGTGCATCTAGTGCCAAATCTCATATGGAAGGTAAGGAATAGCCTTCTTCATCCTCATCAACTTAAATGGTTCATAGAGTTTCAAGTTCTCTACATTCCCTATTGAATAAATGTTCATATAGGGTGAAATACTAAATATGTAAGTATTGTTACCTATCTTCTCCAATATTTGGAAAGGCCCATATATTATGGATTTGGTTTTTTTCCTTGATCCTTGTAACCTTTCCTTATTAAGGTGCAACCAAGATTTGTCTCCTACTTGGGAGGCCTTTACAACCATGTGATGAACATACATATCTTGTATTTTCCTAGTATTTCATCAATTTATCCTAAACTTGTAAGTGTATCTTCCTGATCCTATCTATGGTTTTTTGTCCTTTAATGCATCACTTGAGGTTGTTTCCCCTACTTTACACTATTCATATATAATGTCCAATGGTGATATTGGAAAATATCCAAATCATATTTAAAAAGGGGATTTGTTGGTAGAAGTGTGGGAAACTCTACTATAGGAATATTGTATGTAAACAAAATTTTCATCCCAAGTCCTTGACTGATTTTGATTACAAGCCCCTTTAAATATGAAGAAAATATTTTTTCATTACCCATGTTTTCCCATTAATATGTGCGTGTGTTGTGGGTTAACGGCAGTCAATCTCTTCAATCAAGTATCCCACTTCTCCCATAATGAAGTACAAAGTATAACATGAGAAATGTAGTATATCTTTTAGAAATGACTCTCTATATAATTCCAAAGTGCATCCAAACCCTATTAAAGAACAAGGTTGTGGCTTCTTGTCCTTTGATGGTCTTCTTACAAACCTTGAAAGAAACATCTTACTAAACCCGTATACTACCACATATAGGTAATCGTAGGTCCTCTTCTTGTCCTAAAATAAATCCCACCAAAGTCCATGTATATTCTTTCCCATGTGCTTTTAGATATTGGATGTCTGTGTTTTATCTTCCTTCTTGTTGATAGGATTACTAGTATAACATAAAATACAACCTCTAACAAGCTTAAGCACTTCTTCTTTCATATTCAACTAATAAATATACCTTTATATTTTATTCATAGTCTTTCCAACAAAAAAATGGCCAAAAACCTTGGAATACCTTGGAGGCATGAGCATCCCTTATCAGTTGTACTCTTCCTTCCTTGGTACACACAACTTCCCCATATTATAGAGTAATCTATCTTAAATATGGTAATTGATGTAGGATTGTTGTATTTGACTTTGGAACTAATGATAAACTCCCTTGAAGTCCTCATATTTTTCATACTCTTCTTTGTATGCTTCATGTATGAAATGGACCATGTCCATAATGAGCCTAAGAGCTTTGATTTTTGGTGCGAGGGATCTAGATAGAAAATCGACCAACTTCTTGGTAATTCTAGGATTCTTATAGTTAATTACTAGATGAAATTGAAATGTGATCAATTAAATTGTCTTTCTTGTTGGAGTTTATGAGGGTATTTTTAAAGATTTAAATATTATACCTAAGTATAATATTCTAGGTGAATATTTCAATTTGAAAAAATCATAAATATTAATATATTTAAGTAAGACTAGGTCGAAGCGAAATCTTACACATCTCTTATTCATGGATGATTCTCTCATCTTCTATTACTGCAGGGAAAATAAAGCTCATACCATCAAGGACATTCTTCCGCTCTTTTTTTTATGCCACTAGGATGGTTATCAATATTTTCAAATGTGTTGTCTATTATCTGGAGGTGAAGGATGAAATCAAACAATATATTACTGGTATATATAATTTCACCCCTCATGATATGCAAGGAGGTATAAAATACCTTGGGTTCTCTCTTAAACCCAATAATTACAAGTTGTCACACTAGAAATGGCTTGTAACACACATTGAAAATAAAATCAATTTTTGGTGCAACTGGTGGATCTCACATGGAGATAGGTTGATAATGTTAAGTTAGTAATTGAATCCATTAGGGTGTATTGGAACTTGTTTTCTCTTATTCCAAAAGTAATTCTTGATCGCATTAAAAAACTATGCTTTAATTTCCTTTGGAAAGGTAGTACTAAATATTTGGGTTCCCATTTGGAAAATTGGAAAAGCATCTCGACTCCCAAGAGTTTAGGTGACTAGGGTCTTAAATACATCCAAATATTTAGTAAGGAATTATTTTCAAATTCCTTATGGGTTTTCTTGACTAGAGATAGTTTGTGGCGATGCATATTGGTGGAAAAACATATTTCCCCTAGTACAATGTTGCACTGGATCTGCCAAAGACTGAAATCCATGGTTAATTTTTCTAACCAATTGCAGGCTTTCACCCTGGATTTTTCTATCATTGGCAAATACTTGGTGTGGAAAGTTGGATCTTGTTCATAGGTTAGGTTTGGTCAAGATGCTACCTCATGTTGTGGGGAAAATATATCTCTTTCAAAGGATATGGTTATCCAGTTACAGTATCATGGTCATTGTACTTTAAAATGAGTAGGAGATGTCAGAAATACAAGTGTTTGGGGGAAAGGATGGATCTTTTCCAAGGCCATGATGCTTGAAGAGAAGTGGTATCCTTTATGGGATTGCTTTATAAATACTCAATGCAATGCACATGTCCATTTACTGGATCAATAGGATGAATTGGTTTGGGTATTCAAATATGTTGGGGGTGAATATTTGACCAAATTAGGGTATGAGGATTTACAAGGTTCACACAACCTCACTGGTGGCACAACATGTTGGAAAATATTTAACAGACAACGAATGCTTGTCATTGATGGCAAGTACAACAATGAAGATGACATGAGTACAAGAAGTTTTGTAATCAACAGGGAAACATAAGATAAGTTTAGGAAGATCGAAAGATCGAAGGAAACGCAACATTGATCGAATGATCGAAGGCTCATAAAGTTTGAGAAGAATTTATGATCGATGGATCTCATTCAAAATTCCCGAAAGAATGAGGGCCGTCAAATCTAAATGTAGACAAGAAGAGCGATGAAGAGGAGGACAAATTTTAAACATTAGATTCAAGCGCAGGACCCGATCATCGTTGGATCAAGGAGAACTTGCACGCCTTTTAAAGTATAACAAGGAGAAGCAGGCGTACAAAATTATGAAAGAAGGAGGACCGTCCATTTACAGGTAGGACACGTGTGGATAGATCATCATTTCGCTGACTGGAGAGTCAAAGGAACAGGGTTCCCTAACCTCTCGAAATCACGATATGCGAAATCGCAATTTAATCTGAGCCGTTAGATCAAGGTTGAATATGGACCGTTGATTCTAGTCCATGTCAGAGTTTCGGGGATCGAGAGTTGGAGATGTTAAATATTATTAACAACAGGAATCCCAATATCGCGATATGTGAAATCACGATTTAATCTGAGCCGTCAGAGAAAGATTGAATCTGGAACGTTGATTCCAGTCCATGTCGGAGTTTCTGGGATCGAGAGTTGGAGATGTCAAAGATTATTAACAACAGGAATCCTGATATCACGATATGCAAAATCACGATTTAATCTGAGTCGTCAGATCAAGGTTGAATCTAGACCATTGATTCAAGTCCATGTCGGAGTTTCGGGGATCGAGTGTTGGAGATGTCAAAGATTATTAACAGCAGGAATCTCGATGTCGCGATATGCGAAATCGCGATTTAATCTGAGCCGTCAGATCAAGATGTGATTTGGACCGTTGATCCGACTCCATTACAGAGTTTCGTGGATCGGGACTTTGAAGTGACAAAAACACTGAACTTCAAGAATGTCACAATCGCGATATGCAAAATCGCGATTCAATCTCAGTCGTTGAATCAAGATCAAATCTGGACCATTGATCTAACTCCATATCGGAGTTTCATGAATCACGACATGGAGAGGTAAAGAAAACAATGCAACAAGAATGTCGAAATCACGATATGCGAAATCAAGATTCAATCTTAGTCGTTGAATCAAGATCAGATCTGAAACCGTTGATCTAACTCCATATCAGAGTTTTGCGAATTGTGACATGGAAAGGCAAAGAAAACAAAGAAACAAGAATGACGAAATCACGATATGTGAAATCACGATTCAATCGCAGTCGTTGAATCAAGATCATATCTGGACCATGGAATCATATGACATGTGGTAAGCAATCGAAATTTCGTTGACTTGGGGTCAATGGAGCATAGTGTTGAAATTCACGAAATGAGAAACCGCGAAAGCACTTTATGCATAAGCACATGGTCATAGACATTGATCACATCGATGGAAGATGGAGGTAGAAGCTAGAAGTGCTAAGCTTGGCCACAGTAATGCTGAAATGAATGAAAGATCTCATGAAGCCAATCCAACGGTGCAAGTGAATTTGAACAAAGATCGAAGGGTTATTGTTCTCTCTCACAGTTAACTCCTCAGTTACGAATCTGTTAGTGAAATAGACTCATGATTGCCAAACTCATGATTGCCAATCAGTTGGTGTTTCAGTTGCTTGGACAGTTGTCTTTCTTTTGCCTAAGGGAATGCAAAGTGGAACCGTTGTGGATGTGTGTATAAAAGAAGATGAGACAAACTGTGTGGGGTTGGTAGTTCTGTATGAAAAATGAATGAAACTGTAAGAAAAGTAAGATCATAGAATGTGCAGTGTGAGATGGAGAATATGCACAGTGTGAGATGAAACTCAGAGAATAGTAACATATGATGAAGAAAACTTGAAGCAGAGAAGAATGACAGAACAAGTTGATGCAGAGCAGACCTGTTAAACAGACAGAGGAAGAGAAGAATTGCAGAACAGTTAGAAGAAGACCAGATTTACAGAACAAAGAAAGATCGGTAAGATGTGATTTATATGTGTAGTTGACTACTTATTTATTCATTCACATCATAGGGAGGTTGGGAGGTGCTCGGGAGGACCGTTGTCCTCAGAGGTTCAAGTGAGAGATTGAACACATGAAGTTGTAGCTTCCATCTGGTTACATCCAGAGATATGAGGGTGGAAGGGTGGTGCAAGGGAGAACAAGTGTTCTCTGTTATACAGGTTGGAACCTGTGTGACTAGAAGTTGGTGCTTCCATCCGGTTGGTGCTGGAAGATTAAGGGAGTTGGTGCTTCCTTCTAGTGGGTTCTAGAGAAACTAGAGAGTTGGTGCTCTCAAACAATTTGTAGCTTGTAAAACAGAGGTAGCAGCCTCACATTGAGTTGGTGCTCAATTATAGATGATGTACAGAACTTAAAAGACTACCTATCATTTTGAAGAAGAAGAGGTTTTCTCCCTTTATGGGTTTCCTCGTGAAAAATTGTCTCCGTGTATACCTTATGTGTGACTGATGCTCTTTACGTTTACTGTCCATATGTTGTATATTTTTGATGATCACTTGAAGAAAGATTAATAATGTTTTAATAGATTTAAATTGTTTAAGCTCAATAACAACTGATTCACCCCCCCCCTCTCAGTTGTTTTAGTTATTTCAACAATTGGTATCAGAGCAGGTTCCTTTTATTCAAATGTAGATCTATAAGCTTAAACATGACAAGTCATGAAGGGACTTCAAACTCTAAGCCCCCTTTGTTTGATGGAACAAAGTTTTCCTTCTGGAAGATTAGAATGAGAACATACTTAATGGCCTTGGGTGCTGATGTTTGGGATGTAGTAGAGACTGGATATACAAAGCCTGTTGTGCTAGCCTCCAAGGATGATAAGTTAGAGTTT
>ML792035.1:378677-391702 GCA_009831015.1 Picea engelmannii
TTCGCTCATGGGCTAATTTTCCATGGTTTTTCCAAAAATGAGTTTCGCTATTTTAAAAATTATTCGCCCAAATTCTATAGGATAAAATTATTTTACCTTAAAAATCGCCAAAATTTTATAAAAACTATATCAAATCCTTACAAATTTGAATATTTTTACAAAAATATCGCCAAACATTTATAGTTGGCATATGAAGGATTAGTAAGATTCGCCAAGGTTTCTATGTTTTAAAATAAATTTCCATCCTTAAAATCATCCATGCTAGAGACTACCTGTTCATCTTTCATTTGACCTTTTTAGCTTCAGGGTTGGTCGGTTTAGTGACTAATCTTCGTCGTTCTATCGACTAACCATGGTTTATTGACTAAGTTTTCTAGGGTTGTATTGGTCGCTCTTGCGACTAATATTAGTCGTTATACCGACTAACATTCATCGCTAAACCAACTAATTATGGTCGCTAGAGTGACCAAGGTTATGTTTTCCTTAGAGATGCTAGCAAGGCTTGTGACTAAAGACTGTCAAACAATTTCCAATTTGACATATCAAATCTCAATAAAAAAAATTGAAAAATAGTAAGTAGAAAGCTAACAAAATTCTTCACAAGTTCTGTTTTTACAGCAAAGTAAAATTATAAATAAAAAATATATTTTTGTTTACTGGAAGTTGACGAACCTGTTAAAATTAAAAAAATTTGTCATAAAACAAGAAAAAGTGTTACCCATCTTTATGATTTTATCCTTAACATAGAGAATGAAAGGAATCTTGTGTCAGTGGAACGAAGGTTTGCTAATTTTTAATATATATGTGGATATTTGGCTAATACAGTGGATGGCTTGGTTTATTTCTATTTGGAGGTCAACAAGTGGCGATGGACATTAGAGGAAGTCATAAAGAGGAAGAGGAAAAAACAATTCATTGAACAAGAGAATAAGCCATTCGTAAACCAAGAGGACGTGAGGGAGACAAAACAACCTTGGTGGAAGAGAACCAAGGAAGGATTTGATTCCTCCTCTAGCAAACTTGGACATGGTGTATTTATGTATAACCCAGACCTAGAACGACTCATGGAAGAGTGTGAAGGAAAGATCAGTTCAAGTGTACCGTTGCTCATGTACATGACACATAAGTATTGTGAGACTTCACTGATGATTTTGGGATAGATTGGAGATGAGGGAGATGACCCAACCAACTAGACCCCTTCACCTTCCAACTAGATGTAGCACATTGGCTCGCTATCTCAATGGGAGGAAACGAGGCCAATGGGGTGCCTTGAGGATGTGCCTTGGTGAAAACTGTTGAGAATGTAGTGGGTGACTTAACATATTGGAGGGAATGAAGAGTTTCAGACTTGACGAGTTTGTAGACATAAATGAATTCTTAAACATGTATATGTGATTTATTGAGACCTAGGTGCGACGATTGGATTAGCTACCCAATAAACTGAAGTCACAAGGGGATCCAACGCACAAAAGCATGGGTAGACATACCAAAGTATGGAATTCGATGGATGTTGTTGAGGATGGAAACAACTTGGAGTGGGGGAGGATGTAAGAGTATCCCATGACACCAGCTAAGAACACACACTCCTTAGGAAGATTCGGCGATGGATAGATGAAAAGCACAAGGAAGGGAGTGATCGATTGGGATAACAAAGACATTTGGGTGTGGGAAGGAGCACCTTGGGCACACCATGGTGACATACGACACCAAGAGGTCACACACCTTACTTTCCTAGAAAAATTGACAGAGACTTGGGTTTCATTTGGGAAAGGGCAAGGTGACTTGGAAGTATTCCGAAGGAATGAAATTGTCTTCCTTTGGAAACATGCGCTCATTGGAGAGGTTGGACGACCTCGTCAATACACTCACAATAATTCATGACGATTGACATGAAGATAACATAAGGAAAAGGGTGTGTTCCCAAGGATGGGCCATGTCAATCCAAGAGATGGACAATTGATGTGTTTGGGGGGTTTGGATCAACACACCGGGTCCATGGAGGGCACAATGAGTTGGTTGAGTGTGGGTTCGCAAAGGGGTGTGACACGCCCAAGAGACACAATGTTTCCCACAAGTTACACTTGGAGATCCTATAAGAGAACGGGTGAACAACCAAGAGGAGGCATAGAGCATTTTGGAAAGAGATTTGGTAGAGAAATTTGTTGATGTTTCGGTAGCATCAGATAGGTACTTCCACACAGGCATGTGTTTTGCATGTGGAAGTAGTAAAAAATATTCTAGTCTTGAGTTTACTTTAGTTATAAGGAATTGATTAAAGTAAAATTGTATTTATTAGTGAATCAAGTTATTTAATGACATGCTTAGCATGAAACATGTAATCTAAATCTTAAGTGGGTGTGAGAAGTAATCCCAACCGTAGATCACTTTGAAGATTAGAAATAGATTGTAACTCATGATTATAAAAGCAAGGTTGGGGTATAGGAGAAGTCACTTGGTGAGAGACCAAGGTAGGGACTTGTGTGAGATACACTTGTAAGATACTTGGTGAGAGACCAAGGTAGGGACTTGTGTGAGATACACTTGTGAGAGACTTGGTGAGAGACCAAGGTTGAGGATGAAAAATAAGGATTTTTTCTAGAAATGAGTGTAGGAGCAAAGAAGGAATTTTTCTTACACTAGAGTGATGAGATCTCACTGGTTGGGTGAAGAGAGTTCATCCAAGTATTGATGAGAGGGTTGAATCACAAAGGACCATGATTCAATATCTTGGATAGGTGGAGAAGAAATTTCATCTAGAGGTCATATGGGTCAAGGAGGACAGAGAGAAAAAGTAGCCACAGGTGGGTTTCAGAGGAAAGAATCCACGGGGAAGAGCAGAGTCGTACATAGGTTTCCATATGGGCTTTACGTACGCATGACCATGTCTCAGAGAAGACAATCATCGAAATCCTTGGGTCAGAGAAGGGAAAGTCGTGGACATTCGTGGGCCAAAGAAGGGAAAGTCATAGATGCATTGGGAAACATGTTGGTACAAGGCCTTACAAAATCCCCAGAGTTTCCAGGTTTGTCTACAGTGTATAATTCTCTTAGTGGGACATTATCCCTATTACAAGAGCCTCAATTTGACCTTAATAAAAGAATCATTGGAATCTTGGGCACACCATGGTGACATGTGACACCAAGGGGTCACACACCTTACTTTCCTAGAAAAATTGACAGAGACTTGGGTTGCATTTTGGAAAGGGCGAGGCGACTTGGGAGTATTCCCAAGAAATGGAATTGTCTTCCTTTGGAAACATGGGCTCGTTGGAGAGGTTGGGTGATCTCGTCAATACAATCACAAGAATTCACGATGATCGACATGAAGAGAACAAAAGGAAAAGGGTGTGTGCCCAAGGATGGGGCGTGTTGATCCAAGAGACGAACAATTGATGTGTGCGGAGGGTTTGGATCGACACATCAGGTCCACAGAGGGCACAATGAGTTGGTTGAATGTGGTTTCACAAAGGGTTGTGACACCCCCAGGAGATGCAAAGTTTCACACAAGTTACCCTTGGAGCTCCTATAAGAGAAAGGGCTCACAACTAAGAGGAGGCATAGAGCATTTTGGAAAGAGATTTGGGAGAGAAATTTGTTGATGTTTTGGTAACATCGGATAGGTACTTCCACATAGGCATGTGTTTTGCATGTGGAAGTAGTAAAAAATATTCTAGTATTGATTTTACTTTAGTTATAAGGAATTAATTAAAGTAAAATTGTATTTATTAGTGAATCGAGTTATTTAAGGACATGCTTAGCATGGAACATGTAATCTAAATCTTAAGTGGGTGTGAGAAGTAATATCAATCATAGATCACTTTGAATATTAGAAATATATTGTAACTCATGATTATAAAATAAATGTTGGGGTATAGGAGAAGTCACTTTGAAAGGAAGACACTTGCTGAGAGACCAAGGTAGGGACTTGTGTGAGATACAATTGTAAGAGACTTGGTGAGAGACCAAGGTAGGGACTTGTGTGAGATACACTTGTGAGAGACTTGGTGAGAGACCAAGGTTGAGGATGGAAAAGAAGGATTTTTTCTAGAAAGGAGTGTAGGAGCAAAGAAGGAATTTTTCTTACACTAGAGTGAGGAGATATCATTGGTTGGGTTAAGAGAGTTCATCCAAGTATTGATGAGAGGGTTGAATCACA
This sequence comes from Picea engelmannii, assembly GCA_009831015.1. Taxonomy (NCBI): domain Eukaryota; kingdom Viridiplantae; phylum Streptophyta; class Pinopsida; order Pinales; family Pinaceae; genus Picea; species Picea engelmannii. The sequence goes on from ML792035.1 coordinate 382,834, forward strand.
AAGGACCATGATTCAAGATATTGGATAGGTGGAGAAGGAATTTCATTTATTGGTCATATAGTTCAAGGACGAGAGAGAGCAGAAGTAGCCACAAGTGGGTTTTAGAGGAAAAAAGCCACAGGGAAGAGCATAGTCATACGAAGGTTTCCTTATGGGATTTTAATACACATTCGCGGGTCTTAGAGAAGACAACCACAAATATCCACAGGTCAGAGAAGAGAATTTCACAGACATTCGTGGGCCATAGAAGAGAAACTCGTGGATGCATTTGGAAATGCGTTGGTACAAGGCCGTACAAAAGCACATGAGTTTCCAGATTTGTCTACAATGTAAAATTCTCTCACTGATAAATTATCCCTGTTATGGGAGCCCTAATTTAACCGTAATAAAAGAATAATTGGACTGGTTTTCCCTCTGGGTTTTTTCCAAGGGTTTTACCCAAAATTATTGGTGTTCTTATGTGCTTGATTTGGTTTCCTTGTTTATTCTTTCACTGTATGTTTCGTTGAGTAACCTTGTTGTGATTTTATTAAATAAATATATGTTGCTTGGAATTAACTGCCTGGTGCTAGGTTGAAGGGAAATCTATACATGGTATTAGAGCCGAGACATTGAAGGAAAGAGGGAGCCTATTCTTTGAAGGGAGGAAACCAATAGGAAAAATCTTATCAAGTTGATAACCAACAAGGGAAATCAAAGGAAATTTTTTTAGGTAAAAGTATTGGGCATAACAAGTGTTTTTGTAGGTATACAGAGGCATCCATGAGTCACAATGTAGACAGTCGCGGACATCCAAAGGTCATAGAAAGACGGGTCACATATTTTTGTGGATCAAAGAAGGGAAAGTATAGGATATGTCGTACAAGAAAGTATAAGGTAGTTCCAATAGAGGGTTATTAGATCAGATCTTGAAGATGGTGAACACATTGAAGATTGAGGACCGATTAGAAGGGGCAACAAACTTCTAGGCTTGGAAGGCAAGGATTCTTCTTTTGCTAGAGGAGAATTATCTCAAAGAGTATGACGTTGAGTTTGTGGTTGTAGATCTTACATATCCGTAGGAATTGGTAGTTCACAAGAAGAAGGAAGTGAAGGCCAAGATGGTGTTGCTAGAATCGGTAAAGGATCACTTGATTCCACACTTTTCTGAGAAGAAATCTTCCAAGGAAATGTATGATTATTTGGTGAGTCTATACCAAAACAAGAATATAGGAAGGTTGCTACATTTGAAGCATCGACTTCAAGTTTTCAGTATGTCCAGTGAGGACACGATTGTGAATTATCTTATGAAGATTACATAGATCCAAGATCAACTTGTAGGTATTGGTGAGACAATACAGGATGTTGAGTTGGTGAATGTAGTGTTGAGAGGTCTTCCCAACTCTTGGGAACCTTTTGTGCAGGGGATCTATGCACTAGAGATAGTAATAGGTTTTGATAGACTATGGACTGATTGTTTTAAGGAAGAGACTTAGTTAGTCACCCAGGATGGTTTGAGGAGCCATGATGAGAACTTTTCTCTTTCTAGTTAGTCAAGGAAGGGAAAGTTAAAGAAGATATCCAGTGGAGAGTTGACCACTCAATATGGAAAGAAGAAGAAGGACATGAGAAAAGTCAATTTCTTTGCATGTCACAAGTTTGGACATTATGTAGGGAAATGTCCACACGAGAAGAAAGGGGGAAACAAAACACAATTAGAGGTAGTTGCATCAACAAAGTCTCAAGTGGACGAGTTTTGCAAGAAGTTTGAACATACATAGTTCTTATTGGTTTCCTAGACTTCAGTGGTCATCATATTAGCTTATGCATGGTTGATAGATAGTGGATCCACATGTCATATGGCAGGAGAGAGAGAGGTGTTCGAGAGCTTCACAGAGTCTGACTTAAATATGCATGTGGAATTTGGTATGGGGACCAAGCATGCAGTGAAGGGATTTGGAATAGTGCCATTCTAGATGGATTCAGGAGGCACATTGAGAGTGTAGGATGTTATATGGGTTCCAAAACTCAAGAGGAGTGTTATCTCAATCTCAATGATTGAGAAGAAGGGATATTACATATCTTTCTAGGATGGAAAGGCACTTATCATTCCCATATGATATATCTCAAACAAAGAAGATGTATTTGGAGTTAGAGAGAGCAACTTGCATAGGATAAAGGGACAATCTATGAGAGCAATTGCCAGAAGTATAGTGAAAAAGAATAGGGAGTAGGTAGCTCTGAAGTTTGAGAAACTCAAAGGGAGTCAACTTTTAGGTTTAGGTGGGAAGGAGAAGCTTTCCAAGTCAGTCAAGAGGGAGTCATGGTATGAGATGGAAATACAGGATGCTCATGAGAAGGAGAATTATAGGAGAATGTTAAGAGGCAGTGAGTCTTTGGAGGCAGGTCAGACCATCATGGAAGTGATATATTTTGTGTCACTAGGAGCAACCAATCAGGTGTATTGGAGAGCAGTATTGGTAGCGGATCTGGTAGCGAAGATAGAGAAAAATCTAGGTTGGAGAAGTACCTTCCTTGCTAATAGGGAGTTTTCATGTTTTGGTAGCATCAAATATTTACTTCCACATATGCATGTGTTTTTCATGTGGAAGTAGTAAAAAATATTCTAGTCTTGAGTTTAATCTAGTTAGAAGGAATTAATTAAGGTAAAATTGTATTTATTAGCGAATCGAGTTATTTAAGGATATGCTTAACATTCAACATGTAATCTAAATATTAAGTGAATGTGAGAAGTAATCTAAACTGTGGATCACTTTGAAGATTATAAATAGATTGTAACTCATGATTTTAAAAGCAAGGCTAGGGTATAGGAGAAGTCACTTGGTGAGAGACGAAGTCAGGGACTTGTGTGAGATACACTTGTAAGATACTTGGTGAGAGACCAAGGTAGGGAATTTTGTGAGATACACTTGTGAGAGACTTGGTGAGAGACCAAGGTTGAGGATGACAAATAAGGAATTTTGCTAGAAAGGATTGTAGGAGAAAAGAAGGATTTTTTCTTACACTTGAGTGATGAGATATCATTGCTTGGGCGAAGAGAGTTCATCCAAGTATTGATGAGAGGGTTGAATCACAAAGGAATGAGATTCAATATCTTGGATAGGTCGAGAAGGAATTACATCTAGAGGTCATACAGGTTAAGGAGGAGAGAGATAAAAAGTAGCCACAGGTGGGTTTCAAAGGAAAGAATCCATGGGGAAGAGCAGAGTCATACAAATGTTTATGTATGGGATTTACGTACACATGCACATGTCTCAGAGGATACAGGCGTGGATATTCGCGGGTCAAAGAAGGGCATGTTGCAGACATTCGTGGGCCAAAGAAGGGAAAGTCACATATGCATTAGGAAACATGTTGGTACAAGGCCCTACAAGAGAAAAATAGCTTCCAGGTTTGTCTAGAGTGTATAATTATCTCAGTGGGCCATTATCCCTATTACAAGAGCCTTGATTTGACCTTAATAAAATAATCATTGGAATATTTTCCCCTCAGGGGTTTTACCCAATATTCTTGGTGCTCTTATGTTCTTGATTTGGTTTCCTTGTTTATTCTTCCTCTGCATGTTTTGTTGAGTACCCTAGTTATTCTTTGATTCAATAAATTTATGTTTCTTAGAATTAACTTCCTGGTGTTAGGTTGAAGGGAAATATCGACACAAGTTGGAGGAAACTTTGCGATAACAAACCAAGGTAGAGTTCCTAAGATGAAATACAACTAAGCAAGAGTTGGATGTTTTGGAAGGTTTTGAGGAAGTCTAAAAACATAGGTCTATGGTGGCATGTGTAAGGTAGAACCAAAATCTGTGTTAGCTTGGTGAAAGTTTGTGGAAATGAAATGACAAAAAGTCTGTATTTGTAAGGAACATATGAGGTGCACCACAAGAAGTTGTGAAGACGATTGTGATAGAGAGTCTTGTGATGAAAAATTTGTTCTTGAGTGTCTTGGTGAGGTGAGGCATAGTCCAGATGAAGTATTCTTGGTGTGCCAATAAACCAAGGGATAATTGTCACAATGTTGCACACCCTCAAGAGGTGAACGATTGAAATATCTGTTTGAGCATTCTGTGGGGCTGTGACACAACTCAATATGAAGGATATGCCATTTAAAAATAAAAAAATAAGAACAATAAATATATAAGGCCATGAAAATAGTCTAGGGTCCAACCTTGACATGTGTATATCCATGTGTGTATGAGGGAAGGTGTTTGATTATTTTGAGTTGGTTTCCCTCCCTCAAGAAAACGACTTAACACATATGAAATAAGTGAAATTGGTTGAAGTGGGCCTTAAAACACACACACACACACACACCTTCTTAGACTAAGTAGTCAAATCGTTGCATAGAGGGGTCCCTTTTCGCACAAGCAAGTGGGTCTCGTACATCAATATTTAGTGACTATCTATGAAAACACACACACACACACACACACAAGTAGTCTAATGTGTGATAAATTGACACTTTTTTGGCCTCTTAAAAGAATAGGAGAGGAAATCGATATTTTTGGCTTAAAATTTGGTAGGAATCATTGTAGATTGAAAAAATAACATATATCAGATTTTAGCATTGCATAATCCAGTTGAAATAGTGTTATTCAAGGGTGATGAATCCATTTTGAATTAAAAACAATAATTTCATCCATCGAAAATTGCAATTTTAACAAAGACTATCTTTTTGAATTTTGGTGACGACAAACCATAAAAGGTAGAAAATGTATATTGTTTAACCTTCTTCACTCTTTCTCTCTATATATATATCAACTTGTTTAGAGAGACCAAATCCTTAAGTGTGCATTTTTTAAAAGTGTAAAATTGAAAATAAACTATCTTATAAACTATATTATTATATTATTATAAAAATACCATGTTGACCTATCATTATAAAATGACCATGGTAGGTCAACATGGTAGGTAAAAAATAAACTATATTATTAGAAAAATACCATCAATGCCAATATTGATAATTCTTCCTAATACCCTAAAAAGATTACAAGACAAAATGAAAAATGAATACTTAAGAGAACTCTTGAAAAAAATTGTTTAATTTATGTAAATTGAAGTTGAAACTCATTTCCTTTTAAGATACTTTATATATATATATACCTTGGAAAAAAGCGTAATTTTATTTCTGGAAGAGAGAAAATTACATTCTATAGATGCTTGATAGCATGCATTGATGAACCTTTCAAAAGGCCACATGTGATATAAAAAAGCCCAAAAAGGAGACTTCTGAAATATAACAAAAATTCTGTTGATATTGTGCTGCAAACCAACCTGCCAAATATCTAAAAACTAGTAGATAGAATTGATAGAGTGAAAGAACACTAGTGGAGCCATTCAGTTGTTTCAGACATGAAAACTGTAGATAGACCACCACCCAACCACATATAGGATATGTTCATATACACAAAATATTTACAAAAAAGGAAGGTTTCCATAAAACTATCATAAATAAGGATAAGGATAGTGTTGATCCTCAATAAAAGGTCTATGATAGTATTCCTAAATGATACCATCCAAATCCTCTACAATGTGCCACTAGCCTTGCTCCATCTGGATCCCTTCTTTTGACAGTTGATCAGCTACCGTATTCCTCTCCCTGTAAACATGTTCAATGAAGAAGGAATCAAAGGAGTCCACCAATCCATTAATTTCTTTAAGGATTGGAAGTAAAAGTATGTTATAAAAATGCTGAAACTTTTTCATCCATTTTACAACAGTTTGTGAATCCTTAAAAATATGGATAGATGTAGCATTCTTTTCCTTGGAAAATAAAAGAATTATTTTTAGAGACATCGGCTCTGCAAAATTATTTATACCAGGCCCCAAACCCATTTTCATTTTGAAGTGTACATGGTCAGATAGATATAGGATGGCCCCTCCCCCACATATCTGATTTTTGTTTTGAGAAGCCCCATCAAATATGCCCATGGCCTTTGATGATACACTCTCTCTTCTTGTGGAACTATTCTAATCTTCTTATCTTTTTCCTAGGGAAAATGAGCAAGAATACTACTACATTGAGCAACAATGACTTCCTAGGGATCAATTTTTTGCAGAACATTTGGGAATTTATGGCTAACCAGATTCCCCAACAAACTAAGAGTGGGAGAATGCAAATTTTTTTATTGGATGGGGAGGAGATCCACAATTTCCAGGCTTCTTCCACCAACTGACCTTGCTATATATAGGTTTTTCTTTGCATCTTTTCTACCTCCTTCGAGACCGCCTTTGAGAAAGGAAAAGAAATAAAAAGGTGTACCTGAGATTCTTCGTCTTGTTTACATAGGATGCACCATCAAGGGCATGCAACTTGTATTTTTCTAATGACTTCCCAAGTTGGTACTTTTTTGGCAATCAAACTCCACATGAAGATTTTGGACTTTAGTGGACAACAAAGTTTTCACAACCCTTTCCACCACCATTATGGGACCCTGAGGTGTATCTCTATACTGAGCTATGTATAGCCCATGTTTGGAGTATATATGCCAAAAGGGTCCAAGTCCCATACTGATTCATCCTCCCTATCCACCAGACGAATGTGGGATTTCTTTAAGGCCCTAGTAAAATTTATCCAAACGAACATGAACTCTGCAATTCCCAATTATGTGTGAGTCTTCCATTCCTGTGACCAAATATTGGTTTTGGTGGAGCCCCCAATATGAATAAGATGAAACATGCCCTTGTTGTGTACGAAATAAGCACAACAGAAAGAATATGTGCTCCTCCGCTCCCCAGCCAAGGGTCTGCACCCAAACACACTTTATTCCCATTACCCATGCGCCAGGATAAGCCATCCCCAATGACCTCAAATGCGTTTATCATTTATTTCCAAATGTTGGAAGACCCGAGGTGATTTTCTATTGGGCGTATGATCCAATCATGTAATGATGATGGTCATATGTATTTTTGAGTGACCACTTGATTCTATATATTCTCTGTAGAAAGTAATCTTCAAAACGATTTTGCTGTTATGGATTTCGCAAACAGGAAGATGTTTTTTTATTCCCCAACCCCCAAGAACTTTTGGGATTTCTAAAGTAGACCATATGACCCAGGGGATGACCTGTTTATCCTTAGTTCCAACCCACATAAATTTAGAACAAATTTTCTTAATCCTCTCAAGTGACGTAGCCGCGCCCTCACTGGCACGTCCGCTCCCACAGGACCTTCTTTTTCCTATGGCCCGAAGAGCTGGAAGGTTCTTCAAATCCCTTATCGGGACTTTTCTACACCCACATAACTCTCCTTATGATCTCCCTTTGTTCTATCGGGAAATCGGAACTCACGTGATCGCGAGTCTCGTGGTCACGAATTCTTGTCTCTTTGAATTCCCGAAACCCGATGGGTAATGACCAACGCTTTGCTGTTCCTATCGGGAATTTCCTCGTCGGGAAATCGACACTCGCTTTGTCATAGATAACTCACCTTCCAAATCCCCGATTCTCGATATACCGATACTCTGGTGTGGATGCGACACCTATTCACCTCTCTGACCCTGGTGGTCCCCACTCTATCTTTGTATCCGTCAGGAAATCGCGATTCCCATTGTCATGTGCACGGGACTTTCAATTCCCCGATCCCCGACTCTGTGGGATCTCCTGCCACGTGTCCCTTCTTTTGGACGGCTCTGATCCTATCGGGAAATCGCGGATCGCGATTCCAATATGCACGAGTCTCTTGTCTCCGGAAACCCTCGATGACTCTAATATCCCGATGACTCTTCCGAGACTCCTCCTCTGCCTCTGGGATTAACCCCTGTGCAACTCCACGAGATCTAACGGCTAGCGGGATTTCGCGAATTTCCTCTGCAAATCCTGACCGTCGGCTTATTTCCTCCCTTCCTGAGGCCTTCTTAGCACGGAAATATTTTGTGCATCCTTTTGATAATTTCGAAATCCTTATTCCTCCTGAGCTTCCTCCAGCTTCCGCAATCTCTTAGGAAAAAGAGATCTCTGTGCACGCACTTGCAACTCTTGCCTGAAACCTTTCACGGCGCAAGAACCCAGTGCTCTCCTTTGATGATATCATGAAGGTGCTATACCTCCTGAGCTTTTCCACTCTAATTCTTTCAGAGGGACTTGCACGCACTCCTTGCGGAAACCATGCAACACTTCCCAAGTGTTGAATCCTTCCGACTCTGCTCACTCCTGCAGCAGCAGTCTTCGATCTCCTTTTCTTAGATTTACAACTGAGACTTCTTCTTAAGCATGCACACTCCTTGCACGGATTCAACAATCCAAATCCACTTCTGAGTGAATGAGAACAAGAGTTAGACTACCTGAGCCTTCATCAATGCACTCCTTGCGGATGTTTTCGACTGCCCACCTTGCGGGAATCTCCTGGCTAAGATAGAGAAACAATTGAACCTCACTCTTTCCCCCTTTCAGACTTTAGTTTGAAACATGAAATCACATGCACAACATATAAAACAATTTATATGACAAGAAGCAAAGGTTCATGAGCATAACATCAATACACAGAGAAAACAACACAAACCATGGATTTGAATCAAATCTCTTCTATTAATTCAAATTCCTGTACATGGGTGTTCTTCATACACAGTTCTCTGCATGCTCTCTTTCTTCTTGCTCCTCTTGCTTAGGCTTCTATGTTACAATGTACAAAGGAGGGTGTCTATATCCGTTTTCCCTCTTGAACTCTAGCTATCAAATATAGAATTAAAATCTACCTACCAGTATTAAATCTATTAAATGTCAACTATCTACCAAAGGACGAGAGATTAAAGGCTCAAGGTCCAATACAATATACAAATGCACCTTCATAAATGGCTTCATTAAAGACTTGCGCTACAATCCCAAAGCACTTCAAAAATTTGGGTTTGTTTATCCAGTTGATCTCCGCTTGATGTG
>ML792036.1:7458-20246 GCA_009831015.1 Picea engelmannii
TCGAATTCACCAAAACCAACTTGATGAGAATGAGGAAAATTTGATGAGAAACCTTCACTGCATACCTCAGATATGTTGTCTGAAACAGATGTAGAAGGCACTTCCTTCAATGCTTCTTTTCCTTTGTTGTTCTTTGAATCTTTTACTTGAATCGTGCTCTTTCGTTCCAAGTAGTCTTCATACAACACCTTCACCATCTCGGCCATGGAAAACACTGAATCTTTGAACTTCTTCTCGTCTTGAGAAAGTCCTACTGTAGATGCCATTTTCCTCCTTGAGATGTGCTCTTCCCTGGTTAACATGCAAACTCAATTCCAAACGTCAACTAGCTCTGATACCACTTGATCCATCAGGATTTTTCGAAATGACTATGGTTGAGTTTTATTTACATGCATTTATTCACCATTGGGAAACTTAACGAAGAGCGTGAAAAGAAATGAATTATACAGCCATTAACATATTTTTAGATCTGAAAAACAATGAAAACAGCAAACCATAATGCACAAGTTTGATAACGGAGTTCGGCAACTTTGCCTACGTCTCCGGGCCTTTTCTCTGTGAGGGAGGCTTCTTGATTTCTTTTCAAAAGCTTATTAGTACATCTTTAAAATGCCAATTGGCTTCTAGACTGATCTCGTCTTGTTCGCCATGATCTCTAGAATCTTGCACAACTTACGACACCTGAAACGGATGTCCCGAGCTCTCAGAAATCGCCCGACATCATCTCTACCTCAACAGCTTCCTTGCCTCAAACTGGCTTAGACCTAGCTTTGCCTCAGCATCTTTGCTCTCCAAAAACGTCCAAAAGCTCTCCAAAAATGACCAAATGGCCTCAACATGGCCTTGGTTAAATAGTGGGAAAGTTGGTTGTCAATCTCCAACTTCCTCCTAAGAATTAGGCTCTAGAAAAGCCCAATAACTCCCAATTACAATAAAAATGGAGTTAATTACATTTAAATAACAAAGTGGTTGAAAAACCCACTTTCTAACTATATAATATAGTTATATTTGGTTTAAGCCCCAAAGTTCGGGCGCACACCTTTCAAATGGTCACATGAGCCATGTGGCCACGCGCTAGCCCTTGGGCTATGCGCGGGCCACCCCCCTTTGGCTACCGGTTGGTCACATGGCTAATGGTAATAAACCGTGGCTAACCGCTCATATAACCATTAACAAAAACGCGCACATTAAACAATTTTTATGTTAAATAAACCGCGCATTAAACTTTGGTAACGGTTATGTTTGAAACCGTGCAAATTTCAAACCGTCACATGTTACATAATTCGTGCGCATATATCCAACACCCACCAACTGTTTGCAAACCATATATAACCGTGACAATTGTTGTAACCGCCATACAAACCGCGCTCGTGTACATTCGCGCCCGCATAGAGTGTGGTCCCATCGCAGGGTTACATGGAAAGCCGAGGGCTGGGGCTTAGGCCCCGGCCCTTTTCCCGCCGGCCAGACTTTATAACAAATTCAAATACATTATTTGTCGTTTCAATAACAAGCACTACACGGTGGCGCGTTGGCAAATGGAATTTGCGAAGTCTTTGGCATAATTGGAGGTTACCGGTTCGAATCCGGTCGGCTACAAAATATTTTATCAAACCAAAACCAAACAACCAATTACGGGGTGCCACGTGGCAGCCCGTGACTGGGCCACGTGGCACCTTTTCAACCAACTAGAACACGACACGCGTCAACCTTTGATTCGTCCACGTCTTCTGCCATGTCAGCTCTCCGTACCTTGCCACGTCACTTGCCACGTATGCTGCTGACGTCATCGTACGGCCGCCACATGAGTTGCTGACGTTACCCGTGCCACGTGTCACCCTTCCAGTGGTGACACGTGTCACTTCGGGATTGGTCCAACTGTACGCCGAAAATGCCAAATCAGCCTGACACGTGTCACGCTCTGAGGCTTCCACGTGTCCTGTACGGAAGCCGCCATGTGTCACTGTAGGAAGTCGCCACGTGTCACTGTACGGAATCGCCACATGTCACTGTACGGACTGACACGTGTCCTGTACGGACTGTACGGACAGGTACAGTCAGCATCCCAAAATTTTCCTTGTTTGGCTCGGCGGACAGAATGCGATATCTTCTTCATACGGACTCCGTTTGACATAAAAATTATACCACCAGAATTAGAAAGACGAGCCGGACGCAATGGTGTTGGTTTCGTCAGATTCCGAGCACTTTCATTTTGAGCATTTTTCATGCCCTGACAGCCTTCTGAATCCGATTTCGGATCAATCCCGCCATAGCAGTGCATTTATTCTCATTCCAGCTCGACAGGAACTATGTTGCTATGCAACACTTGTTTATTCACACATACATACTTAAAGTTTCTGTGACACTTCCACCACCATACAATTGTCTATGTCATGCCCCATTCCATGCACTAACTCCCCTATAGTCTTGTTAAGAACCCGATCTAAGAAACATATCTTTTACCTTTCAATGATTCTCTTGTTAAGCACCCGATCTAAGGAACATATCTTTTACCTTTCAATGATTCTCTATTTATGAACTTAAGTATAAATTGTCATACATATGGAATTAATTACAAAATCCTTTTTATTACATAAATATAACAAAAAAGTTGAAATTTAAAGTACTATTCTTATATTTCCAAAAAGTGAGTTATTCAAAATGTGATAAAATATTATATAATTATTGCTAAGTACTTTTGAGTAGTTTATATATTGTACATTCATTCATCTATGACAAAGATTAATTATTAAAATGATGGTTAAGATTAAATAAACAGTTGCAATGTGTCAGTATGATAAGCATTGTTGTTTAAATTAATATAAATATCCATAGAGTAGAATGAACTTGATACTCTTTAATGAAATGAGTAACTAAAAATCGAACTCTAAAAAAATTGTGAAATTATGTTATTCAAAGGTTAACATTGAGAAGAGTGTTACATTAAACACACACTGAGAAGAGTGTTACAGTAAACACAGATCCCCACTCTCTTCTAGACTTTTTAGGCTTTACATTGACGAGTTAGAGGTGATCATATCAAGTACCTTCGGTGCCACCAATGTTGCTTTCCCTTTTGAGTTTCTATTTGTCATTATCCTATTTGTAAACCACATTTTATATAGGTGCACATTATATAGGTGTCTTACTTTGTGAGGAGTATCCAAACACCACTATATAGTTTGAGACCTTTTTTGATAATCTCGGACTTTAAATAAATTTGGAAAAAAACAAAAATCATGGCTTTCAACATCTCCGAGCAAGAAGAAAAATAAGCAATTCTCATCTACAAAGATGAAAAGGTTAATATTATTACATTATATGATGAAAGGGTTAATATTCTTACATTATATGTGTGGGGGAGTGTGCAGGGTTGCATGACTCTCACTACCCTTCAGAAGGATTTTTTCCTATTTCAATTAGGGACATTGAGATGAAGATGTGCATCATACATTATTCACATTTGTTATCACTCTATAAATTGCCTTGGCTGTGGAGGTAAATCATAAAGGTAATTATAAACCAAGATTTAGGATTGGAAGCTAGCCCTTCCAACCTAGAGAGGGTCCTTCCAACCTAGAAAGGGTTCTCTGACAGATTTTCAATGAGTTCAGTGGCTAGGTCTTCAATGAATGAATAGGTTTATGACAGATTGTCAATGAGTTCAGTGGCCAGGTCTTCAATGAATTAATAAGTTTATAAAGTTGATCGCATAGCTTAGAAGGAATCCATTAGGCATGGAGTCATGAATGAGATATCAATCAAAAAGATATCAATAAAAAATTTCAAGGCTTAACTGATGAATAAGTAATTCTCAAAGGCAAGGTAGATAGCATTCAAATGGACATTAAATTTTTTGTAGTATGATGGCGGAATTTAGGAATACAATCCATTAAAATAGGGCATCAAAGAGTGGATGAATCTGCATTAATTTTAGAGGAACAAAGTGATAATATTTGAATACAGTGAAATAGAGCATCCCAAGATGAATTATACATCATAGAGGCTCATTCAAATAATGAAGAAATTATAGAATTATGAAAAACACAAAAGATGTGCTTTAATGGAAAAAAACAGACCATAAAATGCCATCACAAGAATCTTTAAGTAACTGTCCAATACTTATGCCTGAAAATTTTTATTGACATCACACAGATACAAAAAAAAATGTCCAAAAGAAGCATGTCCTCTATCACTTGAACCAACACCGTCTTCATTAAGTTTACAAAATATATAGAAAATCTAGTCCCTATGCTCCAGGATTCGAGCTCAACTACTTGACTAAAGAAGGACTTGTAACAGTGTCACTCTTTTTAATCACACCATTACGCAAGCCAAAAACAGACGAAATGCAATAGCTCCTTATCACAATCCACACTCTGCAAATTTGTCATGATTGCGTGTACTCATCCAACAATCTCGGATTTCTTCTAACTAATTTCAAGAATCTGGATCATACCACACTTTAGTATCCTCTGTAACACTCCGCAAAGTTGTGTACTCTAAAACACACTGCACATTGTTTTCCTTCTAGAAAACGTTCTTGTACAGGTCTCCCTTTCAGAGATTTAGCCATTGTTTTTGTTAGACGAGTAGTTACCGCTTGATTCTCCTGGGTGCTCGGCTATTGTGGGAGCACCTCGATTTATTGCATGCTCCAGACTTCCCATTATTTAACTCAGATGTAGACCTAACCTATTTGAGGCACCTGTGCGCACAACTTTTCCACTACGTTCGTGTACCTGCCCATCAAGATAAAAACATTGGTTGTTGCATGAATGATCAGTCACTTGGATTCATTGGACAGCGTTGCATATATTTTGTTTATTTTACATGTGATAACATTGGCTCCAGTGGGGATGGTGTCCTCCTTGTGAGGCAACAAATAACTCGAAGACCGTGTGCCTAATTCATTTGATTGTTCCCAAATCACATCTTCAACCTGCAAACTGATGTTGCTCTGACCTGTAACCAACTCATTCTACTGAAACCAAACTGTAAATCCAACTGTACATTGGAATCTGAAAACATGGCTACAAAAACTCATTGTTGGAAAGGATGCTCAAGGTGTTGAGCTTATTCATCAAACTTACCTACTCTAACTGAAATAGAGATTGCTTGGTCAAGTGAAATCAAAGATCCAGTGCAGCCATGCAAGAACTTTGTCCACTCTTTGATTTTCTTGCATATATTTCTTCAGGGGTGAAAGTAAAACCCCTCTTAATGGCAACTCATATGAAATCTTACAAACAAATACGATTTTCAGAAGATTTGAAAAATTAATCATACTCACTGACTCGAGATATGTTGCAAAAGGATCTTCAAAGTAACGCAGAAAACAACCTTCCTGTATTAACCCTTCAACTACATTCTCGCTTCCATGCAATTCCAATTGATGGTTGTCATGAAAAGGCTGAAAGTTTTCATAAGAATTTTGTGATGAAAAACCAGTTGGAAAAAAGGACATGATTCATTTGGATGCTATCTCATCAACAACTACATTTTCAGATTCATAGTCGACCAATGACTACAATTTTGAACTAATAAAACCTTCCATATAACTAGGTACATGATCAGGAAAAACAAGAGAAGGTTGCCACAACATTATGGAGTTGGTCAATGTGCTCCAGTGAACTGGTATCATTGTGGATATAGTCGGACTTTCCTGCTTCATTAGTAATCTTATAACTTTCTCTCAACAACTCAAATGAAGCAAAACATAAGGGTGGAGAGTTACCTTCAATCAACTCACTATTTTCTTCATATTCAATAGCATAGTCGGGATATGCAAGCTGAACTGCTGAAAATAATCATTTCCTAATGGAGAACATGCACTTGGATGGTCTAAAAAGTCAACCTCATAGTTATCATTATATTCATCATATTTAGGTTCACCAAAAATCTTTGTAATGTCATTAACCAAAAAAATCTTGGGACATCAACTTTCTCTTTAGCAGGTTGATCTCAAATTCACTTTCATGATAGTCTAAAAGTGAATACAAAAAACAATCGACTCCCTACTTATCATGAGATGGATCAAAAGCTAAATTAACACCTTCTTGTTCAACACGTGGAATATAATCTTCTACAAAATCATCACCATTTAAAACTTCAATAAAATGCATAATACTATTAACCCTCTGCTCAAAATTCAGATCAACTTCTTTTTGTTCGTGCTTGTTCTCTTGTTCCTCAATATCCAACTTTTCATCTTGGATATGTTCTAGAAATTCCCCGCACGCTTGAAGGTTATCTTCCACTTCGTGAGCATCATAAAAGATTTGTTGTAGGGTCACATACCTCCTCTCCATGAGAAGAAAAGATAAACCTAGTTGAAGGGTTGTAGCATAATAGAGCATGGTTGCATCTTCTAAAGGTTGGATCTCCTTAGGAATCTTGTAAAAGTGGACTTTAATGATGAGGTCGAGGCTCTTCTAATATTGTGTTCATTTCCAAAAAGCAAGAATGGATTGATCATGTTTGTAAGTAACTCTGTCTCTGGTTCAAAAAATTTAAAATTTGATGATGTTGTTGGTGTTCTCGTTGGCGAGGAAATGCAATGGAAAAGCACAAGTGAGACATCAAGTAATGCGTTAAACATGGTGAACAGGGGAAGACAAAGGATAGAGGAAATGGCTCAGGGAACCATGGGAATTCTAGGAAGGGAAGATCCAAATATAGCCTGGGAAATATGGAGTAATGGAATTGTGAGAAGAAAGGACATATGAAGAAATACTACAGAGCTCCAAAGAAACAAAGAGATGGACAATAGGAGAAAAATCAGGAAGCAAATGTAACATGTGATGTGTTACAAGATGATTTGATTATTTTTGTAGATAATATTTCTGAGTCTTGGGTAGTAGATTCAGGGGCTTCATTTCATGCCACGCCCCATAGGAAACATTTTCTAGATTATGTTCAAGGTGATTTTGAACAAGTTCATTTGGGTGTTGATACACCATGCAAAATTGTTGGAATGGGAAAGGTAAAAATAAAGAAAAGGAATGGAAACGAATGGTTGTTGAAAGATGTAAGACATGTTCCAGATCTAAGGAAAAATCTAATTTCAACATGGCAGTTGGCAAGTACATGTTGTATATCGATATTTACAAATAAGGCGTGGAAGGTCACCAAAGGATCACTGGTGATAGCAAAATGAGAGAAGGTAGGTACATTGTATTTATGTATTGGTAATATTGGTTCTTCTATATCTTTAGCTTCTACAGGAGTAGATACAACACTGTGGCATCATAGGCTTGGACACATGAGTGAGAATGGAATGTAGATACTTCAAAAAAGAATTTTGTTGCCAAATCTTAAACAAATTGATTTGGATTTATGTGAACATTGTGTTTATGGAAAACAAAAGAGAGTCAGATTTCTTAGAGTCGGAAAAGAAAATAAGAGTGAAAGATTAGAGCTTCTGCATACAGATGTATGGGGACCAACTCATGTATCATCTATTGGTGGTTCTCGTTATTATGTTACTTTTATTGATGATGCAACTAGAAAAACTTGGGTTTATTGCATTTGACAAAAATATGATTTTTTTGATACTTTTACGAAATGGAAAGCTTTGGTTGAGAATGAGACAGGAAAAAAGTTGAAGTGTCTCAGATCAGACAATGGAGGTGAATATTGCATCAAGGAGTTTGATTATTATTGTTCAAACCATGGGATTTGTATAGAGAAAACAGTTCCAAGAACACCACAAAAAAATGGTGTGTCAGAAAGGATGAACAAGACAATCATGGAGCGTGCAAGAGTATGAGATTGCATGTTGGGTTTCCCTTACTATTCTGGGTAGATGTTGTAGATACTTTTTTTTACTTAATAAACAAAGAACCTTCAAGCTTTTTTGATGGTGGAATTCCATAGGAGGCATGGACATGTAAAAAGGTAAACTATTCTTTTTTGAAGACTTTCAATTGTGAAGTATTTGTCCATATTGATAAAGAAAATAGAAAAAAGCTTGAGGCAAAATCCAATAAGTGTACCTTTATTGGATACAGTATTAATGATTTTGGTTATCGCTTATGGGATTATGAAAATCACAAAATCATTAGGAGTAGAGATGTCATATTCAATGAGAAGGTCATGTACAAAGATCAATTGTAGGGAAAGATGCAAGGAAAAGAAAAACTAGAATACACAGTGCTTGATGAGATCACTGAAAAATAAATTCCAAAGGTACCAGAATATCAAAATGTACAACAACAGGAGTAGAAGGTACCTCAAACTTCTGCAAGTGTTGTTAGAATATCTACTAGGTTAAGTAGACCCCTTGAACAATACTCTCCTCCACTGTATTATCTATTGTTGATTGATTCTGGTGAACCAGAATGTTATGAAGAGGCAATGCAGGTAGAGACTAAATAGAAGTGGGAGCAAGGAATGAAAGAGGGAATGGATTCCCTGGTAAATAACCAAACTTGGGACTTGGTTCAGTTTCCTATAGGAAAAAGAGCATTGCAGAATAAATGGGTTTACAAGTTGAAGGAAGAAGACAGAGGAAAAAACCAATACAAGGCTAGACTTGTTGTAAAGTGGTTTGAACAAAAGAAAGGTATAGATTTTGATGAAATATTTTCTCTTGTTGTTAAGATGACTTCAATTAGGACTATTTTAAGTCTTGTGGTAGTAGAATATTTGCATCTTGAATAGTTATATGTAAAAACATTTTTCTCCATGGGGATTTGGAGGAAGAGATTTATATGCAACAACCACAGGCGTATGAGGTCAAAGAGAAGGAGAATTCGGTATGCGGGTTGAAGAAGAGAGTGTATGGCCTAAAGCAAGCTCCAAGGCAGTGGTATTTGATGTTTGACAGGTTTATGACAGAACAAGGTTATAGTAGATGTCATTATGATCACTATGTTTATTTTAAAAGGATAGAAAATGGAAGCTATATTATCTTGCTATTGTAGATAGATGACATGCTTGTTGCAGGGTATAATATGTAGGATATAAATGTGCTCAAGAAGAAATTATTTAATTCATTTGCGATGAAGGATTTGGGTGTTGCAAAGAAAATCCTTGGTATGAGAATAACAAGAGAGATGAAAAATCACAAATTGACATTGTCTCAGGGTGAGTACATAGAGAATGTGTTGGAGAGGTTTAGAATGCAGAATGAAAAACCAATTAGTATACCTTTGGCCAGCCATTTCAAATTAACTAAGGAAATGTGTCCCAAGACATAGGAGGAGATATAATGCATGTCCAAGGTCCCTTATTCATTAACAATTGGCAGCTTGATGTATGTGATGGTTTGCACAAGACTAGATATTTCACATGCAGTGGGAGTTGTGAGAAGGTATATGAACAATCCAGGTAAAGAACATTGGGAGGCAGTAAAATGGATTCCCAGGTATTTGAGAGGTATTGTTACTCATGCATTATGTTTTGGAGGTTCATACAATGTTCTACAAGGATATGTTGATTCAAATATGGCAGGTGATAAAGATAGCAGGAGGAGCACCACAAGGTATGTTTTTGTTGTAGGTGGAACAACAATTAGTTGGATTTAAAAATTGCAAAAGGTTGTTGCACTTTCAACAACAGAGGAAGAGTATGTTGTTGTTATAGAGGCTAGTAAAGAAATGATTTGGTTACGAAGGTTTATGGAGGAATTGGGAAAGAAGCGGGAGAATAGCAGGTTGTACTGCGACAGTGAGAGTGACATTCATATTGCAAATAACACAACCTTCTATTCAAATACAAAGCATATACAAATCAGGTACCATTTCATATGATCTGTCTTGGAAGATGGATATTTGAAGTTGGAAAATATACATACTAGAGAGAATCCTACAGACATGTTAACAAAGGAAGTAACCAGGGAGAAACTGAGTTCCTTCTCAGTTTCAGTTGGTTTTCAAGCATGAAGGTGAAGATGAGAAATTTTCCACGTCCAAGGTGGATCATAGCCCAACAAGTACAATATCGGTGGAGTTGTTGTGATCAGTCTCCAAGTGGAAGATTGTTGGTTGTGGAGCCTGATTATCTTCATGATTCAGAGGTCTTTGTTTTTAGCCATGTTTATACCCCATAAAGATTGTACACCTCAGAATATTGTACACTTGTCCACGCGGGAGGGAGGGGGGGGATGGGGTTGTAGGAGGGATTTTCCCCTCTACGAGGTCCGGGGGAAAGCGGGCCCCCGAAAGAAAATTTTCCTTGTAAATGTATATTGTAATTTCATAGTAAATATGGAGCATTCATTATAAGGTCGAAGATATGACGCTAGAAGTTATGTTAGGTTTTTTTTCCCTAGAAGGAAACCCTCTTTTATGAGGTAATTGTAAAGAGTTTGTGTATCATTGTGAATATTGTATTTTGAGAGAGGAGATTGTGAGAGAAAGAAGATGAAGTTACAACAGGTGTGTTGTAGGTTGTATCCCTTCATTTGTTGGATAATAAAAATGAAAGACCTGGAAATTTCTCTGGTGGACGTAGCCCACACTGGGTGAACCATGTATATATGTGTCTCTGTTGTATTGTTTATCTTCTATGTTTTATTTCCGCATTTGTTTTATTTTATTGCTCTGCAATCCTCTTTTTCTAACACATACCACACTTGAATAGCCTCTATAACACTTTGCAAAGTTGTGTACTTTAAAACACACTGCACATTCTTTTCCTTCCAGAATATGTACCTGTACAACTCTCCCTTTCAGAGATTTAGCCATTGTATTTGTTAGACGAGAAGCTGTCGTTTGATCCTCCTGGGTGCTTAGCTATTATGGGAGCACCTCGCTTTATTGCATGCTCCAGACTTCCCATTATTTAACTCGGATGTAGACCTAACTTGTTCAAGCACCTATGCGCACAACTTTTCCATTACGTTTGTGTACCTGCCCATCAAGATAAAAACATTGGTTGTTGCATGAATGATCGACCACTTGGATTCATTGGACATCGCTACATATATTGTGTTTATTCTGCATAATGGTTTATACCACATGCAATGTGGGAATGAAATTTGTTATTCATATATATCGTTTCTCGCCAATTGTTTTGACACGTACTGCAATGTGAATGACCCGTGGGCTCATCCCTCCTCGTGGCTCGTGGGCTTGGCGTTGGTGCACTCGAATTTGACTTATGTTGATATATTTTGTGGCTTTGGTTAAAGGGCTCGATGGTTCATAAGCCCGATATTTTATAAATGAAGATAATAAGACTCTATGCACAAACATTGGTTTGGAAACCAAATATATCAACCCCCCCCCCTTTTTTTTAAAGTCTAAAGTAAAACAAAATAATATATTTATATGATTATTTTGTTTTTTGAAACTTAGGAAGAAAGGAGTTTGATTTTGCAAGGATAGTTTTGAAAATGGGGCAAACCTGGAATTTACGAAAGGAAACCAAGAACCTCAACTTGAAGAAGGACAAAACTACATGTGGAGCAGGTAATTTGAAGATTTTAAAAAGGCGTAAAACCTAGCCTAGTTGACACAAGGGTTGCAAAAGACCCAAATATTACATGTGATAACAACACCTACTTTCATTTATGGTCTAAGACTCTAAGGACCATATCTTTCAAGAAACAAACCATAGCCAAGTAAAGCATGTACTTGTCTCAATGTTGTCCAAGCATATTCATGCTAAGATATTATCTCATCAAAACATAATTCTCATGGAGTTTGGTAATACCTCATGCATTACTTCAATGATATTCAAAGTCGTGACTATATATAGGCTCAGGGGATGGTTAACTCCAATTTGGTAACCTTAAGTACCCATATCTAGAATCCATGTCCTCTATATAACAAGGAGTATAAGGGTGAACTCTTGTTGGTATGCCAAAGCCTCTTTATTGCTTTATTTAGTTAATCTCAATATTCACAAGCCACCTCCACAAAGCATCCAAGTTGATGCTCTAGATGTTTCTAAAAGAGAGATAAACAAGAGCATTTAGGTTGATATCACATGTTAACATCAAACTTTTCTTTAGTAGTGAAATTAGGGAATATGCTTATCGTGTAGAAAACATGTTCCTTTTTCCAATGGATTTTTTCATAGATCTAACATGAATTTTACCCAAATTTTAAAATTACAGATTTTGATAGTTGAAATTGCAATATTACAATGACCAAATGGTAGAGAATCCATCTCCAATATCAAAATTTACAGAAAAACAATTATTAATTAGTGAAATATAGATTTTTCATTACTCAACTACATCAAATTACCATACTCAAATTACATACATATTTAAATATTTCCTCAATTGACAATTCATTTACTTTCACTCATCTTTGAGTATTCATTTAATTTCACGTGCCACCTTCCTCTTCTCTTTCCACTCTTCCCTCATTTTGGTTCACATCACTTTGGTATTATCTCACCATACATTTTGTTATCCTCATTATGTTCTATGGTCTTGAACAACAACCTAGTAATAGTAATGGGGGCTGCAAAAAATCAAATTCAATCCTTTAAATTTGATTAATATTTAGTGGATAACAACCCCTCAATTCTCTTAAATATTCTAGTATAGTTTTATTTATTTCATGTAGCATCGTGCTTAGATTGTGATTTCTATTCTTTAACAAAGAATCATAAAAATAATATTTAATGTTTTTCAAAATTTTATATTGGAAAACTTAAAAAACATAAAAATCAAAAATTAAATTTAAGATTATTAATAAAGTACATTCAAAAAATCTATATCAAACACTAATACAAATACAAAATTAACATTAACATAAATAATTTTCAAGTAAATAATGTATAACAACCCAAACAACAAATAACTATCCACAATGATGATAAAAAAA
>ML792036.1:44287-56647 GCA_009831015.1 Picea engelmannii
TATGTGTCCAAAATATGATCATTGGATTCCTGTTGCATGTAGTCAGGGTTGATCTTTGTTGGTTTCAACTATTTTTCTATGTCTAAGGTGTCCAATAATGGTGGGAAGTATGACAGAAGGAGATCCATGTTGAACATTGGGTGTAGGCCAAGGAAAGGGGGAATGTTGAGCTCAAAATAATTGTCACCCACATCCTTGGTGATGGTGTAAGTTTTGTAACGGAGTGGGAAAATATTCTGATTGGGCCCTATAAGGCATTCTTTCTACAAGTGTAACCACACTTTGTCTCCCACCTGAAACTTATGTGGCACCCGGTATTGATCATTGCGTTGATTGTACTTGGCATTGGACTTCTGTAAAATATCGTGAACCTATTGGTAGATGTGTTGGGTCTGCTCAATGAACCGGGAGGCTTTGTCATCTTTATTTGGAGCAGGGGATGAATCGGTTAGGGTGGCCACAAGAGGTAGTGCAACATCCATGGGACCTAATGGATGGAATCCAAACCTGACCTGAAAGAGGTTGTTTTTGGTTGAGCTATGTAGGGATTTGTTGTAGCTATGTTGAACATAAGGAAGACTCTCATCCCATGTGTGGGGGTTCTTGGAATTGTACATGCGAAGGATATGCATGATCATCCAATTGACGACCTCAATTTGGCCATCTGTCTGAGGGTGGAAGGAAGTGGACTTGGTGAGCTTGGTGTCCAATAGTGACCAAAGGCTCGACCAGAATTTGTTCAGGAACCAACTATCCCAATCTAAGACAATGGTCTATGGGATTCCAAAATGTACCCAGACTCATTCAAAGAAGAGCTTGATAGTGGCCTCTGTTGTGATGCTCTTCTTACAGGCGGTCAAGATCACCATATTAGAAAAGCGACCAACAACCACAAAGACACAGTCATTTCCCCTCTTGGTGGATGGAAGTACCGAGATGTAGTCCATCGATATGGATTCCCATGGCCACTCATGAGCAGGCAGGGGAGTGTGCAAGCCCTCTTTCTTAGTGGTCGGTTTGTCAATAGCGCAAGTCGTGCAGGACCTAATATACTTACTGACATCTTGTCGAACTTTCGGCCAGTAGAAATGTTTCTGCAGTACTTCCACTGTCATTTCGATGCCAAAGTGTCATGCCACCCGATTGTAGTGGTCTTCCTAAATTATCTTCACTCGCTCTCTTGATGGAATGCAGAGATGGCCCAATTGGCACAATAGCCCATCCTGAAGATGGAAATTAGTGACAACTGATTTTGCGCCCAACATTTGGTATGTGGTGGAGAAGTCAAGGTCTATATCATAGAGGTTGGGCTATCTGGAGGTCTCGTGGACGCAAGAGTCGAGCACTGTGGTGAGTGTCGCAACAAAAGGTAGGCTGAGGCAATCAATGAATCGATTGGTACTGCTTGTTTTATACTTGATGTTGAAGTGGAACTACTGCAAGTATGTGGACCACTTATGATGACAGTCATTCTGCAATTTTCCTTGTGTATGCATGAATTGTAGTGGCTTATGATTCATGTAGATGACTATATCCTTCACGAGAATGTAATGTCTTCACTAGTGGCAAGCTTACACAATGGATTACATTTCTTTATCGTAAGTAGGTTACTTATAGACAAGATCTGATAGTGTCTCACTATGATAGGCCACGAGGTGGTCGTTTTGAGTGAGGACTGCACCCACAGCATAGTCTGAAGTATATGTCTCAGTCTCAAAGGGTTGTTGCAGGTCCGGTAATAAAAGTACATGGGTTGAGCACAAGTGCTATTTTAAATCATCGAACGTTTGTTGTTGGGACAATCCCCACACAAATTTTTCCTTATCGCCACCTCTGGTTACTTGGCTGAGGGCCCATGCAATATGGGAGAATCCCAATACAAACATGCGATAGAAATTGGCAAGGCCTAATAATATTTGAAGCTCAATGAGAGTGGTTGGGGTTGTCCAGTCACGGATGACCTGGATCTAAGCTCGATCCACATGCACACCATGTTGATCCAGAATGTAGCCTA
Source organism: Picea engelmannii (assembly GCA_009831015.1). Lineage (NCBI taxonomy): Eukaryota > Viridiplantae > Streptophyta > Pinopsida > Pinales > Pinaceae > Picea > Picea engelmannii. Next base: position 46,302 of record ML792036.1, read on the forward strand.
GGTACTGGACCCTGTCCATACCAAAGGAGCATTTTTCCAATTTGGCATATAACTTGTGTTGTCGTAGGGTGTGCAGAATCTGTTGAATATGTTGCAAGTGTTCTTCCCAAGTCTTTTTGTAGATGAGGATGTCATCCAGATAAACCACTACAAAAGTATTGGTGAAAGGTTGCAGGATATCGTCCATCATCCTCATGAAACTTGATGGATCATTTTTCAAACCAAGGGGCATGGCCAACCATTCTAAAAGACCTTATTTTGACTTGAAGGTGTTCTTCCATACATATATATGTTCTATGGGTACCTGGTGGTAGCCAGACTTCAGATCAATCTTACTGAAGTATTTGGCCCTCTTGAGCTAATCAAGGATATCATCAATTCTGGGAATCAGGTACCACTTCCTAACTCTGATTTTATTTAGGGCCCAGTAATCAATGCAGATTCGCCAGGTCCCGTCTTTCTTTTGCACCAACACGATTGAGCTCCCACAAGGCGATGATTTGGGATGAATGTGCCCCTTGTGGAGACGTTCTTGGATCTATCGCTTGATCTCTTGATTCTCTAACAGATAGTAACGATATATTTTCCCATTGGAAAGTGATGCGTCGGGGGTCATATCGATGGGGTGCTTGACCTGACAGTGCAAAGGTACACCGGTAGGTGAGGAGAATATATATGTGTATTCTTCCATGACCTTGTCCACTTGATTCTGCTATGTGGAGAGGTCGGTCATGGAGGCCCTAGATGTGGCTGCAATATTTCACTCACTTTGAGAGAAAATCATGAAGAAGACAAACTTCCCAATCTGATAGATGACCTTCCTGCATTTCTTGGAAGAGATCAAGGAAATAGAACTAGGTGGGACTGCATCAGGTATCCTGTATAATTTCCTCTTCAAAGTAATAATGACACTGCAAGGCCTAGACTCATATACAACAACACATTTCCATAAATAAGGTTGGCCCAAAAAAACATTACAAAATTCAAGAAGAGAAACATCAGACAATACCTCATCTTTGAAGGGATTGATGTCGTACGATAGGCGACATTATTGGTTGATGCAAATATCACTTCCTTGGAGGAGCCATCAAAGAGGTCTAGTTGCTTGAAGACCTATTTTGAGATGAGTTTCTTCTGGATACCGCTATCAACAATAAAGTGCAATGGGGTGCCTTTTACCCACATCTGTGAATGAAATAGGCGCTCACCTTCTTCTGGCTCATCTAGTTCATCGTGATGGACCTTAGTGGTAGAAATGGTGGCACTGGGTTTTGCATCAATGATTTGTCTCCCCCTTTCTGGTTTTGACTCAGAGTCGGAACCTGCATCTGATTTAGAGGCTTTCACCTCAACCACCAACGATTACTTGGAGCAGCAATCAGCAATGTTATGCTAGGGGCTCTTATGAATGTCACACCATTTCCTGATATCTTTCTTTGTCTTTCCGGTGTCTTTCTTTGCTTGTGTCCTAGACTGGTTGTCCTGAGACTGTCTGTCTTTGCTCTGTCCTTTGTTTTTTGGGTTGGGGATTCCCTTTACTTGCTTTTGATGTGAGAGGTTCCTAGGCCCAAATTGTTGCGTATTTTGTTTGAGCTTTTTCTCGATTTTGATGATATATTGATAGGTCGCACCCAAGGACGAGATGTCAAAAACCTCCATTTTGGCCTAGTGTATCTATGCATACCACCGTGTTACTTGAGCACCAAATTTCACTCAGAATATTTGATACCCAACTTGGTGCACAAGGTGTGGAATATATTCGTGAACTCTGGCACTGCTTGGTCTCTTTCTTGTCGCAGTGTGGTCCATTTTGTATATAGGTCATCATAGCTTTCGACAGGGTAGTATTGTTCCTTGATAGTGTCCCTGAAGAAATCTCGGGTGACTGCAACTATAAATAATGAGGGTTGCTCTGTTTCCTTTTACTCACAGAAAGTATCCCACCAATATTTGACATGGAGAACAACTTTTAGGAGCGCGAATGTAATCTTTTCTCTATCTGAAAAGTTATGGATAGAAAAATACCCTTCTAGAAGATTCAACCATTTGTCTACAACATATGTGTCTATCTGACCTTCAAATATGGGAACATCAAAGTTTATTTGTACCTTGAAGGGGTTGGTGCCTCCATTCAAGGAAGATGTTTTGCCTGTTGGTAGCCGCCGAAGGATTTGCGAAAAACCATCCATCATTTTGTTCCTCTATTGTGTGAGGGATTCCTCGAGAAAAATTTTGAAAGGATTTCCTGTCTCGTCACCTCTATTTTCTCCCTCCATGAGAGGTCGCTTGGGAGTGGGAGAGCCTTTTTCCTCAAGAGAAAAAAGCTCGAGACCCAACTCTTTGTACCCTGACCTCGTCGGGGACATGCATTAAGAATGACAAGGAGTAGACCGCTCTTATACCACTAATCCAGATTTTATGAGCAGAACAAAAATGAATATAGATTATTATTTTTCTTAACACAGAGACACAAGAATAACAAAGATATAATAATAGAGATACAGTAAAATTGGTTTCTATTCAATAAGAAAATGCGTTGAAACTGTAAAATGTAGTGGAAAATAATCTTGCTAGAATGGTGGTGAATTATCTCTGAGAAGAGATGTGACAACTGCACTCATTCGCAAGAAGATGGTTACAATGAGTCTCTCCAAGCCTTTTTTACAATAAACAAGAATTCCAACTAGTACATCAACTTCCCAGGGCCATAACTTTTGCATACAATCTTCGTTTTAGGCACATGATAGCTCGTTGGAAAGATCTATATAAGTAATACACATGTTTCCATCAGACTCTGACTCCATCCATAATCTAATTGTGGCGAGCCCTAAAAACGTTGTTTAGGGCCTCAAAATGGCACCAGAAGTGAGGGACCCAAAAACTAGGAAAAAAATGTGAAACTGGAAAACTACCAAAATGAGACAATTGGAATAGGTGGGAGGCCATCGACATCCATCTGGATCAAGGTTGCTCGAACTCTCTCATACTATTTGGACGCTACAATGATGAGCTAGAAGAAATCATATCAAATTCATTAGGTACCTCAAACATTGGATGCTTACACTTTTGAGTTTTCATTACTATTGTCCTATTTGTAGATGACATGATCCTCATGTCCCACCCAATGAGGACCTCTAGAGAGAGATTAACATCCTAGCTTCCTACAATAATATTTAGTGGCATCAAGTCAATCTTGAGAAAACAAAAGTCATTCTTTAACATCCCTGAAAGAGAGGCATGAAATGTCATTCTTACTTACAAAGGTGAGAGAGTTGAGGTAGTCTTTTATATGTGTCTTTGGGGGCTTATTATTTATACCATGATTTAGCATGATTCCAACAATGGAGTCTATACTTAGCAAGGTATATGTGATGTTCACCACATTGAAAAATAGTGTTTTTAGCTTCAAATTTAGTATATTCAAACAAAGATCCAACTCTTTCACTCCTCTTATATGTGTGTGAGGTTTAGGAACCACACCTTCGAGGAGTAGATGGAAACATGATAGGGAGATTTCTTGCCATGATGTTATCCAAACATCTTCATGGAAATAGATCAATAACTCATGATATCATTCTTTCACAATTTGGCATAACTTTATTCATTGACTCATTGATTTTTCATGTGGTTACAATGACACACAAGCCCAAAGGGATGAGCAACTCACAAAGTGGTCTTCCTAGATATCCATATATTTCTCTCAAGTCCTCTATGAAGTAGGCACAACATAAGTTCAATTCATGTTGGTATGTGAGAGCCTCTTCATTTCTTCACCTCAATGACCTTTAATATGGACAAACCACCCCCACATGTTTTTTTTGATAGATTCCCATGGTCTCTCCAAGAAGACTTAACAAGGGTATTCATGTTGAGTTGTACAACCCTACCTTCAGTCTGTGGTTCAAGACTAGAAATTCACTTTCTCCCAAAATTCAAAACTACTTAGACTTTTATCTCCAATTCAATGATGGGCTCATTCGATTCCCGTGGTACACCAAATTCCAATTGCATTTTACTTCAAGGATCCTTCTCACCTAACTTAGATTCTACTCCCACAAAATTTGCATTGAGACAAATCACCATGTTTCTCAAGAGCGTAGTATTTGTTGGCTATATTCCTTTGATAAAGAGAGACTAAGGACATGTTAACCCGTAGATGTTCACCCTTGGAAATATTGAGAGTTAAGAGCTAGCATGCATACCTTTGGCTGGCATTCTGAGTTTCTCCCAGAGTTTATCACTTGTGTTGAGGCAGAGCTTGGTTCCCACCAGATACAAGTATATGATCGGTACATGATTGTTTTGTTTCAAAGTTAGAGTTATCTTGTTTTCCCATGAGTTTGAGAGAGATTTTTACATAAATTAGGTGTTGAAATAATGGCCAATACTGAGAGGGGGGGTGAATCAATATTTCTTCTTCTTTTAAAATTTTAACGATTATTAATTAAAAAGTTAATTAATCATAACAATTAATCAACAAGAATGTATTGAATACATAAATTTAAATATAACAATAACAAGTACATGTTACAATTGTGTGAGAGACACCAATCTCTCTTCTTCTAAGCACCAACTCAAGGAGACACCAATCTCTTGGTTTTAGAGTACCAACTCTAGGAAGCACCAACTCCCTTGTTTCACAGCACCAACTCTAGGAAGCACCAACTCCCTTGTGAAACATGAATTAACCTACAGAGGACTACAATCCTCTCGAGCTCCTCCCTTCCACCCTCACTTCATTTGTATGTTTCATGTTTCATATACTTCCTTGGACTCTGCTTATGTTTTTTATCTTCTAAATTAGACCACAGAGAAACTTTCCTTCTTACCATTTTTCTCTATTTATATAGTCTCTCAAGAGATTTATGATATTGAAACAATGTGTCTTTTTGTAAAAGAGAAAATGAACAAATGTGTCTTTTTAATAATAAAACATTGCACCTCTTCATTTAATTAACAAAAATGTTGATTTTTATGTTTATTAATTGATTTTAATTTAAAAAGGTGTCCAAATTAGACAATGATTTTCGTACGAATATTCTAGAGCGATGAAAACGAATTATAAAATTATACGACATGGGTTTTGTGTAGAACATGCCCAATTATCCAACAAGGTTCTTGTTTCCCCAAAACATGTGCGAGTTGTATGATACAAGAGGTTCTTTAAAGGAAAATTTTGCATATTTACTATTGCGACCTCCTTCTAAACTTTCCAAATGAAGCATCCACTTTAGCAGTAGATATTTGGTCACATATCCACATTTCTCCTTTATTGGCAAACTAACAGAGTGGAATAAAAAAATATAAGAGAGGATTTTAAATTATGACTTTGCTTCCACATCTATGTTGACTCTAGTCAAATTTCCACGTCCAATCCTATAGCATGGAGTTGCAGCGAGTTGTAGCACTCATCCTGCAACGTGGAGTTGCAGCATAGGAGTTGCAGTGAGTTGCATCACTAATCTTGTAACATGGAGTTGCAGCGAGTTGCATCATTAATATTGTAGCATGGAGTTGCAGCGTGGGAGTTGTAGTGGGTTGCAACACTAATATTGTATCATTGATTCAAGTGGATATCGATGGCCACCCACCTATTCCAACCGGCTCATCTTAGCAGTTTTTTCCTAGTTTTTGGGTCTTGAACTTCCAGGGCCATTTTGAGGCCCTAAATAATTTTTTTAGGGATTTCCATAGTCAAATTGTTAATAGAGTTATATTTTGGAGACATAATGTGTAGTACTCAGATAGACCTTTCCAACGGGCTATCATGCGCCTAAAATGGAGATCGAATGTAGAAGTTACGACCCTGGGAAGTTGATGTACGAACTTACCCCAATGGGGCCCACATGACTTTTGGCACTTCATCTCCTAGGGTTAGGTTTTTGGATTTATAGGGTTTTGGAATTCATTTTTATTGTAAAAATATGTTTAGAGCCTCATTCTACTTATGTTCTTGCGAATGCACGCAATCGTCACATCTCTTGTCAGAGATAAGCCACCATCATTCTCACAAGCTTGTTTTCAGTCTACATTTTAAAGTTTCAGTATACTTCTTTATTGAATAGAAGTCAGTTTTATTGTATATCTATTATTTTTCATTGTCTCTGTGTGTTAATAATAATAATCTATGTTCATTTTGTTACACTCATAAAATCTAGATCAGTAGTATCAGAGCGTTCTGGTCCTTGTCATTCTCAGTGCATGTCCCCGACGAGGTCAGGGTACAAAGAGTTGGGTCTCGAGCTTGTTTCTCTTGAGGACAAGAGCTCTCACAGAACCAAGCGACCTTCCATGGTGGGAGAAAATAAAGATGATAGGACAGGAGATCCTTTCAAACTATTGCTTAAGGAAGCCCTCGTGCAGCAAAAGAACGAGATGATGGATAATTTTATGCAAATCCTTCGATGGCTACCAATAGGTGATGCATATTCCTAGAGAAGAGGCGCCACGCCCTTAAAGGTACAGATCGACTTTGATATTCCTATATTTGAAGGTTAGATATACACAAATGTTGTAGACAAATGGTTGAATCTGCTATAAGGGTATTTTTATTTCCATTACTTTTTGAATAGAGAAAATATTACTTTTGAACTCCTCAAAGACATCCCCCATGTAAAAGATTGGTGGGAGACTTTTTGGGAGAAAAAGGAAATAGAGGAACCCTCATTATTTACATTCGTGATCACCTGGGAGTCCTTGAAGGATGTGAACAATACTACCCTGTTGGAAGTTATGATGACCTGTATACAAAATGGACCACACTATGACAGGAAAGGGACCAAGTAGTGCCAGAGTTCACAAATATCTTCCATACCTTGTGCACCAAACTGGGTATCAAATGTTCTGAGTGACATCTAGTGCTCAGGTACCATGGTATTCTCCAAAGATACATCCAAACAGAAATGGAGTTTTTGGGCATCTCGTCCTTGGATGATGCCTATCGATATGCCATCAAAATCAAGTAGAATCTTAAACAAAAGACGTGGAAGTTTGGGTATGGGGACCCCTCACAATAGAAGCAAAGAAAGGGTAGCCCCAACCCGCAGAACAAAGGGAAGATAAAATATGGATGACCTCGGGACAACCAGTCTAAGCTGCAAACAAAGAAGGACAACATAAATATGAAGAAAGATACCAAGAAGTGGTGTGAATTCCATAAGAGCTTGTGGCATAACACTGTTGATTTCCACTCAAAATAGTCATTGGTGGCTGAGGTGGAAGCCTTTGAATCAGATGCGGGTTATGACTCTGAGTCATAACTAGGAAAGGGGAGATAGATCATTGATGCAGAACCTAGTGCCACCATTTCTACCACCAAGATCTATCTCGATGAACTTGATGATCCAGAGGAAGGAAATAACCTCTTTCATTCACATATGTGGGTGAAAGACACCCCACTTCACTTCATATTTTATAGTGGTAGATAGAAGAACCTCATCTCAGCAGAGGTCTTCAAGCGGTTGGCCCTGTTGGCAATTCCGCACCCACATCCCTACACCATCGGATGGCTCCGCCAAGGAATAAATATTCACGTCAACCAAAAATGTCACATGTCCTACGACATCAATCCCTTCAAAGATGAGGTATTTTATGATGTTGCTCCCCTTGAAGTTTGTGATGTTCTTTTTGGAAAACATTATTTATGGAAATTTCATGATGCATATGAGTCTAGGCCTCGTATTGTTATTATTACTTTGGACAGGAAATTATACAGGATACCGGAGGTAGTCCCACCTAGCTCCATTTCCTTGATCTCTGCCAAGAAATGTAGGAAAGTCATCTCTCAGAACAAGAATTTTTTATTCTTTGTGATTCCCTCTCAGAGTGAGCGAAAAATTGTAGCCACATCCATGGCCAACCTCTCCATGCAGTAGAAGAAATTGGATAAGGTCGTGAAAGAATACAAATACATATTCTCCTCACTTACTGGGGTACCTCTGCAATGTCAGGTCAAGCATTCCATCGATCTAACCCCTGATGCACCGCAACCCAATGGTCCAGTCTATCATCGCTCTTTGTTGGAAAATGAGGAGATCAAGCATCAGATCCAAGAAATGCTCCAAAAGAGACACATCCAAACCAACTCATCACCTTATAGAAGCCCAATCGTTCTTGTGTAGATGAAACATGGGATTGGAAACTCTGCATTGATTATTAGGGCCTAAATAAAATCATAGTCATGAACCGGTACCTGATTTCCCGAATCGACAATCTCCTTGATCAACTCAAGGGGGGGGAAATACTTCAGTAAGATTGATATGAAGTCTAGCTACCATGAGGTCCTAATAGAGAAGACAAATGTATGGAAGACTTCCTTTAAGTCAAAATAAGGTATTTTTGAATGGATGGTCATGCCCTTTGGTTTGAAAAATTCCCCAACAAATTTCATGAGAATGATGGATGATATCTTGCGCGACCTTTCACCAATTATTTTGTAATGGTGTATATGGATGACATCCTCATCTACATCAATACTTGGGCAGAAAACTTACAACATATTCAACGGGTTCTGCACACTCTAAGACATCACAAGCTATATGCCAACTTGGAAAAATGTTTGTTCGACATGGACAGGGTCCAATACCTATGATACATTTTTGATGAGCATGGTGTGCATGTGGATCCAACCAAGATCCAACTCATTCGTGACTAGTCAGCCCTAACCACGCTCATTGAGCTTGAGAGATTCTTAGGCCTTGCTAATTTGTATTGCAAGTTCGTGTTGGGATTCTCCCATATTGCATGGGCCTTCAACAAAATAACCAGGGGTGGTGGTAAGGAAAATTTTGTGTGGGGATTGTCCCAACAACAAGAGTTCGATGATTTGAAGTAGTGATTGTGCTCATCCCCGGTGCTTTCATTACCTGACCTGCAACAACCCTTTGAGATCGAGACAAATGATTCATACTATGTTGTGGGTGCAGTTCTCACTTAGCATGAACACCCCATGGCCTATCATAGTGAGACACTATCATATGTCATCTGTAAGTACCCTACTTACGACAAATAAATGAACACCATTGTGAAAGTTTTCTTCCAGTGGAGGAATTACATTCTCGGGGAGGAGACAGTCATCCATACTAATCATAAGTCGTTGCAGCTCATGTAGACAGAACGAAAATTGCAGAATGACCGCCATCATAAGTGGTCCACTTACTTGTAGCAGTTACACCTCAACATCAAGTATAAGAGAGGAAGTATCGACTGCATCATTGATTTCCTCAGTGGACCTCCAGTCGCACCACTCACCATGGTGCTAGACTCTTACAGACACAAGACCTTAAGATGGCCCCAACTCTATGAGAAAGTTCCTGGCTTCGCCGCCACTTACCATATGTTGGGAGAAAATACAGTTTTCGCTAATTTCCATGTTTAGGACGAGTTGTTAGTGCCATCTGGGCCATCTCTATGTTCCATCAAGTGAGCGAGAAAATTTTATTTGGGAAGCCCACTATAGTCATATGAAAGGATACTTCGGCATAGAAAAGACAATGGCAGTGCTACAACAAAATTTCTATTGGTCGAATCTTTGACATGATGTTAGTAAGTGTATCAGGTCTTGCACTACCTATTCTATTTCCAAATTGACCACTAAGAAACAAGGCCTATACACCCGTCTTCCTACTCCTGACAGACCCTGGGAGTCCATCTCAATGGACTACATGTCAGGCCTTCCGTTCACCAAGTGGGGAAACGATTTTTTTTTTTTGGTTGTTGATCACTTTTCCAAGATGACGATTATGATCACTTGCAAGAAGAGAATCACAACAAAGGCCACGGCCAAGCTCTTCTTTGAACAAGTATGGGTACCTTTTTGGATACCACATCGAACCATTATCTCGGATCAAGACAATCGGTTCCAAAACACATTTTGGTCAAGCCTCTAGTCATTGCTAGACACCAAGATCACCAAATCCATTGTCTTCCACCCCCAGAAGAATGGTCGAACCGAGGTCTTCAACCCGGTGATCGTGCATATCCTGCACATGTACAATTCTAAGCACCCCCACACATGGGATGAGAGTCTTCTCTATGTTCAACACAGCTGCAACATATCCATACATAGCTTAATTGACCACAACCCATTTCAAGTGGGGGTGGGATTTCAACCATTGGGTCCCATGGATGTTGCACTACCCCTTGCGGCCACCCAGGAAGACTCATCCCATGCTCAAAATAAAGATAAAAAATCCATCCAGTTCATTGAGAGAATATGACTCATCCACCAATAGGTTCAGGATATTTTACAGAAGTCCAATGCCAAGTATAAGAAGCTCCATGATCAACACCAGGTGCCACACAAGTTTTAGGTGGGAGACAAAGTTTGGTTGCACTTGTAGAAAGAA
>ML792036.1:79404-91770 GCA_009831015.1 Picea engelmannii
CCCCAATAAAAAATGGCTTGTTCCTTGACTGTGAAATACAAAATATAAAGAGCCATGTGGGAAATAGTTGTTGTGGGCTCCTGTCTCGTTATTCTTGTAAACAGCCAGACAATTTCCTAGAATGGATTTCTAAATGAACTAACCTGCAAGCTTGTGATATCTTCAGGAACTTCCATCGGTTCTTCCAAGAACTAGGGCAAGAGGTCCAACCCATTATTATTATTTCTTAGGAACCTCTTGGAATCTTCTCCTTTGAACGTCAATGTTGGATGTGACAATCTTAACATTTGGCAGAAGACCTGAGGTGACAAAGAAACGGAAGAGTGGTCCCGCAGTGGAATAATTCTTTGGTCTGAAATATATTTATCAATGCACCAAGAGACCAGCTCCTTACATTCAAAAACTTCAAGGACATAGCCTGCACAAGCAATCTGAGAGGTCCAAATTACTTCGTTCTAGGTGACAGGGGATGAGTAATAAGAATGTACCATTGAAAGTTATGGTCCTCGCACCTAAAGATGTTCATTGTATCTCCACAGAATTGTTGTCGAGTTGATTCCATAGGTTTATGAGAACATTCGTTTGCTCCAGATGATGGTTGAAATGAACAGTTGGAGGTGATAATATAACTCTCTGCAAATGTTGGTTCAATGCTTATGAATGGGAAAGCTCCTCTAACCTTTCGCTCATTAATGACAATCTCTATGGGTGTTGCATGATGAGTTGTTAGCAGTAAATCTTACTTATTGCATATTTAGAAGTGCGAAGGTGGTGGGTACGGCGAAGAGCAAATAAGGATTGGAGGTTTCATGAACGTGCCAACCCGACGACGTGTGAACGACATTTCATGATTTTGAAATCAACACTCGGAAGGGATAATATAACCCTCCACAAATCTTGGTTTGAGATCTCCTCAAGCCTTTCGCTCATCAATGAAAATCTATACGGTTCCTGCACAATGAGCTGTTATAATTAAAGCTCAATAATTTCATATTTAGAAATTATATATATATATATATATATATATATATATATATATATATAAACATGTTTTTATTATAGACAAGTGCGAAGGTGACGGAGACGGGGAAGAGCAAGGAAGAAATGGCAAGGTCTGAAAAGCGGTCGTACGGGATTCAAAATAGGGTTACGGGGGATACTCAGGAGAGGTGAGTGTCCGATGGTCAAATTTTATGTATTGGAATTTTTTACTGCAAAACATGTAAAATGGAAGAGAGCATAAATATGGGGCAGTTCAGCGGTCGGTTTGTATATTTGCATAATTTTGGAAAAGTAGCTAAGTATGGAATAGGGAAACAATCGGTCGCGCTCGTTTTCAGAATTGACGATTGAATATTTTGTGAACGGACCAACCCAACGACGTGCAAATGACATTCCATGATGTTTAATATTAACACTCGTAAGGGATAATATAACCATCCATAAATTTTGGTTTTATGCGTATTAATGGGAGATCTACGCAAATCTTGGTTTTGCATTAACGCTTTCTAATTGCATAACTGGAAATAAGATCTTATATATACTTTCTAATTGATAATTGCAAAGGGCATGGGAATAGGAAACAACGATTAGGAATTGGATATTTCTTGAACCCACCAACCTGATGATCTAGGAAAGAAATTCGAACAAATCGAAAAGTATGAAAAGAGGACAAACGAGCTTCAAAATGGGGTGACAATAGTTCCACAGGAGACGTGAGGACCCGGCGATCAAATTGTATGTCTCGGAAGTTTTCAGTGCAAAATGTGTAGCATGGAAGAGGGGATGATGGGTAGAATATAATATGGAAGATGGTATGATGTGAGTCCGGTTGTAAATTTGTATATCATGGAAGTCAAGGTACTGTTTGCAGGTCACGAAACAATAGAAGTGCAATTTAGAGCTCGCCTACCTAGGAATCCACAGTCGAAGAAGTGGTTGGGTAAGGAATGGGGAAGCGGTCGGTCGAAGTCGCGATATAAAAGCATGAGTGAAAATGTGAGCTCACAATTCTACCAACCTGCGCAACTAGACATTTTAGGAAAAATGACTAAGTGATGAGAAAGATAAAGTATAGGGAAAAGAGAAATGGGAATTTGGTTAAGTATAGAAGAGGAAAAAGAAGGGTTAATATATTTACATCTGTAATAGATATCGCATTTCCTGTCAAGATATTTTCTTCATGTTTCTGGAGAAGTTATATACTTATTGCATATACTTGGAAAGAAGTGAGAAGGTGGTGGGCACAGAAAACAATGACTAGGAATTGAAAATTTTATGAACCCGCCAATCTGACAATCCGTGAAAGAGATTGCAAGAAATGGTCGTGGAAAGCGGTCGAACGGGCTTCAAAATAGGCTAACAAGGGTTCCCGAGGAAATGTGAGGCCTCAATGGTCAAATTGTATTGATCAAAAATTTTGAGTGCATACTGTGTAACACAGAAGAGGGGATGATGTAGGAGTCTGGAAGTCAATTTGTATATCACAGAAGCCAGGGGGTTGTTTGCAGGTCAAGGAACACTAGAAGTGCACTCCTCCTGTCCGGGAATCTGCAAGCGAAAAATTCGGGTAAGTATGGAATTGGAGGCGCGAAAGAGATTCCAAGAAATGGTGAAATATGGAAAGCAAACACAGTGGCTTCAAAATGGGGTGACAATAGTTCCCTAAGAGACGTGAGGACCCGAAGATCAAATTTTAGGTCTCGAAACTTTCGTGTGCAAACTGTGTATCACAGAAGAAGGTATGGTGTGGGAGTGCGGCAGTAAATTTGTATATCACGGAGGTTCGGGTGTTGTTTGCAGGTGACGGAACAATGAAAGTGAAATATAGAGCCCGCATACCCGAGAATCTGCGAGTTGAAAAGTGGCTAGGCATTGAATGGATAGTGGTTGGTCAGAGTCACGATATAAAAGCATGAGCACAAATGTGAACCCGTGAGTTGGACAACGCACGCATTGAGACATTTTCGGAAAAATGGCTAAGTAACGCAAAAGAGAGAGTAGAGGGGAAAAAGAAATGGGAATTTGGTTAAGTATAGAAGAGGGAAAAGAAGATCCAATATATTAAAATCTGCAATAGATATTCTATTTCTTAGCAAGATATTTTCTGTATTTTTCTGGAGAAGTTGTATACATATTGCATATACTTGGAAAGAAATCCGAAGGTAGGGGGCACAAGAAACAACAACTAGAAATTGGAAATTTCCTGAACCCGCGAACTCGACAATCCACAAAAGAGATGTCAAGAAATGGTCAAGTGTGGAAAGTGATCGGACGGGCTTCAAAATAGGGTGACAAGGGTTCCCGAGGAGACGCAAGGCCCCCACTGTCAAATTGTATATATCAGAACATTTCAGTGCAAAATGTGTAACACGGAAGAGGGGATGATGTGGGAGTCCAGAAGTAAATCTGCATATCGTAGAAGCTGGAGTGTTGTTTGCAGGTCATAGAACAATGGAAAGTGCAATTTAGACAAAGGAGAAGTGCTCAGTCAAAATGCGTGAATCCGCCAACTCGCGCAACAAGACATTTTCAGAAAAAAAAATTGACTAAGTAACTAGAAAGAGAAACTATAGGGGATAAAAGAGTAGGAAAATAGAAAGGCGGATGGAAATTTTCGTAAGTGGGAATTGGTTTCAAACAAGCCCCATTGTTGTAAAACCATCATTTTATAGTAATTGTCAGCAAATGCTTTGTTGAAGATTAGATTTGATTGCAACTTGTGGGAGTAAGTGTGCTCTTGATACATTCTTCCATGACTGTAACATATTAACTTAAGTATTAAACTTCTTGCATGATGGTTTGTTAGCATTAAATCTTGATAATTGCATGTCTAGAATCAAGAATGACGATCTTGTTGCAACATAGTGATTTGGTCTTGCTATGCTCTATCTGCATTATGAATAGAATTGAACATTGGCTTGAAACTGTCTGAAATTCATTTTTGTTTCCATAAAATCCTGATGGATCGACACAGTGCATTGTCATATAATTGTTAAATGTTCCATTTTAGAACAAATTACTTAAGAAAATAAAATATCAAAGAACTATGAGACTATCGAGCCATGCCAATGAGAAGAGGTGTTAAATCCAGAAAAGAAGCAGCAACCAAGGATCCAAGGAAATTTTTTTAATAGTAAATCCATTAAAAAAAAAAGAATAGTGAGCATTGTATATCTATCCTTAGAAATTGGACCGAGTTCTTTGGGACAAAACATTGAACATATTTTCCATAAACACATGCACATGATCTACAACATGTAGGAGCCATCGAGATGCTCTTTAACATGCATACAAAACTGATTACCATGTTTTTTTTAGGAAATCCTTGCAGACGTTTCCCTGATGGATCAATGTTCGGTGCCTCGATCTCAATATTTTTCGAAAGACCTAAGTCGACAAAGAAACATGAGAGTGGGTCCACAATGGAATAAATCCTTCGCTTGAAGCAGATAAACTACAATCCTGTGGTAAAATTTATATTTCTCACAACCTTGTCGTGAGGAAGAGGACAACAAAAATTGCAGGGCAAACAGAATAGCCCGAAAATGAAAGTTAGGAAACACCAAGAAACCACCTCCTCATAGTTGAAAACTTCAGGGACACAAGTTTCACGAGCAATTCCAGAGGCCCAAATTAGTCCATTCTAGGAGGAAGGAGATGACTAGTAGAAATATGCCTTGCACCAGTGGGAGTTCTGGTCCTCATTCCATAAGATGTTAATTGTATATCCAGAGAACAGGACAGTGGTCCCGCAATTGAATAATTTTTTGGCTTGAAATATATCTCTAGGAGCATCAAAATATCATTTCCTTACAGTGAAATACTTTCGCCCAGAATGGACTAATTTGGACCTATGGAATTCCCACTTTCGAGCTGCAAAGCGACTATTGTGTTCAACATCGATTTCTTTTCTGAAACCCCTTCTTTTGGTCTTGTCAGGACCGCCATCGCCAAGCTGAGAAGTGTCACCCGTTATGGTTGATTTCAATTTGGATGTAGAAGTGGGAACAGTTTCTACATTTCCATCATCCATTGTTGTATCATCATCCATCAAATCATCTTCTTCCATCTCGAAATCCATCGCATCAACCTCTGCGCCAGCCATCAATGCAGGAGGGCAGGTTGTCTCAGCAGGCAAGGTTGCCTTGGAATTCTTTGGCTTGATATATATCTCTCGGTGCACCAAGGGACCATATCCTTTTTTATCCTGTGGAGGGAGATGAGTAGTAATAATATGCCCTAGAATACTGGAACCTCTGGCCATCATGCCCGAAGGTGTTTATTGTATCTCGATAGAACTGTTGTGGAACTACTTCCATAAGTTAACGAGAATTTTAGTTTGATCCAGATGATGTTTGAAATGAAAATTGGGGAGGGATAATATAACCCTCTGCAAATCTTGGTTTAATGCGTATCAATGGAAGATCTCCTCGATCCTTTCATTGATCAAAGACAATCTCTAGGGTTCGTGCGTAATGAGTTGTTACCATTAAAGATTATTAATTTTCATATTTAGAAAAAAGTGTGAAGGTGGCGGTGACAGCTAAGAGCGATTAAGAATTAGAGATTTCGTAAAGGCGCCAACCGACCGACGCACGAAAGAGATTGCATGATGTTTGAAATGAAGGATAACACTCTTCTCCACAAATCTTGGTTTAATTTGTATTAATGACAAATCTTCTCCGGCCTTTCGAACATTAATGACAATATTAATTGTTCATGCACGATGAACTACTAGCATTAAATCTTAATAATTGTATATCTAGAAATAAGTACAAAGGTAGTGGGGATGGCGAAGAGCGACTAAGCATTGTACATTTTGTCCACCCGCCAACCCGCGAAACATATTCCAAGAAATGGCCAAGTATGGAAAGCGGTCAGAGGGGATTCAAAAATAGGGTCACAAGATATACCCAAGAGACATGAGGGGCCAATAGTCAAATTGTATGTCACAATGACAGATTTCGGCCATCAATTTGTATATCGCGGAATTTCGGGTGTTGTTTGTGCATAGTGGAACAGTGGAAGCGCAATGTTGAGCAAGGTTGGCCAGGCACCGATGATGGTAATAGTGGCCAAGTATGCAATGGACAAGCGGTTGGTCGGACTCGTGATATAAAAGCATTAGACATACTCAGAACAGGAAATATTGACGAGCTTGAAAATAGGGCCACAAGCTCTACTCAGGAGACGTGAGAGCCTGGTGGTCAAATTGCATCTACCCCAACTATTGAATGCAAAATGTGTAACATGGAACTGGAGAGAATGGCGGATTTCGAGGTTCAATTTGTATATTGTAGAACTTCAGGTGTTGTATATAAAAGCAAGAGACATTTGGAAAAAGGACCAAGTAAACAGAAAGCAAAAGCAAATGAGATAAAGGGTAATTTGTTTTCTAATTTGTAGATCGCAGAAGTCTGGGTGTTGTTTGCAGGCGACGGAACAATGGAAACGCAATGTTGAAACCACCTATCTGGGAACCCGCGATCCAAAAAGTTTGTTCAATATGAAATGAGGAAGCGGTCGATTGGGTTGGTGATATAAAAGTAACAGTGGAAATATGAAGACGTGAATCTGTCAACTCCCGCGCTTAGACATTTTTCGAAAATCGAGTAAGTAACCAGAAAGGGAAAGAAGAGGGAAAAAAGAAAGGGTATGGAAATTTTCGAAACCAGGAATTGGTGTAAGAAATCCCCATTGATGGTATTAACAGTAATTATGAAGTGCATTAAACATGTGAACATGTTCTTCAATGAAGGAATAGATACAATGAGCCATGCTTATAATTTCCAGGATCTATTTGTATAAGAGAAGCATCGAAAAGCTACAAGAAAATCAATTTTGGGATGTTTAAGTAAAGTTATTGTATTGTCAGCTTCACCGCAAGTATAACAATGACGAATTTGAATTTTAATGTCCTTTCATTGATATGATAGTTCCATAAGACTTCGCATAGTATATATTCTTTTACTTCAAATTATTCCAAGAGATTAATTTTGCTAAGTTCATCGATCAAGGAAAAGTGATAAAAATGAGATAAAGGGGAATTTGTTTGCTAATTTGTAGATCATGGAAGTCCGGGTGTTGTTTGCAGGCGGCGGAACAATGGAAACGCAATGTTGAACCTGCTTATCCGGTAACCCACGATCCAAAAAAATTGTTCAATGTGAAACGGAGAAGCGGTTGGTCGGGTTAGTGATAAAAATGCAAGTGGAAATATAAAGACATGAATCCGCCAACTCCGACACCTAGAAATTTTCCGAAAAACGAGTAAGTAACCAGAAAAGGAAAGCAGAGGGAAAAAAGAAAGGGGATGGCAATTTTCGGAAGTGGGAATTGGTGTAAGAAAGCCCCATTGATGGTCTTAGCAGTAACTACGAAGTGCATTAAACATGTGAACAGGTTCTTCAATAAAGGAATAGATACATCAATCCATGCTTATAGTTTCTAGGATATGTTTGTATAAGAGAAGCGTCGAAAAGATACAAGAAAATCAATTTTGGGATGTTTAAGTAAAGTTATTGTACTGTCAGCTTCACCGCAAGTATAACAACGACGAATTTGAATTCTAATGTCCTCTCATTGATATGATAGTTTCATTGGACTTTGCATGGTATATATTCTTTTATTTCAAATTATTCTAGGAGATTAATTTTGCTAAGTTAATCGATCAAGGAAAAGTGCTAAAAATAAGATAAAGGGGATTTTTTTTGCTAATTTGTAGATCGCGGAAGTCTAGGTGATGTTTGCATGCAACGGAATAATGGAAACGCAATGTTGAACCCGCCTATCCGGGAACCCGTGATCCAAAAAAATTGTTCAATATGAAACGGGGAAGCGGTCGGTCGGGTTGGTGATATAAAAGTAAGTGGAAATCTGAAGACGTGAATCTGCCAACTCCCGCACCTAGACATTTTCCGAAAAACGAGTAAGTAACCAGAAAGGGAAAGCAGAGGGAAAAAAGAAAGGGGATGGAAATTTTCAGAAGTGGGAATTGGTGTAAGAAATCCCCATTGATGGTCTTAACAGTAACTATGAAATGCATTAAACATGTGAACAGGTTCTTCAATCAAGGAATAGATACAGCGAGACATGCTTATAGTTTCCAGGATTTGCTTGTATAAGAGAAGCGTCAAAAATCTACAAGAAAATCAATTTTGGGATGTCTAAGTAAAGTTATTGTATTGTCAACTTCACCACAAGTATAACAACGAAGAATTTGAATTTAAATGTCCTCTCATTGATATGATAGTTCCATTGGACTTCGCATAGTATATATTCTTTTATTTCAAATTATTCCAAGAGATTAATTTTTCTAAGTTCATTGATCAAGGAAAAGTGCCAAAACGAGCCACAAACCACATTTGCATCACAGAGCTTATATTAAAGGGAAAATCATGTCCTCTATAGTCTTTAAGATCATAGAAAAACTGCGAAGATCCTGAATGTATTATTAATTTTCCAGAATGAAGCATACAACCAAGAACCAAGTAAACACCAAATGTATTGAAAGTTGAGGCAAAAGGCAATGCATGAACACAGAATTCGTCAAGCAATATCCCACAAGGTTCCATATAGAAGTACACATCGACCTTTTCATCAAACAATTTGATATATAAAAAAAAACATATCTTGGCATTGGTTTTATCTTACATCTGGTATATGTTCCCACGATAAAATAATTGGGGCCATGGGATATGAACAAAAGTCTGTCAAACACAAGATGGCACAAAACCAGCGGAGCTTCGCCATTGTACGCTAGCTATAACTAGACCTCAAAATGGGGAACAAGAAATTTGTCAATTACTATTTTACCATTAAGAAATATCACTATGGACATTTTCTTCTGATAGTGCCATGGTCTATCACTACCAGTTTTAACAATGTCAAATTTCCAATATTATTGGAAATGATTGATGGTTTTTCCCAGAGGAGTAATCTATTTCGGCGATTCAAAGGATGGGCCTGAGTTATTTACATTTGGATACTTTTTATGGGGTTTTCTTTCATGTTTCCCATTTATGGATTGAACAATCTTATGCGCGTGTACATCACCAACAACCGCACCTACCTATATGAATTCCAATGCTCGACCTCCCCAATATCTATAGAGAGATTTGAAAATATCAAGCTCATGTTTCAATCCATGTCGGGTCCTTTTTTTTTCAATTAGGGCATCGAGAAAATGCAGACACCATACCATAAATGTATAGTTGGAGACCAATTTTTTTTTTATTCGGGCACCCAAAAAAAATGCAGAAATCATGCCATGGCTATATAGTTGGAAAACAATTGTCCAATTTGGGCACCCAAAAACGTGCAGACTCCTCCATCAAAGCCACAGCCAGCCACCATTTTTAATTTTTTTTTCACACCGCAAAAAATATGCAAAATTCTTACTGGGAGATGCAAAAAAACATCGATTGCATTTGTAATTAGATTCTCCTTATTGTTTCAAGTGCACAAGAAGAGACAAAATCTCTGGAAAGAGAATTTATAGCTATAGATGTAAACTCCAAAGAACTCGGGTACGATGAACATTCATCTAGGTGTTGAAGAAAAATTACAGACACGCATGAGATATTTTTGTTTCCTGCCAAAGCTTGATATGATTTTATTTTTTTTCCAACCGATATGCAATATTGCATTGTTCTCATTTAAGGTAAATTTGCTATGTATCTGAAAGTCACGCAACATGTAGACATTGTTTGTATTTTTCTATAGGTATGCTTCATATGACAATTTTGCTAACCTAGGAAGCACATCTTGTAACAGAGGTTGTCTAATTGTACAATGCATGGTTGCGTTGCCCACGGTTCGGATGGTAGCATTGAGGCAATGTCTATATATGTATGAACATTTTTTACTGCATCGCAGACAATCAATCATATCATCGCTTATGCAAGAAGAAGCAGAAGCAAGAGAGTTGCATTTCGCACATACAGGCTCAAAGGGGGTCGAGTATGCATTCGTTGCAACCAAAACACCTTCAACCTAGAAACGTGAGCATAGCAGTTAATATATTGAACAATATAATATACAATTGCACCCAAAAAAAAAAAATACAAAAATTTGGTGAAGGCTATTTGTATGAGCAAAGCAAGGATGAATCTGTAGATGTATACGCACAACAGTTGTAGAGCTAGTTAGTTTTTTGAGATCCTGTACTATGTCTGCTCGCAATTCTGTTACAAATGTTGCATGGGTTGTGTGAAAGATCATTTCTTTAACATCTCTTTTCTTTGTTATATTTTTGAAGAGAATAAGTGGAAATTTCCCTTTATGCAATTGTTGTTCCATTGACCAAAACAAATTTGAATAGGTATCAAACAATTGCAGCTGCAACATGGAACAGTGCAATATTTGTGTAACTCAACCGAGATACATGGACATGTGAAAGTAAAGGACAAAACTGGATATGGGGAACGGTACCATTGCCTTGTCTTTGTCTGACTCTCCATCTTTTATATGGAGAATGTGTTGTGAGCCAAGTTTTATTCGAGTGTCACAATTGCACCAATGGTTTTGATTGGGTAAATGTCATTGCTATGTGCAAGTTGGTTGATAGTTGCATCCGGGACGAAACGATATTCTGAACAAATAGCAGTAATTTTTTCCACAATACTTGTTTCGTTGAGAGATAAAATATGATCACAATCACCACGATCATATACTGTTTTGGGCAATATATTAAAATTTGTAATGGATATCCCATTTCCTGGAAATATCTTTTTTGCATGTTTCTGGAAAAGTTGTGTAGGAATGGTCAGTGTAATTGTCATCAGGGCCTCCTTGTCTATCATGTCAGCACACATAATGGATCTAGTTTTGTTTTCTTTGTCCAATTAGGTGCTATAGACGACCATTCTGTCCCCGATGAACACTTGTCTAGTTCGACGCTTGTTCAATCCCTCTATTGATAGTATTTTGGGTGTTATAAGTTTAGACCTGGTGACAATTTTTGAACAGGAAAAGTAATGTGAATGGTAGTGTGCATTATTTTTTTTTCTTTTTTTCCCTGGCATAAATGTACAAGTAGACACACAACTTGGATGAAATATGGATCCAAAGTTTTGCAACCAGACCTCTTGGTCTGTGGAACCTGCGCTATGTTCGACATCTTGCTTGCACTTGTTGATACTTCTTATGAATTGGAAAGTATGTGTTGCAGATGACATCAACATATTCACAATGCCATAGATGAATAAATAGCTAAGGATATTTTTTGGTAAACATATGAGGAACAGAATGTATGAATCTTTACCTTTTGCCTTGTCAGTCTGCTGATGTTTGGGATGATTGACTTCTCATGATCATGTCACTAGTCCAAATTTTTCTGATGCAAGCATGTGTAGATGAACATCAGAAGGAATAAACAAGCATATGCATTGTATATTGTACATAATTGTTATTAATGTCACATGCAGGGTAGAAGGAGATGAAATACGAAATAGGGTGTCAATGGATACTCAGGAAACATGACGACCCGAGGGTCAAATTGTATGCCTCGGATTTTTTTACTGAAAAAATGTGTAACAGTAAATAGGGCATGATGGCGGGGTATGGCGACCAATATGTATATCGTGGAATCTCTGAAGCCATAGGCACAATCTTGAACCCACTAGCCTGACACCTGCAATCGACAAAGTGGATAAGTATGGAATAAGGTAGAAGCATGATCATAAATGTGAGCATGTGAGTCCACCAACCCGTGCACCAAGGCATTTTCGGAAAGACAACTAAGCAAAGCAATCAGAAAGCAAAAGGGATAATAGAAAATGGAAATATTAGAAATGGGGAGGGCACAAAGGCCCATTGTTGCCAAATCATCATTTTATAGTCCAATATTATATGCCCCCACCCATTTTGTATGTTTAATTTACTAGCACAGTTGGTATACCTTTTCGAATTTTGTACCACAGACCCCTCTGTTGTCGCATATAAGAATTCATCTTCCTGTCCAACCAATATGTTTCTTTCAAGGTAGCAATGTCGAACATACAATGGACATGAAGGCAAGTTAGTATGCAGAAAGACATGTAAAAGCAATAAATACAGTTCTATTTATTTCAATGTAGCAGTAAAGAGAATACGATTCACATGGGAATAAGCAAAAAGATACTTAATATATACATACAGTAAAAAAGGTGAAAAGCAGTAGAACAAATACACAGACAATAAATGAAATACTAAACATTAGAATATGAAATAAGAGTACAGGTATGCACCTTTGTAACTCCTCCTCTACATTCACGCCAAAGAGTCCATCATCCTCTCCAGCCACTCTGTTTGTTTAAATGTAGCAATGCAGGAAAAATACAATGGACATGAAGGAATTTAGTATGCAGGAAGACATGTAATGAA
>ML792036.1:96476-116769 GCA_009831015.1 Picea engelmannii
ATAATTTTTAGAATAAACCAGATATAATTTCAAGAGTTGTTAGCTTTTTTCAATAGAACTAAACATGCAAATACATCATTAAGGAAATGTGGTTACCTAAATTAATAGTCGACTTCTATTGCATCTAATTGTTAATACATGTGCATCAATGAATCATATTGTATATGAGGAGCGTGTCATAACAAAAAAAAAGAGGAAACACATCACATGAAAATGTGGCTACCTAAAATAATAGTTAAATAATAGTTGTGTTGCCCATAAGGTTGTAGAGTTTCATTATTTTTAAATGTTTTAACTATGAATCTGAGTATGTAAGTTTTCACAGTTTGTCATAATACTAGTAAATTTTATGGATAAAAATTGTGTATAAGGTTTTGGAACGTTTAATCTTTAAAGTGGACACTCCACCCATCATTAAAGACAAAAGTAACTAATATATCAAAAAAGAGTGGTGAGAATTGTATATAAAGAGAAACATTGGTAAGTAACTCTTAGAGGGAAGAGAAAAGAAACGAATAGAAAAGAATAAGATCATGTATTCATTAAAGAATTAGAATTAACAATTTGAAATTAAATATTATGAAAGGTAAATTAATATGATAGATTGAATTTAGATTAAAATTGAGGAATTAAAATAAACGAATGAGAAAAAAAAAAGTCGTTGAGATTGGAAGATAAAATATAAAAAAAAATTAAATTACATTATATCCATTTACTTTAATTTATTCTATTCTATTATAAATATATTAAATCTCACTCATAATTATTCCCGGGTCCTTATGCCGAAGTCACTGTCTAGAAGGTTGGGCAGTACTTCTGCCGGACTAAGGACCCAGTTCCTTATTATCTATAGGTTTCAAAACCAATTTCAAAGGTCTAAAAGGAAGGGAATCTGCTTAATCCTGGATGCCTTGCCCATCCCACATAGGATTAATCCGCATTAGCAAATTAAATTCCCACAGCTATAATCCATCTAGACCAATCACCTTGTATTCTTTTTCTTTTTACTTAGTTCATTTCCTCTCTTCAAAAATCCTATTAACTCATTTGATATCATTCCCGTCACCCTCCACTGATTCCTCCTATTACTACTTTGTCCCTTTACTTTAATTCCTCAATTTTCATCTAAACTTAATCTACCACATTAATTTACCTTTTATAATACCTAATCTCAAACGACTAATTATAATTCTTTAATGAATAACTAATCTTAAGGGCTACTTCTAATATTTGTTTCTTTTATATTTGTTTCTTCTCTCTCCCCTCTAGTAGTTACTTTCAAAACTCTTACACACCTTTTATCTAGCATTCATATATGAAGCTAAGATATAAAACCCTAGTTACAATCATTTATCTAAGAGGAAATTTTATCTTTCTTCATAAAACTTTGAAATTTTAATATAGATATTTAAAATATATATATATATATATATATATATATATATATATATATATATATATATATATATATATATATATATATATATATATATATATTAATTTCCATTATTTTTTAATTAAATATATAAATTATTAATATTTAAAATCAAAAGTTGTTAAACATTTTATTATAAATGAACTAATGGGTGTGTGTACAAATTTGGTGGACAAAAAAGTGGCAAGAGGTCAACAGGATGTGCACTTGCAGGAACGTGTGTACATTTTCAAGAACGTGCACGCTTTCCTAATCCTATAGGTTTGGCAAGACCCGAACCTCCAATTAGCTTGCCACATAGGTTCGTCGGAAAGAACGTGTGCACATTCCTGTTGTAATCGATTTTTAAGGGACCGCATGCACGTTTTGTGCTCATTTGCACATTGTGCCTCATGATTTTCCCAATTGGAGCAAGAAAAGAGAATGAATAGAGGAGGAGCAAAGCCCGAGATCAAACCACCGTGTCCATTGCAAGAAAGGTATGGTTGATTTTTTTTCATTTCCTCTCTTGGCTTTGCAAAAAATACAAAACAATTAGTCATGGGTTATGGATGTAAATCCCAATGGCATTGAAAACTTATTAGATAAGTTCACTACACATAATTAATACTTGAATGTAAATCTATCAACAATCCACTAATCTTATAATTGTTTTTTTCAAATTTATTGTAAAGATAACACATAGTTTTTATCTGTTTTACACAAAATTTTGTTAATAATTTTGTTAGGATAAAATGAAATTGTTGTTTGTAATACCTTTTTCATAAGTCCACTTATTAAATTGTGTTTTCAAATTGCAACATATACTATAAAATGGAACCCGGAGAGAATGTAAACCGCCAACCATTAGACCAAGGCGAGGAAAACCCCAACCCACCACAACCACCCAACATGAACACCCAAATTGATGAGGGGTTGGCCACATTAAAAACACATGTAAATCAATTAAGGGGCACGAGAGAACCAAGAAGAGAGACAGTGGTCACTTCATTGGATGTCATTGTGAGGTCCATTACAAGTGCCCATGGGCAATTGACTTCTATTTCTAAATATAAGGAAAGAATGTTTGAGTATTACAGTATTTGATTGGATAGAAACCAAGATACAAACTTGGGTATATAAAAACAACAACTGATGTCTATTTTTATTGATACTCGATCTATACAACAACCACATGTGAGCAAGAAACGCATTTGCATTGACTAGTGCATCCACCCACAAATTAGTCAAAAGGGGATGGATAGGTGGTACATGGTATTTGATAAACCTCCCTGCAATGACAGGGAGGTGCCTTTCTATTTTTTGTGAAAATTATGCACTGAATTTATTTTGGGTCGGCAAATCAACTACTTCGACATATAGGTGACTTCCAGGGGGTGGGTCGAGGGTCTATACAAGATGGAGAGCATGCTAGGTGTGATCCCATGTTAGGTCCTCGTCCCCCAAGAGAAGGCCTAACCCCCCTACCCAAAATCCTCTTGTTGCAGAGAGCTTGCAGCAGGTATAGGTCACTATATCATCATTGACTCAGAGCCTACTGCAAGATGGCAACTTTATTGCACTATCTCGACAGGAGGTACCTATCAGTGACATTGATAGAGAGGTTGGAGCTTCACCCCGTACAACATATTTCAGTGAGGAGAGGGCACATGTACATAGAAATAATCCATCTGAACCTCACAGATGATCGAGTTGCGGGTAAAGATGTTATGGGCCTATTAAGGCTAGTGGACAATGGAGCTTCATGGAAGAGGTTAGTATTTTAACCATCTCTATGTTCTTCATCGTTATATATCTATATAGTATTATGTGTATTTATATCGATATTTTATTTTATGTTGTTTTGCAGTTACTATGCCTATGTAGAAAACCCTCTACACCCTTGGATGCATCGGTGTTTGTCTCCACCACTTATGCAGTAGTAGAGGAAACTTGCTCAATCGATCTACCCCATACACAGGTATGTGTCACATTTGATAAATTCACCATGGTGATTTCTTTATTTTATGTCATCCTCTAATTGTTAATGTTCTTGTGTTTCTACGGGTTGTGGGACCAAGCAATGTCGAGCAATGTCCACCTGGGATGGACAAATCACTTGCATCACAGGTATCATGTATCGAGTTAAATATCATTTAAATCTCAAATTTTTTGCATTTATGTTGTTTAATTTTACTATTTTGTACTAATAGTTCAATATTATTAATATGTATGTAGGTTGTTGATATTTTTATTAGTTATAGTACTAGTCCTCTCCATGGTCCCATGCCCACATCTTCTAAGTTACCTTACTCCAGGCCGAGGATTCTTCCATCACTTGTATGGTCTGTGTGGGTCCATCGCCGCCCACCCCCAAAATATTTCTTATTCCATGCATCCTTAGTGGATGCACCCACAATCCACCCATCTGCACCACCTCTTCCATCACATCCAGGGATGATTTTAAGGATGGAAATTTCTTTTAAAATGTAGAAACCTTGGCGAATCTTAGTAATCCTTCATATGCCAACTATAAATGTTTGGCGATATTTTTGTAAAAATATTCAAATATCTAAGGATTCTATATAATTTGTATAAAATTTTGGCAATTTTTAAGGTAAAATAATTTTATCCTATAGAATTTGGGCGAATCATTTTTAGAATAGCGAATCTATTTTTGAGAAAAACCATGGAAAATTAGTCCATGAGCAAAATTTAGCCACTAAAATCATCCCCGATCGCATCCAACCATAGTGGATGCACCCATATGACACCCACCCCCACCACCATTTCCATATGCGTCATCCACTGAGGCTGCCATAGTAGAGGATGCATCAGAGCAGGTTGTACAGTCGAGAGCTCCACCTGTCAGCGACTCTCCATCGAGGCCCAAGATATTCACGATGAGACAATGTGTTAATGAAATTTTTATGTATCATGAATGGAATTGATTTTATGCATATT
The DNA here is from genome assembly GCA_009831015.1 of Picea engelmannii. Classification (NCBI taxonomy): domain Eukaryota; kingdom Viridiplantae; phylum Streptophyta; class Pinopsida; order Pinales; family Pinaceae; genus Picea; species Picea engelmannii. The sequence goes on from ML792036.1 coordinate 100,855, forward strand.
TGTTTAAATTTCATGATTTGATTCGTGTAATTGATGCAGGGTGGCATCATTGAGAGATTAGGGTCGCGGAGGAGGGTAACACCCTCACGATTATTTGTATCATCTACAGTGAGTTTTCTTATGATGAATTACAAAGTATCATTTTGTAAGTCTTTTAATTCATTGTGGAAAAAAACTTATAACAATGTTTTTTCTTTGTACAGTCTTCGAAGCGACGAACCACACCTAGGCCCAGAACCACTAGAGGTGCTTCTTCAGGAATAAGAAGAAAAAACAATTTCCAGGATGCTCCTGAGGGAGGAGAGGGTGGAAATGGTCAATGAGTGACCAATGACTTCCATTTTGTATCTAGTCCACCATATGGTTGTTTTTTATGTTAGGGAACTTGTTGTTGCTTTGTCTATTGGGCACGAGGTGTCATTTTTTTTTAAATGTACAATTTAAACGATGTTGAATATATATATATATATATATATATATATATATATATATATATATATATATATATATATATATATATATATATATATATATATATTTCATGATACTTTTTTTATGAATCGCATTGTTTATGCATTTTTTGTTGATGAATGTATGAATTTCAAAGTGTATTAATTTTATGTGTATGAATGTATGAATTTATTTAATTTGATTAATTACTTTTGAAAGTGTTAATGAAGTCTATGTAAGTAAGAATAGTTTGTTTTTTTCTAATATTATGATAAATACTTGTGTTACACATTAACGTATCTCTTATGATGGAAAAGATTGCTAAGTGCTAAATCCATACGCAATTAATGGTTCTCATTACCTAAATTTGACAAAACACTGAAGACCCATCCTAGTTAAAATTCCATGAACCAATAATAACAATCATGCAGGCTAACATAATCACAATAGAAATAAGAGAGTTGAAACCTTACATTACTCTATCCAAAATGAAGCATGGTTCATTATAATGGCAATCACAACATGTTACAATGGTTTCTTAACAAAATAAACACATAAAATATGAGTGCACAATAACGTCTCATATCAAATGAAAATATACCTCAAATTATCCATTAAGCTTGCTAAAATGTTCTACAATGTAGCCCAAGTGGAGAGCTCCTAAATACCCAAATTCTCCACCCTTTACAATGGAGAGAGAGAACTCTTATTTATAGAGTGAGACTCTTCTCTTGTACAATAAAATGTTATTATTTGCTAACAAACTCCATGACAAGTCAAATAAATATTATAATAACGAATTAGTTATATCTCTCCTCAATCCATGGTTGACCATGTTACAACATGTGGACATTAACCTCTCCAAATCAATTCACCCTCATCCAAAAATAGTAGTAGTATGCACCAAACAATGCTCATGAAGGGGACACACCACCAAAAATAGACATCAATCCAATTCAAATGCCAAATGTCCACATGGAATGTTCCCTCCAAGAATGTGCATGCATGCAACCACTCCACATTTTTGAATTCCAAGGTATCCAACTCCATGGATGAATGTGAAAGATGCTAAGTGGGTGGGGCGTCCACAACAAAGTATGTGATCAATGCATAGTCTTCTCTTTCCTTGCCTTTGTGCCTTGCTTTCCTAGCCTTGTCTTTCCTTTTCCTTTCCTTTCATTCCCTTACATTGCCTTGCCTTTCCTTGCCTTGACTTGCCTTACCATGCCTTGCCATGTCTTTTCTTGACTTGTCATTCCTTGTCTTTCCTTGCCATGCCATGCCATGTCATTCCTTGCCACACCATGTCATGTCATGCCTTGCATTGTCATTCCATGCCTTGTCTTTCCATGCCATGCCATGCCTTGTATTGTCTTGCCTTGCCTTTCCATGCCATGTCATTCATTGATTTGCCTTGCCTTGCCTTGCCTTGTCATGCCATGCCTTTCCTTGCCTTGTTTTTCCATGCCATGCCATGCCTTTCTCACCAAAACATTATAGTCACTTGGATATCACATAGCTCATATCCATGCATATACATTATAAATTTCAAATGAGAATCCTTATCTGTATTAATGTTCAATTAAGAAATGTGTGTTTATTTACATGATGCCTTGCATCTATTATACATAATTATGAACTAGTATCCACATACCAAAGTTCCACATTTCAATCTGCATGTTTAAACAAATAAAAAAACTAGCATCATCATAAACATATAATAATAAAAATAATATCTCACAACACATAAATAGATCCATATGTATACATATCAAATGTCTATATGACTCTCACTAAACCCAAAAAATAATAAGCAATGGATCACTAAGATAAGTAAAAATCAAAGTTATAACCTTCTAAGGACAAAATATAGGTTGTTACATTTACAAATCCCTAGAACACAACTATGATCTAAAATAGACTAATCCATCCTTGCATGTGTTTCCATGTAGCTTCCCATTTTAACCTATGCAACAATAAATATATATATCTTTCCATAACATTATGTAAGGAAAAATTCAAATCAAAATGTGGATTGCAATGAAACAAGCATCACAAAAAAAGGAACATTTCTTATCCCAATAAATTAAAAACATTTTTTCTAGGGTCATATGACTTAACTTATCACAAATTTCCTTTCCATCCAATGAATTGTTTTTTCCTTGCCATGCCATGCCATGCCTTGCCTTTCCCTTCCATGCCATGCCATGTATTGCCTTGCCTTTCCATGCCATGACATGTCTTTCCTTGCCTTCTCTTTCCCTGCCATTCCTACCTTGCCTTGCCATGTCTTGCCTTTCCATGTCATGCATTGTCTTTTCTTGTCATGCCTTGCCTTGCCTTTCCATGTCATGCATTGCCTTGAAATGCTATGTATTTCCTTGCCTTGCCTTGCCTCCGCTTGCCCTTCCATTCCTACCTTGACTTGCCATGCCTTTCATTTCCATGTCATACATTGCCTTGCATTGTCTTTCATTTCCATTCCATGCCATGTCTTGCCTTTCCTTGCATTGTATTGTCATGACATTCCTTGCATTGCCTTGTCTTGCCTTACCATGCCATGCCATGCCATACCATGTATTTCCTTGTCATGCCATGTCATGCCTTGCCATGCCATGCCATGTATTCCTTGCCCTTTCCATGCCATGCCTTGCCTTTCCATGTCATGACATGTCTTTTCATGCCATGCCTTGCATTGCCTTGCCTTTCCATCCCATGCCATGCCTTGCCTTGCCTTGTATTTCCATGTCTTTCCATCCAATGAAGTGTTTTTGTCTTGCCATGTCATGTCTTTCATTGCCATGCCATGACATGCCTTGTCTTGCCTTGCCATGCCATACCTTTCCATCCAATGAAGTTTCATTTTCTTGTCAGGCCATGCATTGCCATGTCATGCCTTTCCATCCAATGAAGTTTTGTTTTCATGTCATGTCATGCCTTGTCTTGCCTTTCCATGCATTGCCTTGCATTGTAGTGTTTTTTCATGCCTTGTCTTTCCTTGTCTTGCCATTCAATGTCATGCCTTGCCTTGCCTTTCCTTGCCTTACCTTGTCAAGTCACGCATTGTCTTTCCATGCCATGCCTTGTGTTTCCTTGTCAAGCCATGTCTTACCTTGCCTTGCCATGCCATGCCATGCATTGTCTTACCTGCCATGCCATGTCATGCCTTGCCTTTCCATGCCATGCATTTTCTTTTCATGCCATGTCATGGCATGCCTTGAATTATATTTCCATGTTATTCCATGCCATGTCATGCCATGCCTTTCCTTGCCTTGCCTTGCCTTGTCTTGCCTTGTCATTCCTTGCCATGTCATGCCTTGTCTTTCCATGCCATGACATGCCTTGCATTTCTTTGTCTTTCCATGCCATGTATTGCATTTCCATTCCATTACATGCCTTGTCTTTCCATGCCATGACATGCCTTGCCTTGCCTTGCCTTGCCTTGCCTTGTCTTGTCTTGCCATGCCTCGCTTTGTCAAGCCAAGTCTTGCCTTTCCATTCCATGTCTTGCCATGTCTTGCCTTGACTTGTCATGTCTTGCCTTGACTTTCCATTCCATGTATTTCATTGCCTTGTGTTGCATTGTATTGTCTTTCCTTGTCTTGTCTTGGCTAACCACAATTCATATAAAAGGTGCTTTCATTATGATATTCATAAAACTAATTGTTTGTAAAAATATAGCTATTTTCATTGTTAGAGAGAATTTGTTTTCAAGTTAATTTAATAAAAAATAATGACATTCATGTATCATACATTTTGTTTTGCTTAAAACAAATAATGTTGGTACTAAATGAACAAGTTTAATACCTCAAAATTACAATCAAAGGACTCATTAAGCATGTAATTCTACAGCTTGGTATCCCATCTATCTTATATAAAATACTTTCATGAGAATTTTAATGTCATAACATAAGCTCTCTTTATTCATATATCTTAGGTATCTTCATACTTGTGAAACATGGATTATCATAATTAATATAATTTACATAGAAAGGGATGTCACTAAATAGGATTATATTCCATCCTTATGGTGTAGTCTCATTAAATTATTGATCCATAATTTCTTTTGGATTGCATAAAAAACAACATAACTTCGAGGCCTTATTTAAAATCAAATAAATAAAAACTAATCTTTCAACTCAATGACTTTTATAACAAGATATAGCATGTAGACCTGACCTAGACCTAGACCTAGACCTAGAACTTGCTTTGCCTACCATGTCTAGCTTTGCTTAGACTTGTCATGTCTTGCCTTGCCTTGCATTGTCTTTCCTTGCATTACCTAGACCTAGACCTATACTTAAACAATGTCTTGTCATGCCTTGTCTTTAGCATGGTCACGTGATTGTGGGTAGCATGGTCGCATGGGCCTTGACCAAATAGACGTGTGAGATCTTTTGGAACTTCATTATGCTGTTCGGTTTGGATTTTATGCCCCCGAACCAAATTGCCAACATGTCCCTGAATGGATCGAGGAGGTGAGTTGCAACTCGCAATAAAACTCAAATCAGGACTCGGATGGACATACTGTCGGTTGCATTGGATATGGGGCACCAGGTTTCAGCTAGTGGGGACCCTCCGTTGTCATTTCATTTCCTGGAAAAGCGGTTGTTGCAAGATCTTTGGGACTAGCGTTTTTCTCAATGAGGCATAGTGCAAATTTTGAACAAGAGGTTGATTTTTAAGAACATTGTGTCAGGTGATTGTGGGTAGCATAGTCGCGTGGTCCTTGGAAAAGAACGTGCAGGAGCTTACAAAACTCCATTATGCTACTCGGTTTGGATTTTATTCCCTTGGACCATATTGCCAACATGTCCCTGAATGGCTTGAGGAGCTGAGTTGCAACTCACGATAAAACTCAAATCGAGACTCAGATGGACAAACTGTCGATTTCATTGGATCTGGGGCACCGGGTTTCAGCTAGTGGGGCACCTCCGCTGTCATTTTGTTTCCTGGAAAAGTGTTTGTTGCAAGATCTCTAGGACTAGGGTTTTGATCAATGAGGCATAGTGCAAATTCTGAACAAGAGGTCGATTTTCAAGAACATTGTGTCAAGTGATTTTGGGTAGCGTTTTCGCGTGGGTCTTGGCCAAACAGATGTGCATAAGATTATGAAACTCCGCTATGCTTCTCGATTTGGATTTTATGCCCCTGGACCAAATTGTCAACATGTCCCTAAATGGCTTGAGGAGGCAAGTTGCAATTCGCGATAAAACTCAAAACAAGACTCGGACAGACGAACCATTAGTTGCATTAGATCTGGGGAAATGTTTTTCAGCTAGTGGGACCCCTCCATTGTCATTTCGTTGCCTATAAAAGTATTTGTTGCAGGATCTTTGGGGCTAGGCTTTTGCTCAATGAGGCATACTGCAAATTTTGAACAAGAGGTCGATTTTCAAGAACATTGTGCCGAGTGAATGTGGGTATCATGGTAGTGTGGGCCTTGGCCAAAAAAATGTTTGAAATCTTATGGAACTTTGTTATGTTGCTCGATTTGGATTTCATGCCCCTGGACCAAATTGCCAACATGTCTCCGAATGGCTTGAGAATATGAGTTTCAACTCACGATAAAACTCAAACCAGGACTCGGGTGGACAAATCATCGATTGCATTGGATCCAAGACATCGGGTTTCATCTAGTGGGGCCCCTTTGTTGTCATTCTATTTCCCATAAAAGCATTTGATGCAAATCTTCAGGACTAGGGTTTTTCTCAAGAGGCATAGTGCAAATTCTAAACAAGAGGTCGGTTTTCAAGAAAATCATGTCGAGTGATTATGGGTAGTGTGGTTGCATAGGCCTTGGCCAAATAGACATGCATGAGCTTACGAAACTTTGTTATGTTGCTTCATTTGAATTTTATGCCCTCGAACCAAATTGTTAACATGTCCTTGAATGGCTTGAGGAGGCGAGTTGCAACTCGTAATAAAACTCAAATCCGGACTCGGATGGACGAAGCGTCAATTGAATTGGATCCAGGGCACCAAGTTTAAGATAGCGGTGCCCCTCTTCTATCATTTTGTTGCCCCGAAAAGAGTTTGTTGTGGGATCTATGGGGCTAGGGTTTTTCTCCGTGCTTATTACATATGTTTAACAATTTAACACCTTGTAAGGCTAGACGAGGCAAGGCATGGCATGATGAGGCATGGCATGGCATGACATGTCATGGCTTGGAAAGGAAAGGAATGGCATGACAAGGCAAGGAAGGGAAAGGCGAGGCATGGCATGGCAAGGCAAGGCATGGAATGTCATGGCATGGCAAGGTAAGGAAAGACATGGAATACAGTGAGTGAGGGAGAGTAGAGGAGAGGGAGGGACGGGGATACAATGAGCGAGAAATGGAGGGGGATATAGATTGAGAGAGAGAGGGGAGTACACGAAAGCGAGAGAGGGAGGAATAGGAAGATAAGGGGAGGGAGGGAAAGAGCCAACAAGATTTTAAGATAGCTTGAGAGTGAGATGGAGAGATAGCGGGATAGGGTAGAGAGAGAAGGAGGAGGGACAGAGGAAGGGAGGGAAAAAGAGAGGTCAAGAGTGGGATGGAGATAGATAGAGAGGGAGGTAGAATGAGAAAGAGAGAAAGAGGGGCAGAGAGAGAGAGAGAGTGAGTGAGACTAACAACAAGGAGAGAGAGAGAGAGAGAAAGGGTTTCAGAGTGTGAGGCATGGTGAGGCAAGGTCTAGGTCTAGATCATGGTCTAATTCTAGGTCTAGGTATAGGTCTTGATATGCCTCGCCATATCTAGTTCAAGGCCATTTCTTGCTTTACCATGTATTTCCTTTCAATGTACCAAACTTGCTAGTGTGTGAGAGTGTTAGAGGGAGAGAGAGGAAGACAAAGAGGGGAGTTAGAGAGTGAGTGTGTTAGAATATGGGAGGGAAAGAGAGGAAGACATAGAGGGGGGATAAAAAGTGTGTTTGTGGGGGGGGAGGGAGAGAGAGGAAGACAAAAAGGGAAGGAAGAAAGAGGAATACATAGAGGGGGGCTAGAAATTGTGTGTTAGAGAGTGTGGGAGGGAGAGAGAGCAAGGCATAGAAGGGAAGTAAAGAGAGTTTGTGAGAGTGTGAGGGAGAGAGAGGAATATAAAGAGGTGGTTATATAGAGAGAGAGGTAAATATAGGAGAGATAGTTGGAGGGAGGGGGAGAGAGAGATGTGTGTGAGAGGGGGAGAGAGGAAGACAAAGAGGAGGGGTAGAGAGAGACTGTGAGAGGGAGACAGAGAGTGGGGGTAGAGAGAGGGATAGTGAGAGGAAGGGAAGCAGAGCGGGAGACATAGAAGGGGGGGTAGAGAGAGAGTGAGAGGAAAGGGGGGATACAAAGGGAGACATAGAGRGGGAATAAAAAGAGAAAGAGGGGCAAAGAGAGAGTGATATTGAGACTAACAATGAGGAGAGAGAGAAAGAGTGGGAGAGAGGTGGAAGAGAGAGGGGGGCGTAATAGGGGAGGGAGGGACAAAGGGGAAGAGGGGGGGGGCGTAGAGAGGGAGTGTGTGTGAGAGTCTGAAGCATGTTAATGCAAGGTCTAGGTCTAGGTATTTCTATGCATTGTGATGTTTAAGCCTTTTCATGTCTAGGTCTTACCAGGTATAGAAGTGTGAGAGGGAGACAGAGCGAGACAGACAAGGGGAGTAGATAGGGATAGAGAGAGGGAGATAGAGAGGGGGGGGTAGATGTAGGAGAGAGAAAGAGAAAGAGAGAGATAGAGAGGGACGGGGAAATGTCAAAGAACAAATAGCTTATAAGATCACATGCATGCTCTAGGGACGTGCACGTGTTTCTATAGCACGTGCGCACTATTAGGAACGTGTGCACGTTCCTAGAACGTGTGCACATTTGTTTGAATTAAAAAAAATTGGGGCGGAATTAACAACGTGTATGCTGACTTTGTTGCCTCGGATTTAGGTTCGAGATGACAAACCTAGTGGTTCGGTGTGCAAATTGATAAAAAACTCTATTTTTATGAATACCACTCTATATCTCTATCTTTGATGTTATTTTTCTATAGGATAAACAATTCAGTTGTTGACGAAACTACAGACATAGATAGAGTCGACTATGCAGATTCCAAATATATATATATATATATATTGTTTACTATTTTTAATCTATTTTTTCTTCACATATATCAAAATCCTAGAATACATACCTCTCTTATTTTTGTTATAATTTTTTGTCGGATTAACCAATTCTCTAATGAGTTATATGTTACATTAGAGGAGATCGATATCTACGATCTAAAAATATATATATTATTTTGATCATGTTAAGACCCTCTTAGTCTGCACGAACAAAAGACGTTGTAATTTCAGGGGTATATTGACTTCAATAATTTTAAAAATATATAAAATTAATATTATAAATTTCCAAAAAATACACCGCAGTAGAAAAATAGGTTCCCTACAAGTATACAAGCTTTTGGGATGAAATTCCATCGTTAAGGTACTCAACACCTGCATGAACAAAAACATATACCTTATATTTTGTTGGAAAAATAAGATACCATTGTTAGAAAAAATCAAATTTGACATAGTTATTCACGATTTCTATGAATGGAAGTTGCATATTCAGAAAGCTAATTCAATTTCCTACGTTTCATCTTCTTACACCATATTCAAATTCATTGTAAAAGTACCTTGAATAATCCCTCCAAATTAACAGATTGTTGTTTTCCAGGTTTGCATTGCCACTAACGTGTCATGAGAGACCATCATTAGATTGCACTCACTCTAATGGTTCAGTGTGAAATTACCATATACAAGCTGTAATTTTCTCATATCCTTGTAAAATAACCACATACCGGATGCAATAACAAAAACAACATAATTTCAAAGCATATATAAATTGTAATTTTTAAACTTAAATTGGAATGTGAAGTGTGAAATAGAATTTGCAACTCTAAAATTTAAAACCCCAATTTAAAGCCAATCGTCAAAACAAAGTCTTACTTAGCTTAAAAATAAGAACCACGATACATTGAAAAATTAATGTTGAAAGTTCCATGAATCTTTGTATACAAAAAACATGGGCCCTCATTAAGCATATCCCATGAATTATAAATTAAGCTATATTTAACGTTTTATGGTTGTTGCCAAATATACTCTCATTAATATCATTACGCAATCAATCACAAGATTATTTTTTTGCAATAGGCCTCGCAAAAGAATGTTTGCATTCTTCTGAAGTTAAGAAGTTGTCCTCTTTAATGTTGAAATTGGACTTAAACAAAGCTTATGATAAAGTCAGTTGGAGTTTTCTAAGAATGTTGTTGATTCAGATTGGTCTCAAATGGGAGGTTGTTCAATGGATTATGGGTTGTGTCACAAGTGAAAACTTTTCAGTTCTTATCAATGGATCTCCAACATGTTTTTTTTAAGGATACAGGAGTTTAAAGCAAGGATGTCCTCTCTCGCCTTTGCTTTTTTATCTAGTAGTGGAAAGCCTCGATAGGTTGTTGAAAAAAGCCAAGGCAGAGGGTCGTTTCTCAGGGTTAAAAGTGTCCATTGGACTGATTATCACACACTTATTGTTTGTGGATGATTTTCTCATCCTAGGTATCATTTCAATTGAAGAATGGTCTAAACTAAAGAAGATGATAAATACTTTTTGCTTTGCCACGGGAATGGAAGTTAACTGTCATAAATCTTGTTTTCTTTATAACAACTTGGAGGAAGCAAAAATTGAAAAATTGCAAGATATCTTTGGGATTCCTTTAGTACATTTGGATTGTGGTATGAAGTACTTAGGTTTCTTTCTTAATCCAAATAATTATAAAATCACTGAATGAAAATGGTTGCTCCAGAGAATTGAAAAGAGGATCGATCACTAGACTTATAGGTGGCTCTCATTAGGAGGTAGACTTGTTCTCTTAAAATCATTTTTATAGAATATCCATGTTTATTGGTGTACTTTGGAAAAAGTCTCGACCACTATCAGGACAAGAATTAGACATGTCATGGCAATTTTTTTATGGAGAGGAGCAAGGAAAACATCAGGCTTTCACCTTGCTAAATGGGATATGATCACAAAACCAAAATATTTAGGTGGTTGGGGTATTAGAAACCTTGATTGGTTTGGTCGTGCATTAGCAGAAAAATCCTTATGGAGAGCTTTATTTGGATCAGGATTGTGGAGTGTTGCGCTGAGACGAAAGTACCTAAAAGGCATAGATGTTGTTTTTGGGTTGAGATCTGAAGCTTATAGTTTTTTGGTTGCTTCTTTGTTTTGGAAGAATCTAATGTTTTCGTTGCTTCTTTTGAAGAAGTGGATTGCTTGGAATGTGGGCTCAAGATCCAGAGTCTTAATTGGTTTAGATCCTTTTGCTGGGAGTGATGCTCATTACAGGCTTTCATTAGGTCTTTTAAGACATTTTCATTCTCTCAATGTTTTTTCCCTTGCGGATATCATAGATCCTTTTGCTGGGAGTGGTGTTCATTACAGGGTTTCATTAGGTCTTTTAAGACATTTTCATTCTCTCAATGTTTTTTCCCTTGCGCATATCATACATTCTTCCTCCTTAAATTCCTCAGGTTCAATTGATTGGTTATTATCCAGTGATCTAGCACTGGAAGGTGATATGGCTTTGGAATGGGACTCATACTTATCTTTGCTCATGTGTAATGGCATTTTCCTGAATAATGAACAGGACATAATCATTTGGACATGGAACAAGACTACAGGTGATGTCACTGTTAAGTCTTCTTACACAACATTGGTAGACATGCATGTGGAAGAGGAACCTGAATGGTGGTTCAGAGCTATTTGGAAACCACAAATTCCTATCAAAATTATATTATTTGTTTGGTTAAATCGCATTTTCACAGGTGACAATTATAAGCTTCGTGGAGGTATTGGCCCTTATATTTTCCACCTTTGTTTGAGGAATGATGAAACTACACATCATCTTTTAGTAGATTGTGAGGTCTCTCAATATATTTGGAAGGAATTATGTTCTATCTTAAATCTTCAGGATATCTGGATTTCACAACCACTGGTGGATAATTTGAAGACTTGGTTTATGGTCCATTTGAAGCATAGTATGGTCCCCTTTTTATTCTCTGGGGCATTTGGAGATACAGGAATAAAATTTTGTTTGAAAATGCTACTAGGAATGTTGATGGTTTATCCCTGAGAATTGTTATGTCCCTATTTATGTTGATGGAGATAAGTTCACATACATCTCAAATCTGATTTATTTTGGCCATAATCCAATTGGATTTTTTGATGGAGTCGCTACAGGTTTTTCGAGTGGTGTTGGCATAGTCTTAAAACTTAGTAATTCTCATTTCTTTAAGGCCCATCTGGAAATTGGTACAGGCACTAATATCATAGCAGAATTACTTGGTTTATGGGTTTTTCTTTTTTTCTCACTCAGGTTTCAGATTTTAGACTTGATGGTTGTTGATGATTCAAAGGTCGTCCTGGACTGGTTTGTTGGTATTTCTTCCTTGAATGTTCTCTCATTACAATGTTGGAAGAGAAATACTTTGGAGCTTAAAGTTGCTTTTAGTTTGATTCAATGCTTCCATATACATAGGTCTTACAACACCGTGGCAGATAATCTTTCTAAGTTTTCTTTGGATAAGCATGTTGGGAAGATGTTTTATGAAGAATTATTTGATGGCTCTGTAGCCAATACTCCATCTCCTTCAATGTTTTTTGAGCACATGAATTGGTCTTATCCCTTTTTCAACATATGTAAACAATTTTTTGGTCTTGTATTCTCCAGACTTTGTAGTCTTCTAAGATAGTATGTTATAGACAAGGTGAAGTCGTTCTAGTATATGTCTATAGGTGATGTTTTTTCAAACAGATAGAAGACACTTTGACAGCAGTAGTCATGGCTATTGTCTCTAACTATCTATTTTTGTACTAGAAAGTTTCTTTTAATTCTAATGAATATCATCGAAACTGTTTTTTCCATCGGAAAAAATTTTCTACTTTTGTTAAGTAAGTTACATTTAACGTTTTATGGTTATTGCCGAATACACTCCCATTTATATTATTACTCACTGAACCAAAAGCTTATTTTCTACTTTTGTAAGTAAACTATATTTAACATTTTATTGTTGATGCAAAATACACTCCCCATTTATATTATTACTCACTCCATCAAAAGCTTATTTTCTACCCAATAGTATTTTATATTATTACTCACTCCATCAAAAGCTTATTTTCTACCCAGTAGTATTTTATATTATTACTCACTCAATCAAAAAGCTTATTTTCTACTAAGTAGTATAAACATATTAATATAGAGGAAATTAATATTATATTCTAAATACTCAAAACGAAATGTGATGTACATGAAGTTTGCATAAAACTTCACAAGATTCTATTCTTAAAGAAACGAAGTTGTATGCGCATAAATTGATGCAAAGTTAATATATTCATTAATGTTAAGTAATAGGTTTGTATTAAATTTTTAAGAATGGTGAAATGGAAACTTAGAAATGATCAATTATGTGGTATTATATAAATCTAAAATGTCATCATATAATTATGTTAGTATATGATATATGTTGATGTTAGATTAAATAAACAATTGCAATATGTTAGTATGATAAGCATTGTTTAAATTACTATAAATACCAATATAATATAGTGTAATCAACTTACTTTTTAATGAAATCTTTTATTAAAAATCAAATTTTAAAAATAAAAATAAAAATTTTGTGAATTTGTGTTGTAGGTTAACATAGAGAAGGGTGTTACATTAAACAAGATTCCCTATTCTCTCCTACATTTTTTAGACTTTGCATTGACATGTGCTAGAGGAGATTATATCAAGTACTTCGAGTGTCACCAATATTGTTTTCTCTTTGGAGTTTTTATTTTCCATTCTCCTATTTGCAAACCACATTATATTGGTGTCTTACATTGTTAGGAGTGTCCAAACACCGCTATATATTTTAGGAACTTTTTGTAATATTCCTGGGCTTTGTATACATTTGAAAAAAACAAAGATCATTGTTTTCAACATCTCCAAGCAAGAAGCAAAATAAGTGATTTTCACCTCCGAAGGTGAAAGGGTTGGTATGCTTACATCATATGTGTGTGTGTGTTGGGGGAGAGGAGAGGAGGGGTACTATTTTTTGATCACATTTTAGTTTGATGTCAATAGTAGAGACTATATTAAGTGTGCAAGGGTTGCTTGGTTCTCACTATCCCTTAGAATGAATGTTTCCTACTTCAATTAGGGACATTGAGATGAATATGTGCCTCTTTCATTGGTCACACCTACTCTCCTTTATGGTCTAAGACTTTGAGGACCATAACTTTCAAGCAACAAACCAAATCCAAGTAAAGAGTTGTTTGTCTAAATGTTGTCCAAGAACATTCATGCCAAGATATTAGTTCCTCAAACCATCATTCTCATGGAGTTTGGTACTACCCCATGAATTGCTTCAATGATATTCAAAGTGGTTACAATTATATATAGGCTCAAGGGGATGGTCAACTCCAATTTGGTAACCTTAGGTACCATACCTAGCATCCATGTCCTCTATATAGTAGGGAGTAGAAGGGGTGAACTCTTGTTGGTATGACAAATCTTATTTATTTCTTTGTCTAGTTGATCTCAATATTCACGGGCCACCTCCACAAACCATTCAAGTTGATGCTCTAGATCTTTCTTAAAGAGAGATAAAGAAGAGCATTTAGGTTGAGATTTTCATGCTAACTTCAAATTTTTCTTTGGTAGTGAACTTAGGGAATACGTTTATCACATGTAGAAAACGTATTCCCTTTTCCAATGGATATTTTCATAGATATAACATGAATTTTACCTAAATTTTGAAATTGCAAATTTTGATTGTTGGAATTGCAATATTGTCGTGACCAAATGTTTATGGAGGGTAGGGAATTCATCATCGATGTCAAAAGTTGCAGAAATACAATTCTTAATTGGTAAAATGTAAATTTTCCATTACTCAATTGCATCAAATTAACATACAAAGAGGATGATTTAATACATATTTAGATGGCTCCTCAATTTACACTCTACATGTTCCTATTGCATTTACTTTCACTCATCTTTGAGTATTCATTTAATTGCACACCACTTTCTCTTCTCTTTCCACTTTTCTCCCCTTTTGGTTTACATCACTTTGATAGTATCTCACCACATCTTTTGTTATCCTTATTGTGTTCTATGGTTGTGAAAAACAACCTAGTAATTGGGAGCTGCCAAGATTCAAAATCAATCCACTGGAAATGATTAATATATAGTCAATAGCAACCCATTAATTCTCTTAAATATTCAAATATGGTTTTCATTATTTCGGAGCATCATGCTTAGACTGCACTTTCTATTCCTAAACAAAAAATCATATAAATGAATTTTTAATATTCGTCAAAATTTTATATCTACAAACAAAAAACAAAATAATTTAAATAAGAAATTCAAGATTCTCTATCTTTATTAATAAATGTCATTCAAAAAATTGATATAAATACTAATACACATACAAATTTTTAAGCAAACAATATACAACAAATAACCATTCAAAATCGTGAAAGCAAAGAAGAAACAACTACTCATTTGCACAAATGCAAAGGATGACTTAGGAAAAACTTTTCTCCCAAATATGTTCCAATGATTTACTTTATTTCTTTGTATAAATCATGTATAAGCCATAAAGTAGTGATAAATAGTATTACATGCCTCCTAAGAGTGATAGCACTCAACATAATATATGATTTTGTATTTCATAAATTATCATATTATTATTATTATTTTATTTTTTTAAATCTATATTTATTATTTAATAGATTATTATAATTATTTATATATATATATATATATATATATATATATATAAATTTTGTATATAAATAATAATTTAAAAATATATATATATATATTTAAAATAAAATATTACTTTTCTTTACAAAATATAAAAATGTGTAGTATAAAACAATGCTATATCTGAAAACTTAACATGAACAATTATGCTCAAATATGTTTTTATTCACATGCGTAACTATATATTGGAATCACCTTTGTGTTAATGATTAGAGGGGGCCTAAGGGGCAACGCCTAACACAATAGGTTTCCTTCTTAATGTTAAGGAGAAGCAACATTGCCCTCACAACTCCATTTTATGAAAATGGTAATTTTTGTGGGTTATGTTTATGAAAATGGTATTTTTTTTTTAATGTGGGTTGTGGTTGTTAAAGAAAATGAAATAGAATGAGAAATAAATTAAGGAATATTATAAATTATTATTTAATTTATAAGTAAAAATTGATTAATTAAATTTCAATTATATTATTTTTTAATATTTTATATAGTTTAATATTTAATTATTTAAGAAAATTTATATATAGAAAAAAAAATATTATTAATAATATCAAATTATATATATTTAGTATAATTAAAATTTATGTATATATTTTATAAGAGGTTAATAATTTTTTTTAATTAATAGAAATTAAAATTTACACTTTATCACTATAAAATTAGCTTAA
>ML792036.1:128495-138905 GCA_009831015.1 Picea engelmannii
TTTTTTCTAGAACGATTCATATGGTAAAATCGCTATGGTATTGAGAAGACGTATCAAGGTACCTCTGGTAAAAATTTCAGCTCTTAATTTGCTATAATTATGGAGATACACTCTGTGGAAGATAGGGTTTGTGACCAGTCCTGAAGCTAGTCAATAAACAGGTTTTCCAGGTAAAACAGTCATAACTTCTTCATTGAGAATCCAAATGATGTGGGACAGTTTGCATTGGAAATAGTACAGATTGTAGTTTCTTGTATGTGAGTTTCAGAATTGGATGTTAAATATTGAGTGCGGGGCATTCTGTACAAGTTCAGTCTCTTGAATAGACCAGAATTGAATAAAGTCTACCATTATTTCTATAACTTCTTTTTGGGGAGGATTCAAGGAATGAAACTTGGAGGAGTTTCAGATAATACATTGAGTAATATTATATATAGGATCAGAGTACTCTAAGAATTGAAGAATTGCAGAAATTGAATAAGTCTCAGGAAGCATTATCAGGTTCTATGTGATGATTAGTTGATGGTGATGATTTAATGTAAAGTTTTATTATCTCTCATATATTCTTGGGTGGAAGGAAGGGGCAATGATGGAGAGTTCAACTCTCTCTTGATATTGGAGGATTGTATCTTCCTCTTGGAGGTTTATCCCTCCCTTTACATTTGGAAGCTGTAGCTACCTTTGGAAGTCATTACTTCCCTTGAACAATAACTATTGATTATTTTTCATATATTGTGCATGGTGTATTGGTGTAACTCTTATACTATTGTTCATTGCTCATTGGATATAGTTGAATGGTTTAAGTATAAGTTGAAAAAAGTTTTAAATTGTACTTGATACTGATTCACCCCCCTCTCAGTATCAACAATTACTCACTCAACTAGAAGCTTATTTTCTACTTTTGTAAGTAAACTATGTTTAACGTTTTATTGTTGATGTCAAATACACTCTCCGTTTATATTATTACTCACTCAATAAAAAGCTTGTTTTCTACTAAGTAGTATAAACATATTAATATAGAGGAAATTAATATTATATTCTAAATACTCAAAACAGAATGTGATGTAAATGAAGTTTGCATAAAACTTCATAAGATTCAATTCTTAAAGAAACAAAGGTGTATGCTCATAAATTGATGCAAAGTTAATACATTCATGAATGTTGAGTAATAGGTTTGTATTAATTTTTTAAGAATGGTCAAATGGAATCTTAGAAATGATCAAGTGTGTGGTATTATATAAATCTCAAATGTCATCATATTATTATTATGTTACTATATGATACATGTTGATGTTAGATTAAATAAACAATTGCAATATGTTAGTATGATAAGCAGTGTTTAAATTACTATAAATACTAATATAGTATAATGAATTTATTCTTTAATGAAATATTATATTAAAAATCAAATTTTAAAAATAAAAACAAAAATTTTGTGAATTTGTGTTGTAGGTTAACATAGAGAAGAGTGTTACATTAAACATGATTCTCTACTCTCTTACATTTTTTAGACTTTGCATTGACATGTGCTAGAGGTGATCATATCAAGTACGTCGAGTGCCACAAATGTTGTCTTCCCTTTGAAATTTTATTTTCCATTCTTCTATTTGCAAACCACATTATATTATGTCTTACTTTGTGAGGAGTCTCCAAACACTGCCATATATTTTAGGAACTTTTTGTAATATTCTTGGGCTTTGGATACATTTGATAAAAACAAAGATCATTGTTTTCAACATCTCCAAGAAATAGGCAAATTAAGTGATTTTCACCTATAAAGGTGAAAGGGTTAGTATGCTTACATCATATATGTGTGTGTGTTGGGGGAGAGGGAGGGGGGTATTATTTTATGGACCAATTTTTAGTTTGATGTTAATAATAGAGTCTATATTAAGTGTGCAAGGGTTGCATGGTTCTCACTACCCCTTAGAATGAATGTTTCCTACTTCAATTAGGGACATTGAGATGAAGGTGTGCCTCTTTCATTGGTCACACCTACTCTCCTTTATGGTCTAAGACTTTTAGGACCATACCTTTCAAGAAACAAACCAAAGCCAAGTAAATAGTGTGCTTGTCTAAATGTTGTCCAGGCACATTCATGCCAAGATATTAGTTCCTCAAACCATCATTCTCATGGAGTTTGGTACTACCCCATGCATTGCTTCAATAACATTCAAAGTGGTTACAATTAGATATAGGCTCAAGGGGATGGTCAACTCCAATTTGGAAACCTTAGGTACCATATATAGAATCTATGTCCTCTATACAGTAGGGAGTAGAAAGGGCGAACTCTTGTTGGTATGACAAAGCCTATGTATTTCTTTGTCTCGCTAATCTCAATATTCACAGGCCATCTCCACAAACCATTCAAGTTGATGCTCTAGATCTTTCGAAAAGAGAGATAAAGAAGAGCATTTAGGTTAAGATTTACATGCTAAATTCAAAATTTTCTTTGGTATTGAACTTAGGGAATACGTTTATCATGTAGAAAACATATTCCCTTTTCCAATGGATTTTTTCATAGATCTAACATGAATTTTACACAAATTTTGAAATTTCATATTTTTTACGTAAATTTTGAAATTGCAGATTTTCATTGTTGGAATTGCAACATTGTCATGACCAAATGTTTATGGAGGGTAGGGAATTCATCGCCAATGTCAAAAGTTGCAGAAAAACAATTCTTAATTGGTAAAATGTTAATTTTTCATTGCTCAATTGCATCAAATTAACATACAAAGAGGATGATTTAATACATATTTAGATGACTCCTTAATTAACGGTCTACATGTTCCTATTGCATTTACTTTCACTCATCTTTGAGTATTCATTTAATTGCTCGCCACTTTCTCTTCTCTTTCTACTTTTCTCCCCTTTTGGCTTACATCACTTTGATATTATCTCACCACACCTTTTGTTATCCTCATTGTGTTCTATGGTTGTGAACAACAACCTAGTAATTGGGGGTTGTAAAGATTCAAAATTAATCCATTGGAAATGATTAATCTATAGTCAATAGTAACCCATTAATTCTCGATTAATCTATAGTCAATAACAACCCATTAATTCTCTTAAATATTCAAGTAAGTTTTTCATTGTTTCATAAAGCATCATGCTTAGACTGCACTTTCTATTTCTAAACAAAGAATCATATAAATGAATTTTTAATGTTCGTCAAAATTTTATATCTAGGGTTGTGGCCCTCGCCCAAATCCATGCATTACTGGCTAGAACTGAACTGGCGAAAACTAATCTAGGGGCAGATGTCTGCGGATTTTTGTGGTAAGGGTTTCTTCTCCTTTCAATTTGAAAATAAAATAAAATAGGGATTTGATTTTCCAAAGCGAACCTTATTTCATGGGGGAAAGAGGAATGTATCTCAATAAATGGACCCCAGACTTCAGCCCAGAAAATGATATCCCTTCAGCATTCCTTATCTGGGTAAGGTTGACATTCCTCCCTCTACACTGTTGGAATGATGAAACCCTAAGAAACATAGGAAACTCACTGGGGAAATACATCGACCGTGTTGAACCACGAGAAGGGATTCAAGCTTGTGCCAGACTTTGTGTGGAAGTGGATCTGGAAAAAGGTCTCCCAGAAGCAATCTAGTTGACTATGGATAACTGGTCTTATGTTCAACAGGTCAATTATGAGAAAATCCCATTCAAATGCAAAGCTTGTCACGAATATGGCCATTTCATAAAAAGTTTCCCACAAGCTAAAGAACCCCAGGAGCAAGATCCGAAAAGGACCAATGGCAATGGTCRAAAATGAAAAAAACTACTAGGAAAAAAAACATGAACCCCCCACAAGGGCAAGGCGAAAAAACCACAGGATCGAGAGAAAGACCCCTAAGCTCCCCCCAGAAAGGATAATAAAGTCACAACAGGTATGTCRGACTTCCAACAAAAGATAGCATGGAAGACCTCAGAGAACGTCAGGAAGAAAATGGAAGAAATAGACAAGAAGAAAGAGAAGAGGAAATCAGAAAAGGAAAAGAAAAATAAATCTCGATAACAAGTGGGGAAACCACAACAAAACCTATTACAAACCCCCCTCCAAAGATCCTTGTTTTCTCATAAGAAGACATACAAGAAACTTCTAATAGTGATACAGACCTAGAGGTCACCCAACCAGCTACAATAAAAAAAGGCAGGAAGAAAATCCCATCGAAAGAAGAGAGAATCGACTGCAGAAAGAGAGAAGGAATTAGGCATCCAAAAAACTATAGAGGAAGCACTAAGAAAAGAGGGTAAATCAGGATAAATAAGAAAGGGGGGGGGGCAAAACCCTCTGATAAATGATGAAAGTTGTCTCCTTGAACTGTAGATGAATAGGGAGCATGGATAAAAAAGAAGAAGTTCGAAATTTAATAAAAACATAAAACCATTCAATCCTTCTAATCCAGGAGACAAAAATGAAGGACCTGGAAACCCTCCAAGAAATGCAAAAAAATTGGAAAAAATGGGAAGGAAAAGCAATCGGTTCCAGAGGTGCCTCGGGAGGAATCGACACAATTAGGAATACATACAAATTCAAGCTAGAGGAGTAGCTACAGTCCCAGTTCTGGATGATGGTATCTCTAAATAAGAAAGCCACAGGTATGCTCTATTCAATTATCAATGTCTATATGCCAAATAATTACTTGGAAAAAGTTGAGTGTTGGTGATCCCTTCAGTATCTAGCTAATGACAATGCCCCCCAAAATTTGATTATAGTCGGGGACTTCAATACCACAAGAGGATTAAAAGAAAAGCGAGGGGGATCCATTGTGAGGGACCAATTCAGGGAAAAAATGGACAATCTAATCTCGGATCTGAACCTCTTCGATGTTCCCCCCTCCAAAGTTCTGTATACATGGAATAACAGAAGAGCAGGGCCATGTCACATTGCATCCAGGCTTGATCGGTTCTTAATAAGAAGCTCTTTTCTTTCTCACCTAGACAAAGACTCTTCTTCGATCCTCCCGTGGGAAGGATCAGATCATCGACCTATCTCTTTAGTGTTTGAATCACAAAAAAATTGGGGCCCTATCTCCTTCAGATTCAATCCCCTCTGGATGGATCGGTCGGATTTTGTCTCCTCCATTTTGCAAGCTTGGAACCAATGGATCACCGGATCCTCGATCTACATCTGGGAGCATAATTTGAAGTTGGTGAAAGGACTTCTCGAAACCTGGGAAAAAACTTCTTTGAACCCGATCCAGACCAAGATTAAAGAAAAAAAGCTTCAGCTAGAAAATATTCAAGGTGAAATGGAGACAAAAGAAGTCCAACAAAGCCATATAATGTCTGAACAAAATATACATAAAGAGTACATTCAAGCTCTAAAAGAAGAAGAAATCATCTAGAGATTAAAGTCCAGAAGACTATGGTTGAAATTAAGTGACCAAAATACCTCCTTCCATAGGCAATCAAAATCCAGACTTTGGAAAAATCAAATCTCAGAAATCAAAGCTCTGGAGGGTGAAACCATAAAGGAGTTCGACCAAATCAAGCAGCAAACCTCTAGTCACTTCCTCAAGCTTTATACTTCAGATAGAATATCAGAGCAATTCCCCTCTGATTCTCTCCTCGGCCATATCCCAAGCAAAATTTCAGATGAAGATAACCTCAAACTCAACCGACAAATTGAAGAAACATAAATCCTAAAAGAAATCAATCAATTCAATGAGGATAAAGCTCCAGGACCATATGGATTCACCCTCCATTTCTATAAAAAAACGTTGGTACATAATCAAGCAAGATTTCATTAGAATGATAAGATACATGCATAAATAAATGGGAGGATCCACCAACTCCTCCTTTTTAGCACTCATTCCGAAAGAACATGGAGCGTCCACCCTAGATAGATTTAGACCTATATCTCTTTGTAATATCTCTTATAAAATCATGGCCAAAATCATTGCTAGCAGGTTGACTTATTTTCTCATATCTCTAAATCTCCCCAATCATGGAGGATTTGTGGCAGGCGGGAAACTATGGGACAACTTCATCCTAGTGCAAGAAGCAATCCACTCCAGCAATTCTCGACGGGAATTAGGTATGGAAATTAAATTGGATATGGAAAATGCGTTTGATAGAGTGGAACATGACTTCATTTCCAAAGTAATGCATAAATTTGGGTTCAATCATGAGTTTTTATCCTGGACAGGAGCCTATATTGCTTCCCCTTGGATCACCCCTCTTTTAAATGGACGATCGGCCCCCTTCTTTAGGGCCTCCAGAGGACTAAGCTAGGGTTTCCCGCTTTCTCCTCTCCTATATGTGATCATGGAAGAATATCTCAATCGAAGACTAGAATGGGAATGTAGTAATGGAACAATCCCAGGAATCAAAATAGATTAGGGTGTAAAACATATCAATCACTCACAATTCGCAAATGATATGATCCTTTTGAGTGGAGCTTCAAAAATCATTGCAAGAAGAATAAACCAAGTCATGGGCACCTTCCTCACAGCTTCGGGTGGGCTCTTTAACAAGGCTAAATGTTAAATCTACATGTGGAATGTTTTAGCTAATAACATATTAGGTATCGCTCAAATTTTGTGCTTTGGAATCTCAAGTGATTGGAAAACGTTTAAATACCTCAGCCTCCCTCTATGCTTAAAATCACTACCCGACGAGTACTGACACCTCAACCTCCAAAAATTCAGGGATAAGATGGAGTCATGGGGTTCAAGGTGGCTCAACCCAGCTGGGAGGGTGGTCCTGATAAAATAAATACTATCCTCCCTCCCCCTCTTCCAATTCTCCTCCCTCCTGGCCCCAAAGGGAGCCCTGAAAGACATGGCCCAACTCATCAGCAATTTCTTGTGGCAAGGGAGGAAATCCAATTCCAAAATGTTTCATTTAGTGAATTCGAATATAGTATCCTCACCCAAAAAAAGTGGGGGACTGGGAATCAAATATCTTGAAGTGACAAATATAGCTATGGGAGCCAAGCTTCTCTGGAGGATAGTCTCAGGAAGAAAGGAATGGTGGAAAACGACTATAACAAAAAAATACAGGCTGGGGGGAAAATAACGATGCATGGACACTACCCCTGACTCCCAACCTGGCTCACAAATATTGAAACTCATAAGAGCCTCAATCCCTTTCTTTAAAGAGCACCTCGCTTGGATCCTTGGAAATGGAAAATCGATCAGGTTGTGGCAAGACTTGATATTGGGAATTGACATCACCTCCTGAGGTGAAGAGATTGGGGACCTGAAAAGATGGTTGACTTCAGAACAAAAACTCACTCTCTTTGATATATCAATATGGAACGGAGATGGAAGCTGGAAGGCGTGGAGCCTGTGAGATGCCCCTATTCACATGCATAATCAAGCCCAAGTGTTGATTTCCCTTCTTAAAGGAGCAACTCCTATAATCAGAGACATTCCAGATGGACGAGGTTGGGGAACAGATGGGTATACAGTTAAAGAAGGTTACAAAATTCTCCTCTCCTCTTCAAGGTTGCTCCAGTCCTCAACAAAATGGAAAAACATTTGGAGTCAAGATGCTCTGCCTAAAATCAATATCTTCATTTGGTCCCTAGTTCATGGAAAAATACTAAGGGGAGAAAACCTGATGAAAAGAGGTTTCCATGACCCTTTCAACTTTCCTTTATGCCAAAGAAATCAAGACACTATTCAACACCTCTTCTGGGATTGCTCCTTCTCGACAACAATTTCCTACGGAGAAATGACTCATCAAATAAGGTGGCCCTCGTATTTAAATCCCTGCTTGGGAAACTAGGAAAAATACTACCAAGTCACCTTTCGTGGAAAACCAATCTTTAAAAGATTGTGGAGGTCTCTCCCCAAATATATCTGTTGGCAGATCTGGCTAGCAAGAAATAAACAAATTTTCTAGGGAAAAAGATCTCATCCCCAAAGTGTCGCTAGTAAGGCCAAAACACAACTTGCAGAGTTTATGAACACTAAATTTATGAGCATAGAAGACCCGACCAACTGGAATATCCTAGAGAAGGATTGGGTCACAAGCTTGAACCTCCAATCTGTTAAGAATTCTCACTAAGTGAAAAGATCGCGTTGGCAGCTTCATACTATCTATAGCATAGATGACTGGATCCAAAAACAATCAAATTACACACTCTGTTTCGATGGTGCATCAAAGGGAAACCCAGGGGAGGTAGGTGCGGGGGGCTTCTCTACGAAGCCAGAGGAAAAATAATGTTGAACTACTACTGGAATCTCAGAAAAGACACCAATAATAAAGCAGAGGCGTATGCACTTCTTAAAGGACTCCAACTAGCAAAGCAACGACAAATCCATAGCCTGAATGTAGTAGGAGACTCAAAGACAATCATAAGGATGATGATCCAGGGATCCAAGCCAAACAATTTGAGCCTAAAAAGGATTATAGACAGAATTTGTGTAATCACGAGGACCTTAAAGCCAAACTTCTTACACGTTTTGAGAGAAAATAATATGTAAGCAGACAAAATGGCGAACGAGGCCATAGGGAGACCTCTTGGAACCTTAGGGATGGAGGGTAAAGAAGGCCTAGCCCCCCTAGTATAATGCTTCCACATATAATCAGGAGCCATCGCGCAAAGGCCACATGAGTGTACACTTGGAGCTCCAGCATGAGTCGTGAAAGGTGGAGGAAACAACTAGGAGGTGAAAAGATAGGGCCTCATCGACCAAGGACAAATTGTGTTAACGAGATCTGGTACGATGATCCCATTATGGCATGGGGTGGTTTGATTATCTGTTCAGCTGAGTTCGTGGGTAATCAAAGTTCGAAGGCTATGACACAAATGGGTTGAGCGTGCAGTAGTTCTAAAGAGAAGTGGAATTTTCAGGGTGACGATGGATCCAGTCCTTGGCTCGAAGGTTTGAAGGGTCCAAGTACATCGCCCTAGACAGAGTTTGTGATTTATCTAATTGACACAAATTTGGAACTGAATATCACATGGGGTGAATTATCTCAGCGATTCCGGGCAGCGTCCTTCCTGGGGCGAATTTCCTATGAGTCTATGCCAAGCCATTTACACCCTGCGTTCTCCTCGAACCACCTTGTCTGTTCAACATTGTTTGCGCCTCAAAGAGACTCTCTTTAGAGATTTCAGGTAACCCCTTTGTCTCCATTGCCTCGCCCTTCACCTATTCAATGCCTTGCCCAGACCTTCGCTTCGTGGCCTATGTTGGGACCTGCTTCTTCCAATACCAGATTCTTAGAACTCAAGAAGTCCAGTCCTCTGCAGAATCGTGTCCCTCCCAACAACATGGACAATAGACATAAATATCACAATGCACCAAGGATCATGAATTTGCAGGGAGTCAATGGTTTACTCGTTGGAATTGACCAACCAGACCCTAAGATGGAGTGCTCAGGGTGTTAAAGGTTGTGAATCTGCATAGGAGCACTCAACTCTACATTAACCTTCGAGCTTAACACCCCTTCTCAGCACATGCATCTAATTGAGAGGTTGCAAGATGAAATATTTGCTCAAAGGAGCCAAATCGAAGAGCAACGCAACAATTTGGAGATTATGCAAAGTCAAATGGATCAAATGGAAAGAAGTCACCAACAACCCAGTACTCCAACAAGCACCCAGGGAGCTTCTAAGAATGTAACTTCAACCACAGTGAATCAAATCTCGGATCTCAACGAGCCCTTTCCAGACCCAATTTGGGAGCAACATGGACATTCGAAGATAAAAAAGGAACCGGGTAACTGAATTTTTAAAATTCAAGTATTATGTTTTGTTTTACATTATATATAAACGGATTTTTCTATAGATTGTATTCTTCGAAATACAGTAGATATGATATAGCCAGGAAAAGTGGAAACTCATTGAACACAAATTTTGTATTAACAATTCCAATCTTCAAAGCTTCTATTTCTCGAAGGTCATTCATGACCCCTTTTTTTGTACTACAATGGATTATCCACACTTTTTAATATAAAATTTTCCAATTTTTATTAAATTTTTTTTATATCTATAAGAAGAAAAAAAAAAAATTAAATTAAAAAAATTGATATCAAACACTAACGCAAATACAATTTTTTAAGCAAACAATATACAACAAATAACAATCCACTATCATGAAAGCAAAGTCTAAATCTATGGTGGAAGACACAACTATTCATTTACACAAGTTCAAAGGAAAAGGATGAATGAGGAAAAACTTTTCTCCCAAATATGTTCCAATGGTTTACTTTATTTATTTGTATAAGTCATGTAAAGTAGTAATAAATAGTACTACATGCCTAAGAGTGATAACACTCACGATAATATATGGTTTTATATTCTATGGATTATCATATTATTATTATTTTTATTTTATTTTATAAATTTATATGTAATAAATTATTATAATTATTTTTTAATATATTTTAATTTTATAAAAAATTATATACTTTTATTATTAAATATATGTGTATTATTAAATAT
>ML792036.1:168121-179352 GCA_009831015.1 Picea engelmannii
CAGGGACTAATAATTATTCAAGGGTTATGGGTGTAAATTGTAATGGCATTAGAAACTTATCAACAAGTATAACTACAAATTTATGCTTCAATGACTAAGGAAATGTTGATTTATATTATTTTATTGCATTAACACTGTTATGGGTTTTCTTCTTTTTTTTGTTTGTTAGTTTGTCCGTGAAATGTGGGACTAACCTGTGACTAAGAAATCGTGACTCGGGGGCATCTAAGCCGTCAAAATCACCCGGGGATCGCACCCAGCCTGAGCCACACCAACCCTTAACATGGTTGGATTTTTTGTCCCCGTGGGTTTCGAACCGGTGACTTTAACATCACAGAGCATCTTAACAACACACTCTGTCACCGACTGTCCTACACCTCGGGGACCAATGTTATGGGTCTTCTTGTTATCAATGATGGTATGGTTATAACAATGGTGCTTAAAATTTGGTTGTTTTTTAAGCACATTTGTTGACCTCTGGACCACTTAGTATGTACCTCATGGCATCCTCATTATTGCAATAAATACCTAATGTAAACAAAACATATTTAACTAACACTTAAATGTAAAATCTCTCAACAATCCACCAATCTTTAATGGTTGTACTCAACTTCATGGTAAAGATAATGCATAGTTTTGTTTTGTTTCACGTAGATGGTTGTTAATGATTTTGTTTGGGTAAAAAATATTTTTTAAAATCAAAGAATTTTTCTAACTTGTATGTTCTTAGCTAAGTTAAAATATGAACTTACACAAATTGGACCTTGTGAACATAACCAAACCTAAATTTGGGATCACAATAGTGAGAATTGCGATTTTGTTCCTTAAGTTTTTGCATCATCAAATCCTATCTCTTTTGTTATATAGATTGATCATTCCCATTTTCTTGATTCTATGCATCTTTATTTATCATGCAATATTTCACTTTCTTCTTAGTGTTTCTAGAAACATTAACATTAGTGCGATGATACTTTGTGCATCAAATATTTTGAGATTTCCCCATAGCACTCTTTCCTCATGCCTCATTCTAAGCCCAGGATCAATGATATATATCCTCCATAGCAAAAGTTTTGATACTTGACTGGGATTCTTAAGCAAGTGGAGGTTTGCGAGATAAAGTGAAAAATCAATAAAGAATAACATACTTAGCAATGTCGATGAATAATTTCCTTTAGCTCTATGTATGTATGGATTTTATAAAGGTTCAACCATATATATCCTAGCCTAAATAATAATCCATAGATGCAATCATGCTACATTTACATGTTCCTAGAGGCTTGTAAAGTAGGTAGGCTCCACACTCCTCCCCCCCTCCCAACTCTTATAGTGTTTTGATATAATTATCACCCTTTGATGCAGGTGCATTGAGAGTATGGTTACAGGTAAACCAAAGAAAACCTGGGATGATGATCTATGATGATGTAGGGGGAGGAAAATGTATAGGTATGAAGACATGCGATGGAATAATGGTTGATGAGCCATGTATGAGAAAAAGGTTTCCTAGAGAATTAGTGGATACAACGGTTGGCAACCCATGTACTTTGGTGGATGGTGATATTTTTATATGGAATTCAACAATGTTTATATTTGTAGGTACAAGAAGATGAACAAGGATGAAGAACGAAGAAGTCCAAAGATGGCAAAAGACAAAGAGCAATGAAGTGGAAGTCACAAGTATTTGTTAAAGGAGAGTATGATTAATTATAGAAGTCTCCTTGAGAGTGAGAGAAGTTAGAGATGGAGATCTATTGATAGACTCATGGAGATATTATGGGAAGAGTTATGGAGGTAGTTATGCATTTGGTTTGAAAGAAATATCTAATTTTGATATAACTGTTATTGTCACTTGTAACTATATAAAGAGATCATTTGTACAATAGAAAACACACAATAATGTTTTGATTAATAAAATTCCCCTTGTTGGTGTACCTTGCTTTTTAAATTTGTATTTTTATTTGATGAAGGTTATATGTGCGTTTGTATTTTTAAGATGCACCATTTTGGTATTAGAGTGCATGGTTGTAGTCCATGGAATTTTTTGTTGTGTGTACGAGGAAGTGATTGTGTGGCATGATTATGCGTCTCTAGAATGAACACATACCAATTTCCATGTGTTGGAGAGCTGTATGAAACAAATATCTAGAATGGTGATTCCATGTGATATAGACCAGACGTTACTGCTTGAGTAGTGTTATGATCAGTGTTGTGATCTTCTACGTGAGAAGACATTGAGGTTAATAGGAAATATGGAATATTGGTTGGTTGCTCGTACTTGCATAAATCAACCTTGAGGCGTGCCTATTATACCAAGCAATGTCAAAATGAAGTGTACATAGGCTGGTGCATAGCCTCTGGCAGACTGTAATAAATCTACCTGCACTTAACTATTGGTTGTATGAGTTTGGAAAATTTGTATACTATTGTGTTTCTTCTGCATTGATCTATTCACTCAAGAAGAGTTGCTTAATGGGATATTTTGCATGGAAGAGTGCACCAACAACTGAAGGCATTCATTAAAGTTCCCAGAGAAAGAATCAACCACCCAAAAGCTTCGAGAGTCAGATTGCCATTGCATGTGACATGTTCAACAATTTACTCATGTAAGTCCACTAGTGTATGGAGAGATATAATGGTCCAACCTGATATGTTTGTTGCTAGAGTAGAATCTGTGTATGGATGATAGATTTGCAAATTGAAAAGGTTGTTCAATTGTGCAACTGAGAAGGTCATGTCTCACCCAAATTCATTTATGGAGCATGAGTTGGATCACCATGAATAAGTGTGATTCTCATATGTAAAAAGAAAGCAAAGATCATTGGAGTATTGTTGAAAGAGAAGGCCTATATCTATGGAGGTCCGACATGGCTAGATAAAGATGAAGCGGTTTGAGAAGCTCTTTGTGGTGGTGTGATTGATTTGCAATCCTTGGCGCGGGTGGAAGAATTTGTGTGAATGGAAGTGTTGGATGGAAGATGTTCAACATCTTTATTCTTTGTTTTATGTTTTCTTGGAGAATAATTTGATATCCTTGTAGATATTGAGAAAACACAATATCACAGGCACAAGGAAACAACTGCAAAAACCAACAACCTTCTACAAAAAGAGACACTGGTCTTATTGATCTACTTGCTGATTACATTGAAGAGCTCCTCTATTTATAATAGGCCGAGAGGAGACAACATTGATGAAGATAGATGGATATATCTCTCATGAAGTAATGAGACAAGTAGATGGATGGGCAATTTACCCACTCCAGTGATAATTCAAAGAAGCACATGGTGATTATCCAGTAAATGGATAGCTCTCTCATGAATTAATGAGACAAGTAGATGGATGGACAATTTACCCACTCCAGTGATAAGTCAAAGAAGCACATGGTGATTATCCATAAACATCCAAGAAGGATGACATGTCCTACCTATCCTAGGTAAACTTATACATCAACACCCCCCCATAAGTGCAACTTAGGGAAGTAAAAAAAACAAAATATATGGGTCATGGATACTAGGCCTACTAAGGTACCCAATACAAACTCTCATAAGTGGAGAAAAGGAGAAAAGCCGTAGGAAAAAACTCCTCCCCTAAAGAGAGAAAACAACATAAAAATGAAGGTATGAGGTCTTAAGATAACCCCCAGAGACAACTTCTTTGACCCCAAGAATCAATCGTAGTTGTAGAAAGCGAGGTGATGCCAAAGGTTTAGTGAAGATGTCAACAACTTGTGCTTCAGTAGGCAAATACTCCGGGTTGAGAACAACATCCTGGATGAGTTGGCGAATGAAGTGCATGTGGATCTCAATGTGTTTGGTCTATTGATGTTCCACTCAGTTGCGAGAAATGTGTATGGCACTCTGATTATCACACCAAAGAGTGGCGGGACAATCCTATTGAATGCCAAACTCTGTAAGGATCTGTCGAAGCCAAATAACCTCTTGACTTGCAAGAACTACAACACGATACTCAACTTCAGCAGAGGATAAAGCAATTGCAGATTTATTTTTACAAGACCATGTAATAGTTGTGGATCCAAGACAATAGACAAAGCCAAATGTGGAGTTTCGATCATCAACCGAACTAGCCCAATCAGAGTCAATGAATCCCACAAGCTGAGAAGCACTAGAAGAGTACTAAATACTAAAATTGGTAGTACCATGAATGTACCTCAGAATGCACTTTTTTGCCTTCTAGTGACTCTCATGAGGATCTTGAGATAACCGAGAGACAAGTCCTACTGCAAAAGATATGTCAGGATGTGTATGAGTCAGATACAACAAGCTCCCAATCAGTTGTCGATACAATGAAGGATTAACACATGGTGAGGAGAAATTAGCAGAAAGGGTGACTTCTGACTGAAATGGAGTAGGGGCAGGTTTAAAATAAACCATGCCAAAACGTTGAAGTAAATCAAGTGCATACTTCTGCTGAAAAATGGAGATTCCTTCAGAAGACTGAAGAACCTGGAGACCAAGAAAATAATGCAGAAGCCCTAGATCTATCATATCAAATTGTCCCATCAATGCTTGTTGAATACTCTGAATCATAGATGAATAACTCCCGGTGAGAATTAAATCATCCACATACAGAACTGTTGGCACAGGGGTAGACCCAGGGTTCAATGCTTCAACAACGCACCAACAAAACCCTAGCTACCGGCCCTTTCGACAACACCTGCGAATCAGATGAAGTCTCACTCGAGGTAGATGCAGTGGGGTTGCAGGACTCAAGTGTCTGCAACCTAGCTGGGGCATAGATATGTGATTACAATACTTAATAGAGCACTTAGCAGTTAACATTCATTATTATTTTTCCCTTATCCACTTCACAGGAGAAAACCCTAATTACAGAACAATGCAGTGTTCGACAAGATCTAACACATCCAAGCACTTAACATATAGAAATAGATCCAATCTAGTATTCATTAACATTACTAAGAATTATGCTACTATATCAGATGCATCTAACATATATTGATATACTAAGCATAACTCCAATAACAACCATAATGCACAAAGAAACCATAACACAGGATATACGTGGTTCACCCCCAGCACGGGGCTACGTCCACCAACTCTTTGTCTTCTTTATTATCTTTTGGCAATCTCCTTACATGAACAGAACATCAAAACCCACTCCACATAGGATAGGAGATCTGCGTGCACCTCACTAGATCCTCCTTCCCCGAGTCAGGTCACAGCACAGAGCCTCTTTACAGTCACTTGCACTTAGCTCTGCAAGTTCTCAACACATAGTATGCACAAATCTAACTCAATCACATAGATCTAACTACTTACATCACTTGCACTCAACACAATATAACACTTAACACCACATCGCCTAGCTTTCTATTTATACATTACAAAAAGGGCCTAAGCATGGGTAAACCCATGGGCCGACATCGCATACCCGTTACATAAATACAAAACTCGAAAAGCCCGCAAAAGGGGGGCGAGATCTCGCGATCTCCGCTTCGTCTGGCGCTCCGTCTTCGATCAGTCAGTCGAAGTCCAAAAATTTGTCAAACATGACCAGTGTTTCCACAAAACCTGGTCAAGGGCCAACAAGCCCCCAACACTCACCTGTGACTCGTCCCGAGACACTCTGATCTGGGTAACTCTGCCTCGAAGGCCTCGAGTTTGGCTTGAGCTGCTTTGACCTGCTGCTTCGCCAGAGCCTCATGCTCGATGAACTCCTGGATAAATTTCTTGGTCGCATTTCCTTCTAATCGTTGTTCAACTGAGGTGACCACTTGTTCTAGTTCTGCACCTCGTCCTTCAATTTCCTCAATAAGTGTGCAAGCTTCATCTTGTACTAGCTGGAGCTTCTGAGTCACTTCCATGACCTTGCTCTGGATGGCATGGACCTGCTGCTGAACCATGTGCTATTCTTGGGACCTTTTTATCCTCTCGACCACTGATAATGGCTTCAACTACGCTTGCGTTACTTTTGCTTGTTTATTTTCCTCCTGGAGCTATGACTCCAATGTCCTTAGTTCAGGGTCCTCTACAAGGTGCTCATAGGTCTGTGCACTTTGACTGCTGAGTTGTTTGCATTCTAAGGCCAATGCCTTGATTCTATGGACTGGGCTCCGGGTAGTTTCTTCCCTTAAATTGGTCTCGCACTTCCCGCGGAGTGCTTGGCACTGCTTGTAATTCTAGTTCTTTTACTCTTTGTTGGAGTTGTTGAATGGCTTCAACAAGCTTCCCCACCTGACTCTCCACTGGGTATTCTTCCATCTGTTCTAAGCCCGTTATAGAGCGAAGTGCTCTAGTGACTGCTTTTTAACTCCAATCTTCTCTGCGAACAGTTGTTCTTTCTCATTCTGGATCTGCACTCTATCCTCTGCAAACTTTGCCTGGAGGTCATCTTTTTCTTGCTGTGCAACCCGGCGTTGCTCTATGGATTCCTATTTTGCTTGCTTCAGGGCCTCTGTGGCCTGTTCTTTTTCCTCTTGGACACGACGAAGGCGTGCTTCTGTCGAGTCTGCTAATCTGCATAGCTGGGCAAGCTCATCTCCGAACTATGTTCCTTCTGATGACGATGGCGCCGTAGACACTGCACGACTGAAGTAGAGGGATTGTTGTACCCCTTTCAACTCTGCTGCAATCCTATCATACATGGTCTCCTATTTTTCTTCGTTGTGCTGTAGAATGTATTCTGAGGTATCCGATACAACGGTGATGATGAGGTCGATGTCATCCACCATTAGAACAGTATGAAATGGCAATTTATTTGCTTTTGACTTCTTCCGCGATGTAGGTTTCATGGGGGAAACCTTTATTTTCTTGGATGTCTCAACTTCATCAAGGGGATCCCTAGGCAGTGTTACTTCGCCCTGCTCTAGTTTGTCTTCTTTCCTGTCATTCTCTTCCTTGTCTACTTTGTCACCTCCTCCCCCTCCAGGTGAATCTGAAGCAGTCTCTTCTGATGCATTGTTCGGCTCCTGTACCTCTTCCTTATTTTTCCTTTTGCTACTGCTGGGTGCATCATATTCTTCGCGAGTGACCACAGGACTGCCGATGAGGTCGGGGTCGGAGAGTTATGCATGGTCGACTGGTATGAGGAACTCTATGGGCCATTCCTTAGTTATTTCTTCCATTTCCTCCTCTATGAGCTTATAGTAGGATTGAAGCTCTTCTTTTTGTTCGTCTTTGCGCTCAATGATATAAATAAAATGTCTATCTGCGTGAAACTTACAAATGGATTGAACCTGTGCAGGGCGTTCGACGTCATACGAGGGAAATACTCAATAGCCCTCTTCAACTGCAGGTAATAGGTGTGGAACACCGGGTTTGACTTCCATTGTTTATCCATGTCGCTTGAGTATCGGAGCATAGTGAACTTCGCAGCGAGGGGTTCAGACGGGTCAATTTCAAGGAAGGTCGCTCCTTCCAACATCTCCCACACAATGAAGGTGATGAGGATCAACAACCAGCTGAAATGGAACTCATAGCCCTGATCCTGAGCTTCACGACAGTCTTTCTCTAACTGGTTGACGAGGTATCTCACCCAGTTCATTTGTAGTCCTTCAATGCATTTTCCCACGAGGTCAACAACGAACTCTGTGACATGCGTGGGTCTATTCTTCCTTGCTAGCTTACCAGTGATCAACTGGAAGGCTAGGCGTAGTGCGTCATTCTGGATGGAAGCTACCTTGTAGCCTCGCTTCCCCTTCTCCACATCGCCATAGGTGTCTTTGATTTTCTACGCCAGGGCGCGATCTGCAACCTTCCTTGGATAAAAGTCTTGTGGGTTTGGTCCTTGCATGCTAATCCGGTGATCCGATGGATCAACGTCGGATCAACAGTGATGTGTCTATCCAACCACAAATAACCGCCATGGAAGCAAGACAGAAGGAGTTTAATGCATGCGTTAACCTCCTGGTGCCTTCCAAAATGGGGTATCTTCATTACGTTAAGGATGGTGGACCTCGCAATGTCCATGTAACACACCCACTATCATAATTTAAAAAAATTTGGAGTAATCTCCCACAAATGAGAAATCTCCACAAACCTGCATTAGCGAGATACCAATCCATGGTTCAATATCGGGATTCAGGGTTTCCCATAACAAGGATTCAACACATATTGAATCCCGAAATCCCGATCTCCGATTTCACGATATGTTTAGGTCTTAATTAAACCGTCATTAATTAATTCTTTTAATCGCAGATTTAGAGTTAAATTAATTGCGTCAGCTTTCGGGGTTCGCGATTTCATAGGGCATGGACGCCTTGTCCACGAAACTCGCGATATCCCGATACCTGATGCCACCTGTCCACCGTGGACTCTTTCGTGGGCCCCACTGTCCCTTGGCTTATCGGGAAATCGCATTTCGTGATTTCAAAACCCTTGTTGCTATGTTCCGGGACTCCCGATATCCCGATGCCCGATGAAGCCCTCTTGTGGAGCTTTCACCGATGGCGCTAGATGACTGCCACGCCTCATTGAAATGAACGGCTCAGATCTCGTCGGGAAATCGCGAATCGCGATTTCCTGTTGCTCAATTTCCTTACCCTCGAAAACTCCGACGGATTTGACTCCTGGTCGGGATTTCCTCCGACGGTGTAGATCTCTACCACGTGTCCACTGAATGGACGGTCCCGATCTTGTCGGTAAATTGCGGATCGCGATTCCGTGTGGCAAGAGTTCTATGTATGCGAAAACTCCGATATGCCGAACCCCGACTCCTGTAGATCCACGGACATGCGTCCCTCAAATGATGGACGATCCTGATTACCCTTCGCTGTTTTGGGGTTTTCAATACCAATGTGCCTATGTCTTCGGAATTCCCGATTTTTCGATGGGGCCAAACGCCGATGGTCCTCGATGGTTGCCACCTGTCCCACAGATGGACGATTCAGATTGTATCGGAAAATCGCATATCGCGATTCCATGGTGCACGAGTTGCATGACTCCGGAAAGCCCGATATCCCGAACTCCGACTCTCCGGGATCTCTCGCCACGTGTCTCTACTGTTTGGACGGCTCAGATCCTATCGAGAAATCACGGATCGCGATTTCCTATTGCAACGGCTCTACACTCCTAAATTCTCCGATGGGTTTAATCTCGATGCCTCCCAGAACGCCGACACGTGTCCTGCCGAGATCAACGGCTAGGATACGTTCTCGGAATTTCGAGAACCACAAGGCCTCGATTCTCAGTCTTAACAAAACCCCGATGACTCAGATTTCCCGATGACTCTCCCGGGACTCCTCCTATGCGCGCCTGGGCTTAAACCCCGCGCAACTTTTCTAGATCTAACGGCTGACGGGATTTTGTCAATCTTCTCCGTAAGGTTCTGACCGTCGGTTTCTTCCTCCTTGAAGGCCTTCTCAAGAATGGCTAAGTATCCCTTCTACAAGGGGGAATATCTACTAGAGACCTATTCTAGGGCTTTCCTGGAGACGGATAGAGGAAAATAGCTTCCCGAGGACGGGCTGGGTGCCTAACTTGGCTCAATCTAAGCATAACTAGACTTATTGATCAACGTAAGTCGTGCATGGTTTCCTCTGTGATAAGCATATATCAACTTATTCATATCACACACTACGCGGACACTCTCATGCTGCACTCCTTTACAACTTCACAGTTCTATGAGTTAATATCTACTCCTTATCATCAAGTACTACATAGACATTCTTACACAGGAAACATTTACAATTCCACAAGTCTATGAACATATGTGACAACATATAAATTTCAAGATGCAATATGAGCAAAAACACTTATCAGAATTAACTTCAGCAATGCAAGCAACTGTTGAGAGGGGTGCTCGTTTCCACCCAACCGTAGGCGTAGCGAATCCTACTGGATTTACCACTAGCCACTCCCGAGCCGAGACCACGACGTTCTGAGACTGCGTCTCCCTGTCTGCGAGTGACCAGGAGCGAAGGTTGCAATCCTCCCTCTCTGCGATCACTCACTCTGCGTAGAATTGCCAGAGTTCCCCTCGCGTCTCCCCCTTCTCAATCGCTTCTGCCATACGCCTTATCCTCTCGCGAGGTTGCGTGTGGCACGATTACCCTCGCGCTGGTCAGTCATGATGGATCTACGGATAGGAGGTTCACCTCCCCATCCCTCATTAAGCCATCAACCTACCAGCCTGCAAGGCATTTATTTCAGGGCTAGCGAGATGCTTTTGGTTCTCCGGGCCAGTGGAGTTCAAATACGGTATTTAATTCTTGGTGGAAGTTAACGCCCCTTTTCCAGGTTCCCTCCACCACCATCGTGGTCTCTTTTCTGCACATCCCCTCTCAGCAGTTCTGCAATAAATTCAACTGTTATTTACAATCATTGACCTCTTCCTGCAGGTCCATTTACATCACATATTCATACTTATGAGTTTTTCCATAGTCCTTGGCCATTTCAGTTATATTTACAATCTGGGGGAAACAGGGTGTTACAATTCCCTCCCCCTTAAAAGGAACATCGTCCTCGATGTTCTTAGCTACTAACATGAATTACATGCACAGAAGTAAACAAAATTAGATATGCCTGTCTCATGGCATCCTCCATTTCCCATGTAGCCTCATCTGGGCCAAAATGTTTCCACTGCACCTTGACCTGTGCAATGGTTCTGTTCCGGAGTTGGGTTTCCCTTCTATCCAATATACATTGGGGTTCTGGCAGGAATTCTCCCTCCGGTTCCACCTGGATCACAGACCAGTCAATTATATGATTAGCATCATGTACATATTTATTCAATAAGGAAACATGGAAAACATTATATGCTTTTACTGTGGGAGGAAGTGCTAGCCGATAGGCCACAGGCCCCACACTGTCTAGAACCTCAAAAGGTCCACAATACCGGGGTGCCAGTTTGGCACAAGCTCCCTTTTTTAGGGAACTCCTTCTGGGCTTAATTCTGAGATATACATGATCTCCTGTTTGGAACTCTCTTGGAGTTCTCTTTTGGTCAGCATAGCTTTTCTGTCGGTTCTGAGCGACCTTCAGGTTTTGTTTTATTTGAGTCACTCGTTGTTCCATTTCTTTCAACATGTTGGGTCCAAAAGAAATCCTATTCACAGGATTGCTCCAACTGACTGGAGTATTACATTGTCTACCATAGAGGACCTCGAATGGGCTCATATTTAAGGATGCTTGGTAGCCGTTGTTGTAGGCAAATTCTACCAATGGCAGATAGTCTTCCCATTTCCTAGGCTGATGCATCACATGCATCCTTAACATATCTTCTAATATCTGATTTACTCTTTCTGTTTGTCCATCGGTTTG
>ML792036.1:182050-199635 GCA_009831015.1 Picea engelmannii
TTCAGATTGAAAGTGGCCACTCGGGCCTTCAAGTTCTCTGAGAAATCATGGACTCTGAAATATTTCTTCAGTCCAAGTAGCCACGCCTCAGCTTCCTCTCCCTTCTTTATCTCACCGTCGAAGGAGGGAGGTTTGGCCTTTTTAAACTCCTCAAATTTGTGTCTCTTGGAAGTCTTTTGCTTCTTCTGTTTACTGCGAGAATAGGGACTGGTCCTGCTACTGGAAGAGCCTTCTGAATCGCTAGCTTCCTTCTCAGTGGAATCGTCTGGCATTGGTCCTTTACCTCTAGGGTGGACCTTTTTGGATGTGCTTCTTTCAGTGTGGCCACTGACACGACCACGATCCTGCATCTCAGGTTCATGTTTCATTTCGTTGTAGGTCAGATAGGCTCTGCAGTAGAACTTCATTAATTTCGGTTTGTTTTTCTTGTTCTTTCATCATCCTTTCATTATCGACCTTGCAACTTTGCAATTCGACCATGAGACTCCTCACCGTCTCAGCTAAGTCTAGAGGGGTTCCTATTGCTCTTCTTTCATCAGACTCCTTGTCTCTGTTGTGGGAGCCTTCTCCCACCTCTTGGTGAGTCACCATACTCTACGTTTGTAGATTCCCGCGGTTGATCGTCCGCTTGAGTGAGAAGACAAACGCTGGATATTAGTTAAGAATTAAATACATTTTATAATTTGTGCATAATTCCATAATTCTTTCACATGCATACACAGTCGGGTGTTCATATTCCAAGTTTTTAATCCTGGATAAGATAGTTAAGTCAGGGGTTACTCCTCATAGGAGTGTTTCGTACGAGGTTTATGCGCGACTGGTGCGACTGGTGCATGAGTCCAATCAGGCCGAGTGTTGTAACCATGCTCTGATACCACTTTGTAACACACCCACTATCATAATTTAAAAAAATTTGGAGTAATCTCCCACAAATGAGAAATCTCCACAAACCTGCATTAGCGAGATACCAATCCCTGGTTCAATATCGGGATTTGGGGTTTCCCATAACAAGGATTCGGCGCATATTGAATCCCGAAATCCCGATCTCCGATTTCGTGATATGTTTAGGTCTTAATTAAACCGTCATTAATTAATTCTTTTAATCGTAGATTTAGAGTTAAATTAATTATGTCGGCTTTCGGGGTTCGCGATTTCGTAGGGCATGGACGCCTTGTCCACGAAACTCGCGATATCCCGATACCCGATGCCACCTGTCCACCGTGGACTCTTCCGTGGGCCCCACTGTCCCTTGTCTTATCGGGAAATTGCATTTCGCGATTTCACAACCCTTGTTGCTATGTTCTGGGACTCCCGATATCCCAATGCCCGATGAAGCCCTCTTGTGGAGCTTTCACCGATGGCGCTAGATGACTGCCACGCATCATCAAAATGAACGGCTCAGATCTCGTCGGGAAATCGTGGATTGCGATTTCCTGTTGCTCAATTTCCTTACCCTCGAAAACTCCGATGGATTTGACTCCTGGTCGGGATTTCCTCCGACGGTGTAGATCTCTACCACGTGTCCACTGAACGGACGGTCCCGATCTTGTCGGTAAATCGCGGATCGCGATTCCGTGTGGCAAGAGTTCTATGTATGCGAAAAATCCAATATGCCGAACCCCGACTCCTGTAGATCCACGGACACGCGTCCCTCAAATGATGGACGGTCCTGATTACCCTTCATTGTTTTGGGGTTTTCAATACTAACGTGCCTATGTCTTCGGAATTCCCGATTTTCCGATGGGGCCAAACGTCGATGGTCCTCGATGGTTGCCACCTGTCCTACAGATGGACGGTTCAGATTGTATAGGAAAATCGCGTATCGCGATTCCATGGTGCACGAGTTGCATGACTCCGGAAAGCCCGATATCCTGAACTCCGACATTCTTACACAGGAAACATTTACAATTCCACAAGTCTATGAACATATGTGACAACATATAAATTTCAAGATGCAATATGA
Organism: Picea engelmannii; assembly: GCA_009831015.1. Classification (NCBI taxonomy): domain Eukaryota; kingdom Viridiplantae; phylum Streptophyta; class Pinopsida; order Pinales; family Pinaceae; genus Picea; species Picea engelmannii. Next base: position 184,014 of record ML792036.1, read on the forward strand.
GCAAAAACACTTATCAGAATTAACTTCAGCAATGGAAGCAACTGCTGAGAGGGGTGCTCGTTTCCACCCAACCGTAGGTGTAGCGACTCCTACTGGATTTACCACTAGACACCCCTGAGCCGAGACCATGACGTTCTGAGACTGTGTCTCCCTGTCTGCCAATGACCAGGAGCGAAGATTGCAATCCTCCCTCTTTGCGATCACTCACTCTGCGTAGAATTGCTAGAGTTCCCCTCGCGTCTCCCCCTTCTCAATCGCTTCTTCCATACGCCTTATCCTCTCGCGAGGTTGTGTGTGGCACGATTACCCTCGTGCTGGTCAGTCATGATGGCTCTACGGATAGGCGGTTCACCTCCCCATCCCTCATCAATCCATCAACCTACCAGCCTGGAAGGCATTTATTTCAGGGCTAGCGAGCCGCTTTTGGTTCTCTGGGCCAGTGGAGTCCAAATACGGTATTTAATTCTTGGTGGAAGTTAACGCCCCTTTTCCAGGTTCCCTCCACCACCATCGTGGTCTCTTTTCTGCACATTCCCTCTCAACAGTTCTGCAATAAATTAAACTGTTATTTACAATCATTGACCTCTTCCTGCAGGTCCATTTATATCACATATTCATACTTATGAGTTTTTCCATAGTCCTTGGCCAGTTCAGTTATATTTACAATCTGGGGGAAACAGGGTGTTACAGTCCATGGTCCATGGTAGGGGGATGATCTTTGACTTTGTCCCCTTGGTCTTGGTCAAATACTTATGTGGGGCGAGCATGCCATGGTTCTTTCGATCTTCCACGTTGAATTCACTGATCTTCAAAGTCATAATATGTCCCAATTGCAGTCCCACTGTGCATATCCCCTTCGGGAGGTACACAGTGATCAAAGTGTAGTCGAAGTCCCTCGAGACACTGTCACGACTAACCGCACCAACCAGAGGTAGAATATAGTCAAGCAAGATAGATGGGATGAGCTTCGCATTTGCCAAGTCATCACGATGTTTGGTACATTTCTCAGCAGCGGGTCGACTAGACCGATGTTGCTCAGTTGACCAGGATGCTTCCAATCCTCGCGTCGATGAAGCTTGTATGCCTGGGGACATCACCTTTTCAGCCATGAGGTCTATTAGGATCTCTTCAACGGACTTTTCTACTACGCTCAAGTCGTCTGACATACACGCTCGAGATATGATATCTTCGGTCGATGAGAAAACACTCAATGTAACAGAACGGATGATGAGCTCTCAATAAGCACTGCGCGAAAGCAACTAGCTCTTTGTGGGCTCGGATAATCACAATTGGAAAAAGTGTTCGTGGTGCAACGCTCGACGAGATAAATAGAAAATGTCATAACGAACTCTTCTAACGGGCAGGAACGCCTCAATCAATTCAATTACATCCGTTATAGCGTGGTCCCAACGGTGCAATGGCGAATGTTTCGGCAATAAATGTGTTTCTAGTTGTTCTGGAGCATCATTCTAACGGTCAGGACGCCTTCAACGGTCATATTGCTTCGTCGTGGCAAAGTGTCAATATATGTTGTTCTAATATCCCGACGAAGTTTCAGTTCTTCAAATATTCCTTCTGCGAAGTCCTCTCTGGAACTTCCTGCAATTTTTTTTGCTTTCTTCTTGCTGAGCTTTCTAGCTTTCTTTCCTGTGATTTGAGTCACTAGTTTCCTCTTTCCATTATTGTTCTTATCTCCTGTTGGCATAGTAACTTCACACTATGGAGGTTCTTTCATAGGGTTTGAGGGTAATACTTCTTCTCTTTCTGGGGTAGGTGCTCTACTCTCCTTTATGGACAAGGGTTTCAAGTCTTCCTGTGTTCTTTCAACTTTGACGACCAAGTCTCTGGTCCTTAGTAGCTTTGAATTGTCCTCTTGTTCTTCCAGTAAGTGCATTATTCTCCTAGCCATAAAATCTCTTAGTTCTTGTTTTTTTTTTTCTAAAGCTTCCTCTTCTTGTTTCCTTTGTATATGATCTTTCTCAACCCAAGTTTTTCCTAGCAAAATAGCAAATGGGGCGTTGTTCTCAACAAACTTAACGACCTCAAATTCTTCTTCTGTTGAAGTGACATGAACACTCATAGGTATCTGGGTAAGTATTCCACATAGGTTTATCAGCTTCCCTTTAAAAAATCCTATTCCTCCCAATGAAGGAACCATAGCAGGTTTTCCCAAAATTTCCCAAGTTCTTTCTGTCATGATATTCACCTGTGTTTCCTCATCCAGAACACAGTCTATGTCGAAGTCTCCTATTCTTGTTTCTATGCACTCTTTCTCTTTTAAGGCCTCTGATAAGTTGATGTCTCTGTGATCATTCATGGTTTCTTTCATCTACAATAACAAAGTCTCTAATTCTTTCTTGTTCTTGAGCATATTCTTAGTCTCTTGACCTTCCTCATGGTCTTCTTGTCTCATGTTCATATTTTCAACTTTGGAAATCATTATAGGGAAATCCAAAACTTCATGTCTAGTAGCCTTACAACAAAGGAAAATAGGACCTCGATCAGGGCATTCCTTAACAAGATGTCTCAGTCTTCTACAATTATAACAAATAGTCAATCCTCTCTTTCTCTTGAACGATTCCCAACCTTTCCTATACTGCGCACTGGGATCACAGTGGTGGATCTGCAAAAAATTCTTTCTAGGATCCTGCATCCATTTGTTAGTCCAAACATTATTTCTATGCATAGGAATAACATATCTTTCATTAGTTATATCATATCTATTCATATCAAATCTTCTTTCTTCTAGTTGTGCCCTAGTTTTCAGACTAGGACAAAATCTATCAAACATACCTAGATCCATTCTTTTGAAACAAAAATTTTCACTTATCTTAACTTTATCATAGCACAAAGACTTAAGATTTTACCTCTTTTCTTCAGATCTGATTTCTTTTCTTAGCACAGAGCTTCGCAAGTCAAGTAGAATATTGCACACTAAAGCAACAGATCTAGGCACAGAGATTTCTCTTTTCTTCAGTTCCCAACAATCACAGTTTCAGGTCCCATCAACGGAACCATTTGTTGGCACAGTGGCAGACCCAAAGTTCAATTCTTCAACAATGCACCAACAAAACCCTAACTACCGGCCCTTTCGGCAACACCTACGAAGCAGATGAATTTTCACCCGAGGTAGAGGTAGGGGGGGTTGCAGGACTCAAGTGTCTGCAACCTAGCTGGGATACAGATATCTGATTACAATACTTAACATAGCACTTAGCAGTTAACATTCATTATTATTTATCCCTTATCCACTTCGCAGGAGAAAACCCTAATTACATAACAACACAGTATTCAACAAGATCTAACACATCCAAGCACTTAGCATATAAAAATAGATCTGATCTAGTATTCATTCACATTACTAAGCACTAAGATACTATATCATATGCATCTAACATATATTGCTATACTAATCATAACAAAAATAACAACCATAATGCACAAAGCAACCATAACACAAGATATATGTGGTTCACCCCCAGCGTGGGGCTACGTCCACCAAATCTTTGTCTTCTTTATTATCTTCTGTCAATCTCCTTACATGCACAGAGCATCAAAACCCACTTTGCATAGGACATGAGATCTGTGTGCATCTCGCCAGATCCTCCTTCCCCGAGTCAGGTCACAACACAAAGCCTCTTTACAGACACTTGCACTTAGCCCTGTAAGTTCTCAACACACAATATGCACAAAGCTAACTCAATCACATAGATCCAACTACTTACATCCCTTGCGCTCAACACAATATATCACTTAGCACCACATCTCCCTTACTTAGATCGCCTAGATTTCTATTTATGCATTACAAAAAGGGCCTAAGAATGAGTAAACCCATGGGTTGACATCCCATACCCGTTACATAAACCCAAAACCCAAAAAGTCCGCAAAAGGGGGGCGAGATCCCGTGATCTCCGCTTCTCCTGGCGCTTCGTCTTCGATCAGCATGTCGAAGTCCCAAAATTGGTCAAACATGACCAGCGTTTCCACAAAACCTGGTCAAGGGCCAATAGGAACCAAAATCAAGAGATCAATACCCTGCGTCTGAGTGTAAACTATAGGATCAGAATGGCAATGATCGAACCCAGAAGAAATAAAAAAACTATCCATCTTCACATACCAAGATCGAGGAGCTTGTTTGAGACCATAAAGAGAACGTCAGAGCCTACAAACAAGAGAAGAATCCTGCACAAAACCAGGGGGTTGCTCCATGTAGATTTCCTCATCTAAGTCACCATGTAGAAAAGCGCTCTTTACATCCATCTGGTAGACTAACCATCCTTGGGAAATAACAAGTGAAAGCACAAGGCATATAGAATTCATCTTGGCAACAGGGGAAAAGGTTTCAGAGTAATCAATCCCTTCAACTTGTGAAAATCCCTTGGCCACAAGATGTGCCTTATGCTTGTCAATAGAGCCATCTGTTGCATATTTGGTTCTATAGATCCATTTACAATGAAATAGCTTTCGTCCCTTTGGAAGAGAGATGAGATCCCATGTGTGATTCTTCATCAATGAAGAATACTCCTCTGTCATGGCAGTGTCCCACTTAGGTATGCCAATAGCGTCAGAAAATTGTTGTGGATCATTTGAGATAGTATGACTCAAGAAGGAGACACCTATTGTTTGTGATTGAATAGGAGAAGATGTTGAGGCTGAATATCTGAAATCAGTTGGCTCATAGCCATACCCGTCAGGCCTCTTTCTCTCACAAAATCTCCTCCAGAGATGCAATTCTTGATCAATTTGTTCATGTTCGGGATGCTCATGCTCCATTGTTGCAGGTGGTAGAGTTTCTTCTCGTTGATGTTGATGTTTAACTTCAAAAGGTTCATTATTATATTCTAAAGCAAATTTGTCAACATGTTCAACACCATTGTCTGCATGACAATCTGAATATGGAGAAGGATTTGATGTGGGGTTGAATCCTTCATCAAAATGGACAACTCGTCAAAAGAAGGATTCTTTAGTAATAGGTTCCAATAACCTATATGCTTTTATGTCCTCACAATAACCAACGAATATCAATGGTTGGATTTTCTTCTCCATAGCTTTGCATTTTTCAACTAGTATTAAGGCCCATACTGGATTGCCAAATACTCTAAAAGCAGAGACATTGGGCTTAACATGGCTCCAAGCTTCCTCTGGAGTCTTATGCAGTATTGCTCGATGAGGCATCCTATTTTGAATGTAGTTTTCATAGTTTACCGCTTCATCCCAAAAGGAAGGTGCCATATTATTGGACTAAATCATACAGTTTGTCATTTCTTTTAGTGTTCTATTCTTTCTTTCAGTAGCACCATTTTTTTTAGGGTTGTAGGGAACAATGGGTTGATGTTGAATGCCATGTTCTCTACAAAAATATGTGAATCCCTGATTGACATACTCCCCCCCATTATTTGTGCGTCGTTTCTTGATAGAAAGAGATGACTGCTTCTCAACAAAAGCCTTGAAGTTCTTAAAAGTAGCAAGGACCTTACTCTTGTACTTAAGAAAGTACACCTAAGAGAGACGCGAGAATTCATCAATGAAGGTGAGTGCATACTTAGCCTCTGAAAATGAGTGAGTTGGAAATAACATGAGATCTCTATGTACCAACTCAAGAGGTGTTGGATCTTGATGTTGTTTTCCAAGGACACAACCTGGACAAACTCCATCAGTACAAGAAACTTTAGGAAGACCAAGCACCAATTTTTGGGTGCTCAACTACTGCAAATATATGTAGTTGAGATGTCCAAATCTTTCATGCCAAAGTTTACTCAAAGCATCAACATGAGCAATGAAAAAGGAACCTAAGGAAGACTTAAAAGAAGAAAACTTATACAGTCGAGAACTATGATCTACTTTTCCAGATGCAACAACAATGTGTGGATTTTGTAGTTCTCGAATAATTACATCATTAGGAGAAAAATCTATTGTTTTCCCATTACCATAATGATAAATCTGATATATAGAGAGAAGATTTGCAGAGATGTCAGGAACAAGAAGAACATCATTAATGCACCCTTTATCTAACTGCATTGTGATGGATCCAAGAACATCCAGCTGTGTAGAGTCTCCAACTGCAATCTATGAAATGCTACATTCAGATGTAGAAGCCAACAACTCATGAGAATGAGTCATGTGGTGTGAAGCACCATAATCAAGTATCCAACTATCTGAAGATGCATACAAAGCTTGAGCTGATAAAACATGTCCTTTACTAGTAGAAGAAGGTTTTGGTACTGAAATCTTATGTTGCTTCATGGCTTCATTCAAAGCTTCAAGTTTCAACCAACACTTAGATTCTACATGCCCAAGTCCGCCACAAAAAATACAGGTGTCATTTGACTTTTTCTTCTTTGTCTTGGAGGAAGACTCTTAAGACTTGGAAGATGGAGAAAAAGGTTTTGTTTTCTGCTAAGGCTTGGAGGTAAACTCACTAGCTGGAGCAAAATATTTCTTCTGCTTATACCGAGTCTTGTGCTTAGTTTTGGAGGTATGAGCCACAAGAGCCTTATTGTTAGAGCCAGAAAGAACATCTAATTGAGTAAGCTTAGATTGTTCTCTAGTAAGATGCTCACAAAAAAGCTCAAAGGAAGGCATTTTAAACTCACTTCCCATTGCATCCATAGTAGAATAAAATGCAGAAGAAAATACCTAATAAGAACCTTTTAGCGTGGATAAAATCAAGAAGATGCACTCTTCATTTGATTTAGTTTTTCCACACCCTTTTAGTTGAGCCACTAGTAACCTAAATTTGGTAAGATAGTCTTCAACGGCTGCATGCTCATCCGGTACCCGTGATGACAACTCTACTTCCAATTGTAGGGCTTGGAATTTGTTGATTTTTCCAACTAAGGAATCCAACTTGTGCCAACTTTCTTTCGGAGTTTTACAATCAAATATGTTGAACAACAAGCTATCTGACACATGAAAACCAATGAAGCCCATGGCTTCATCAAGTTTGTTTTGATAGGCGAATCTCTCAATTTCCTTGGTGAACATAGGTTGAGCCTCGACTAACATATGCCAGAGCCCTTTTGATTGCAACAACTATTGCATCTTAAGTTTCCATGTATGATAATTATGGGGAGTTAGGAGCTCAAGTGTCCTTAACTCCACCATTTACAATAGATAATACAAAGAAAATAAGTTCTGGTTGTATAATAAACAAAATGTAACCCCGGGCTCTAAACAAGGAACTCAGGTTTTTTTTTAAGAGCTCACTTGCACCACAAGATGTGGCTTAGTTACAAAATAAACTCTTACAGAGAGGAGGATGCTCTATTTAAACCCATAAAAAATTAAAAAAAAATGAGGTGTTGAGATCAAATAGAAATTTTTTTGCTACAAGCTGCCTATCTTCAAAAAAATGACCCCATCTGCTTGATGACAAGCCCCACTGCAAGATGAGGTTACAATTTCCTCCTTTAAGTGAGAGAAATTTGCCCCCATCAGTTAAATCATCCTGCCAAAGAGACAAATCAAACTCTTAATCGGACGGATCAACTTCCAAAACAGTCAGAAAGGCGACCCTAAGAACAGATCGGACCTCTACAATAGATCGATGGATTTTGAGCTACACTTGTGCTAAGGTAGGAATAACGAACACCCTTCAAAAAAAAAAGAAATTTGATGTCAATGATCAGTTGGAGCATCAAGGCGAAGAAGCCAAAAACATGGCTTTTCGGATGACCTGGGAGAGTTGGGCACTTTGTCAATGAGATGGGCGAGTTGCTCGATGAGTTGGGCGAGAAGGGTGCATTTGTGGAGGGTTTTCACCAAGGTAAAAAGCAGAGCCCTTTGTTGGACGCGCTGGGCGTGTTTCTGGATGAGTTGGTCTAGTGCTAGACTGACTGGGTGAGCTAGGTTATTTGCTTCTCAGGTTGGGTGAGTTGTTGTTCAAGCTAGGCGAGCTGGGCATTTTGTTGCTCAGATTATCATCCAACAAAGCAAGGCTTTTAGAAGGGGCCTGCGTGGGTGAGCTATGCGAGTAGTTGGACCGACTGGGTGAGTTTGTGTTGTGCCCTTCTTTTCCGACAATGGATACCCGCTCTTGCCCCTTTATGTGCTAAACATCACTCCATACTTATGAGTGTAGCATGATCTAGTCACAAATTTCTGGTGGAGACAACGGAGAACAACATCATTAATAACAAAATTGACTCCTTACAACAACGATCAAGGACAACTTGCATCTCTCAGCAAAATATGAGAAGGGGTTAGCAATTTTGCTCTGATACCATGTAGATATTGAGAAAACACAATATCACAGGCACAAGGAAACAACTGCAAAAACCAACAACCTTCTACAAAAAGAGACACTGATCTTATTGATCCGCTTGTTGATTACATTGAAGAGCTCCTCTATTTATAATAGGCTGAGAGGAGACATCATTGATGAAGGTATATGGAAGGTAGATGGATAACTCTCTCATAAAGTAATGAGACAAGTAGATGGATGGGCAATTTACCCACTCCAGTGATAAGTCAAAGAAACACATGGTGATTATCTGGTAGATGGATAACTCTCTCATGAAGTAATTAGACAAGTAGATGGATGGGCAATTTACCCACTCCAATGATAAGTCAAAGAAGCACATGGAGATTATCCATAAAAAGCTAAGAAGAATGACATGTCCTACCTATCCTAAGTAAACCTATACATCAACAATCCTTGGTTTTCCATTATGTCATGAATGTTTGTTTGTATGGATGAAAGTGTTGTTTCCAACAATGTTATTGTTGCAATGCTTCTTGATGGAGGAATTTCGGGAGATTTGTTGCCCCGGGAAATTTCATTCTCTAAATGAGTATGGTAGGTAGGTATTGAGTTTTGTTGTAAGTGCTACGCCTGATAAGTGTAAGATGGATTTTTTCTAACATAAATGCAAATAAATTTCTGGCTTGGTTATCAAAAACTGGAGATTGAATACTATGACAAGGTATATAACTTTTGATTACAGATTGACGAATGGAATTGGTGTGTCATTTTCAAGGTGAATTTGTATGAACAAAGGATATTGTCATCGAAGATAGAGAAGGCCCAACGAAAAAGAAAATAAGTTAAAGCCAACAATAAAGGCAGATCTCAACAAGGGGGAAAGATTGTGTAACAAGGAGATAGTGCATAGCTTGAAGATTCTATTCAAACGAATGGCAGAAGAAATTTCCATTTTGGAAGATAGTTCATGTTTAAGAAACAGAGAGAAGTAGGAGAGCATCCCAAATTGAAGAGGATAATTTGTGCAATCATGACAGTCTTGCTCCAACAGAATGCGAGCCAAGTTCTTCATATCATTGTTTGACAACTTCTCACAGAAAGACATGCATGATTTTGTGTCAAAAAATGTTGTGCAAAGTGTCTCTGTGTTCCTCTTGGCACGCCTGGAAACAAAGAATTATGCCCTTGCATGGAAACTATCCAAATTGATGCACAATGCAAGGAAGAGATTCAAGGATGGATGCTTGTGATGGAGAATGGCAAGATGTTTTTGTTGTTGTAGGAACCCCATGGCCAAGCAGGAGATGGCCCAATCATTGGACAAATGGTGGAAGAAAATGCAGAACATATTAAATGAAGGTAATGAAAAATATACATTACAATGATGCTTCATTACGGTGGTTGATAAGAGAAAAATAGTGATATATATTTACTATATAAAAAAGGCCCATATGGAGTGTTTAAGAAATGTATCCAATTTTTAAGATGCAATGCCATTTGATAAACATGCCACATGTGGCAATGTGTCTGCGAGATATTTTCATGAGCCTGGTCAGCTGGCAGGTTTATGCCACCTGGGTTCACAGGGCCCAACATGCCCACAAGGACTAAGCCCACGAGCCTGCAAGACAAAAAAAACTTGGCACGAAGATGCACAAAAAACATTAAGCATATGATGATTTAAATACCTCAAGCATTATATGATGTTAATTGTTTGACACAGGTCGATCCATACTAATATAAATTATTGAAGACATTCATGGATTGAATGTGATGTTGATGTGGAAATAGCCAAATAAAAACAATCCGCATCAGATGGGCCTAAACTTGCCACCAACAAAGATAAAGTATTATCAGAGTGCCAAAGAAATCAAAGCAGTTATAGACACAACAAGTAACACTAACATTTCTTATGAAGTAACCATTACAACCGGTATATATAATGACTTTTCTAAATTTCATTTGTTGTTTTTCAGAATCAATGAATGTAAACTTGCCAAGAAAATAACTATAGTGCATTGTTGTGTGAGTCCAAAATTATGTACTGTACAACTAGTGCATTGTTGTGTGAGTCCAAAATCATGTAATGTACAACTAGAGAAAGACAAATGGATTTTCAAATCTAACTTTACCATTTTTCTTCTATAATAGTCTGTAATCGGATGGCATGTTGACCTTTACACTCCACATTGGATGGAAATGTAGAGATAATTCTAGGAACTTCTATTGCTGATGAAAGATTAGATGACCAGTAACTTACTATCCACCATTCTCAATACTAGGTGTGCCTTCGATATACCAGCCTCCACTCCATGGCGTGGATTCACAGGTCACTCCCCCACACAAATTCGTTTATGTAAATGTTCTAAACTCGCAACTCGTTGCATAGAGGGTGTTCGCCCCATTTTGGTTCCAACATTTTGTGTTAATAGCTATTTATTTCGATCATTAATATTAGAAACATCACAAGGCATTCCTTGAGTTGAGATTGGCTTTCCATAATGTAAGTATCGACTAGAATCCTGCAGACCAGAAGTTACAGGTGATTCTAGTGGACCACCCAGATATCACATGCCAAAAGCTTGTGAAATCTGGGTTGTGTTTTGATTTGAATGACTAACACCAGTTTCCTTGGCTACCATATTGATGCATACCTCCTATCTCTCCTTAGGGCTATGTGACCTCCCGGTCAAGATCTTCTGGTTCAGGAGTCGAAATGGCTCTTCTGGTTCCAAACTAGAACCCTTCGAATGACCACATAGGTCCTCCACAAATGCTCAGTTGGATTTTCCAAGCGCCACGCGTGAGCTCCCACAACACATGACCAAGAGCCGTGACCTTGCGCTAAGCCAAAAAGGGTGCTTATCAGGGACCGGGACTTCACAAGTCAAGTGTCCCGTCCCTTCATCCTTCGAACTCCCAGTTGCAGAAATGCCGAAATGTTCCATCACCTATTCCTTCAGGTTTTCGTGTTTCGCGAAATCAAAATGAAAGGGATTTCTCTGCTCTTTGGGATTCCCGGTTGCTGAAATGCCGAAATGTCCCGGTGCCTATTCTTTCGGATTTTCGCGTTTCGCGAAACCTAGGTGCAAGGGATATCTCTGCTCCTTAGAAATCCCGGTTGCCGAAATACCGAAATGTCTTGGCATTCACCTTTTTGTGGTTTCGCGATTCAGGGAATCACGATGCAAGGGGCCCGCTCCTCTATCTTTAGAACCCTTGGTTGCCGAAATACTGAACCACCGAAATGTCTTGGCGTTCACTCTTTCGAGGTTTCACGATTTGGGGAATCATGATGCAAGGGTCCCACTCCTCTGTCTTTCGAACCCCCGTTTGTCGAAATACCGAACCACCGAAAATTCTTGGCGTTCACTCTTTCGGGGTTTCGCGATTTGGGGAATCACGATGCAAGGGTCCCTCTCCTTTGTCTTTTGAACCCCCAGTTGCCGAAATATTGAAAATGCCAGAAGCTCGAGGTGCTTGATCAATGACTCACAACGATCTCTGGATCTACGGTCAGATCTCTTCCCCATCACTGACCTCCTCGCAACTCCACTTGATCCAATGGCTTGCGGTATTTCGTGACTCTCCTCGAGAGTTCCCCACCGTCCATTTATATCTTCGATACCTCCTCTCCTGGATGTACACAGTGTCAAAGTCTGTGCTCCTACCTCAAATCGGACGGTCCGCGGGATTCTTCACCATGATCCAACGCTCGACGACGTTCTTCCTCCTGAGCTTTTATTCACTTCAGACTTAGAAGATTTTCTAAGTCTTCGAAAACTCAGTCTTTGTTCCTTCCAGGGAATGCGTTCTCGGATCTTGATAACACTTTCCGAAGCGTTATCCCTCCTGAGCTTCGCCTTGTGTAGGCCTCGAATTCCTGCACACTCCTTGAGTCTTAGGGATTCCAATAGCTCGGATCCAAGGGGTTTCTCACAGAGAGATTCCTCCTGATCTTTTGATGTTCTCTCCTCGCTCGATGCACACCTTGCAGAGCTTCAATGAAGAGAAACAATTGAAACTGAAAAGAAACTCACAGTTTCATCCACTTGCTCATGTAAACAAAAATGACAGGAAAATGCACACAGTCCACACACCATACATTTGGATCAATTTTCCATTCTGTTATATTCACAAGTGCCCGATGGCTACATAATACATTCAAAATTATAGTCACTCAATACACTGAGATTTCCTGCTAACTCACAGTTTTTCTCTTACATCTAATTTCTCTCTGTATTCCAGCCCCGTCTAACTGTGTGTACAAACTTCTACATAACTCAAAAATGTTTCTAGGGTTTTCCCTGGCTACTTGCCTACTCTAAAATTCATCCTACGCTATCTTAGTCCAGTCGCATTCCAGAGCCGAAGTGGAAACTCCTGCTCTGTTTACAATTTCAAAACTTTGTCTCAAAGGGTAAAATTCGGCACCGGTTCCAGCGTGCCTCCAAAGGTGAATTTCCGACGCTGAGTGGAGGCGGATTCTGAAATCGGTTGCAACTGCCCACGCAAAAGTTCTAGAAGAACTCTCACGTGTAGAATGGTCTCGCCTTTGCGCGCTTGCCAATGATGCTCCTGCATCATACTCCCCTTGAAAAAAATTCATGGACTCGTGTCCATGAGCTCCTCTACTGATTTTCCCTGCTTCTTGATAGTAGCTTCAGTTTCCTAACTGACATATTCGATTGGGTGTCCCTTCTATTTGAACAGATACTAAAAATAGGTTTTCCTCCCGGTCTTCTTGCCAATCCTCTGATCAACAATTTTCTCCATCTGCGGCTTTTCTGCCACAGGCATCTGTTTCTCCCACTGAATCTTTCCTTGATCTTCTGACCCTTCTGTGTCATCTTTCCTGTAAGGGTACAGATCTAAAACATTGAATATGGGTGAAATACCCACACCATTTGGTAGCTCGATCTCATAGGTGTTTGCATCAAACTTCCTCAAGATCTTATAGGGTCCTATCTGCTTCATATTCAATTTATTATATGTTCCTTTAGGGAACCTTTCCTTCCTGAGATGTGCTAAAACCCGATCTCCCACTTCAAATTGAAGTTCCATGCGATGCTGATCAACTCTGTGCTTGTATTTCTGGTTAGAACTCTGTAATTGTTCTTTGATCTGACTATGGAGTTTCTGCATCTCCGCAGCAAAATCCTCTACCCCAACGCTCTTGATCTCACCCTGTTCCAAGTCCCTTAACTCAGACACTCCCCTGGGTTGCATTCCATAGATTATTTGGAATGGGCTCCTTCCAGTGCTTCTGTTTGGTGAGTCATTGTATGCAAATACTTCTTGTGGCAGAATCCGATCCCACTGGCTATGGTGTTCAGTAACCAGACTTCTCAATAAGTTTCCCAAACTTCTATTTACCACCTCAGTCTGCCCATATGTCTGAGGATGATAAGCTAAGTTGAAGGACAAATATGTCCCCATATTCTTCCACAACATCCTCCATAAGTGACCAACAAATTTTGTGTCTCTGTCTGAGACAATGCTCCTGGGTAGGCCGTGGAGTCTCACAACTTCTCTGAAAAACAGATTTGCAACATGTGTTGCATCACTGGTCTTCTGGCATGGGATGAAATGTGCCATCTTTGAGAACCTATCCACCACCACAAATATGGAATCGAATCTCCTTTGTTTTCTTGTCAATCCCAACACAAAATCCATGCTTATTGCATCCCAAGGCCTCTCTAGTATTGACAATGGTTGATACAATCCAGTGTTCTTTCTTTTCCCCTTAGCATGTTGGCAGATCCTACATCTGTTCACAAATTTTATCACCTCTGTTCTCATACCTGGCTAATAGTATGAACTGCTCAACTGTGCAAACGTTTTATCATGGCCGAAATGTCCAACCAATCCTCCACTATGCTTCTCCTTTAGAAGATTGTCCCTCATTGAGAATCTTGGTATGCACAATTGATTTCCTCTGAACAACAATCCTTCCCGAACCATATAATCTGTCCACTAACTTCTATCTCTCAGTACAGGGCTTGTACATGCTTTTTAGGCCTCCTTGAAATCTGTATCATCACAATACATATCCTTAAGGTGTTCAAACCCCAAGGTCTCCACCTGAAATTCTTGCATGATCAAGCATCTCCTGCTTAATGCATCAACAACCTTGTTAGCATTCCCAACAATATGTTTTATGACAAAAGTAAAATTTTGCATAAATTCAACCCATTTTACATGCCTCTGATTCAATTTTTCTTGTCAGGTTATGAATTGTAAAGCTTGGTTATCGCTATACAAGACAAACTCTTGCGGGACAAGATAATGCCTCCATTTCTTCAATGCTTGAATTATGGCATAAAACTCCTTGTCATATGTGGAGTATTTCTTCTTAGTCTCATTCAGCTTCTCACTGAAATATGCAACAAGTCGATTGTCCTAACTTAGAACTGCTCCTATTGCAACTCCACTTGCGTCACATCTGACCTGAAATGTCTTCTCAAAATTCGGCAAGACCAGAATTGGTCGTTCTGTTATCTTCTCCTTCAGTATATGGAAGCTCTTTTTGGCCTCCTCTGTCCATTTAAAAGACTTGTGCCGCTTCTTTACTGTATCCATTATGGGTGCACAAATCCCACTGAAGTCTCTAATGAACTTTCTATAAAAACTTGCTAAACCATGAAAGCTCCTTACCTCGAACATGCTTCTTGGTGACGACCATTCTCTGATCGCTTTCACCTTCTCTGGATCCATCTTCAGTTCATTCGAAGAGATCATGAAACCCAAATAAATGAGTTATGTCTTCATAAAAGAGGACTTCTTCAAATTGAACAACAACTTCTCCTACTGTAGCCTCCTCATTACTAGCGTTAGGTGCCTCAAATGCTCCTCTTTAGTCCTGCTAAAGATCCGTATATCGTTCAGATATACAACCATGAACTTGCCAATGAAATCTTTCAGAATTTCATTCATTAACCTCATAAAAGTGCTCGGGGCATTTGTTAAGCCAAATGGCATAACCAGCCACTCATATAGACCTTCATTCGTCTTAAAGGTTGTTTTCCACTCATCACCTTCTCTCATCCTGATATGGTGATATCCACTTTTCAGATCTATCTTAGAAAAGAAATTTGCTCCACTTAAGCAATCCATTAAATCATCCATTCTTGGTAAACGAAATCTGTATATGATGGTGATCTTATTGATGGCTCTCGAGTCTATGCACATTCTCCATCCTCCATCTTTCTTTGGGCTTAACATAGTTGGTACTACGCACAGGCTCAAGCTTTCTCTGACTAAACTGTAACACCCTGTTTCCCCCAGTCTGTAAAAATAACTATACTGGCCAAGTATTGTGGCAAACTCAGAAATGTGAATGTGTGATGTGAATGGACCTTGTGAAAAAGTTCGATGAATGTAAATAATATTATAAATATATATATTGCGGGACTGCTG